>CM033799.1:32220595-32510595 GCA_019656835.1 Rhododendron ovatum
CTTAACAAAACGAATAAAATTCACAAGGTTCCATACAGAATCGAGAAATAGAGGTTACTCACGATTCTTTCATAACTGACATTCGAGTTTCAATAATCACAAAAATCGAGGTCATCCTAATCATGTTCCGACTAAAAAACATTAGGCAACATGTGGAATCATGAATATATGCATTAACGCAATTCGGGTCATTCGTCAGCCAATTGTATTCTAACAGCGAAACTTCAGCCACATGAAAACACAACCACAAAAGTGTAACGTAACTAGTACAGTAATTGGGTTCAACAGTTTCGATCCTTCGTGAGTCAATATATAAATATAACATGGCCGTACGTTCGCGATACTGTTATTCCAAGATGTATTGATTCAGAAAAACCATGCTCTGATACCAACTGTAAATCTAAATATCTGTATTGAAACTATTATGCGGAAAACAGATATAACAGGATCTTGAATTCAACACATCTCAAGAACAATAAATAGCGTACCTTTGTTGGCCATCGTGATTAGAGAGAACAAACCCCTTAATTAGAAACACCTTAATTCTTGGCTCACCTTCTTCTCTCTGTCTCTACTTTTCTAGAATACCCCAGTACTTTAATTGATGGAAAAACCGTAGGAATAAGGGGTGAGTATTCTACCTTTTATAGAGGAGAGAAGAGAGCCTTAGAGATAATTATTAAAAGACACCTAGTCCATCAAGGTCTCTTTTATTATCATGAGTTTTCCTTAATCTATAATTCTAATTAGTTATCGTAATGAACCATATCACTTCATTGGCTTATCTGATAGTGGAGTCCCACATGCACAAAACGTGAAGGCTAGTGGGCCACAGTAATGGGAAAAAACTAACAGGGCGATCCGAGAGTTTTTAGGTGGAGCGTTCAAAAAAATGCGACAAGCGTAGAAGCATTCAAGGACGCGCTGAGAAACCTATTAATGAACGATCTACGAGTCCGGGCCGCGAAAGGGGGGACCCGTCGAAAGTTTGACTCGGGATACGCTCCCGGCCCGGACAACATTCCTATATACGCATTTACCCAGTGCACGCCTGACTTGTCCAAACAGCAATGCGAGGATTGTCTCCAGCAGGCTATCGAGGATATCCCTAAGTGTTGCGGTTTCGGGCCAGTGGGAGGGAGAGTCCTTAAACCCAGTTGTAATTTCCGGTACGAGAACGCATCTTTCCTTGGGGTGATTCCAGGTATGTAAGCCTAAATTTTGTTTTTCCATAGACGGCTTGTCTCCAATTCGACCATGGATACAGCACGAGGTGCAGTCCGGTCATATCCGAGCCCATTCCAGCTCTAGCTTGGTGATCGGATTCGGGCATATGGTATATGGTAGAAGCTGGATTACAACTTGAAGAATCTATTTTGTTTTTAAAAATTGATATGTTGATAATAAATTAATGATTTTTGCAGGAGATCAAGGCAATGAAAATACTGCAGGAGGAGAAGGCAATAATAATAATAATAATAATAATAATAATAATAGAATGCGAACAATCATCATTGTTGTTGCTTCGGTAACTACATTTGTGATACTTGTCATTTTCTCCTTTTTCATCATATTATTAAGAAAGAAGAACCAGGGGGACAACCTGGGGAAGCCAAGGACGTATGTTGAACGTAAGTTTTAAGATAGTTTTTGTCTACAACTTTATCAATTTTTCGATTTCTCTCAAGAAATTTTGAAACGGGGTGGGAAAATTAACAATTTCTTATTAGTGTCACCGCTACTATTTAGACA
This sequence comes from Rhododendron ovatum, assembly GCA_019656835.1. Taxonomy (NCBI): domain Eukaryota; kingdom Viridiplantae; phylum Streptophyta; class Magnoliopsida; order Ericales; family Ericaceae; genus Rhododendron; species Rhododendron ovatum. The sequence continues at coordinate 32,222,348 of CM033799.1, forward strand.
TTTCAAACACCTCCAGACTATGATTGAAAATATAAGCAATGATTGAATTTAAATTTATAAGCAATGAGTGTAGAAAAAAATAAAGTAATAATTAAAAAAAAAGATAATAATTTGAGAGAAAAAAAAGAGAGAGTAATGAATAGAAAAAAAAAAGATAATAATTAGAATTCAAATTTTAAAACCGTTAAACGGACGAGATTATTGTATTTACATGTAAATCGAGGACCATAGAGTATAATCAATTTCATCCATATGAAAAAGCATAAAAATACCATTGTGCTTATAACCCAATGGTATTATCAGGTTCTTCTCTGGAGAGAGGCCAAGCCAAGATTTGAGTCTCGTCGAAAGCGTTTCTAGTTCAAGATCATAGACAGTTTGAATCTGTTGTGGACGAATTTCTCCGTAACTTCCGCTTATGTATACCACTTGTCAAAAAGAAAAAGCAAAAGATGGAGCATAAAATACAATAATGAGCTTCCCATATGCAACACTTGGGCCACAATTAAACACGTAGGCAATACTACTACGTCACCCGTCTTTTTGTTGGTCTGACACCTGCAGAAGTCGTTGTTTTATTTCCGCTTTTAAAAAATTTTAAAATCAGCCTAAGGGATTGACAATGATGAGTGTATGAATACGTATTAATAAATATAAAAAGTATTAAAAAATACATATTTTTTTTTATTTTTTAATGTATTTATCGTTAATCTAGTGGACTGATAATAACAAATCTGTTTTGCTTGTATGTAACTTTATTCTGGTTCTATATACTTCAGATGCTGAATCTGAGAGTGGGGACGGAATGAGCAGTGTGGAATCCTTGCAGTACGACTTTGATAAAGTTAGCGCGGCAACGGACAACTTTTCTGATGTTAATAAGCTTGGACAGGGTGGATTTGGAGTTGTTTACAAGGTACTCCTTCTCACCTACTTTGTTGTGGTCTTATTTTTTTGGAATGTTTCAAAATGATGCCTTTGCTTCAAAATTTACCAATTTGGGATATTCATATAACCAATTTACCCCTCATTAACTCCCTTCGAAATTCAAATTTTGAACTTAATTTGAAAGGAAAATAGAGCAAATTAATGGCATGAGAAGAAAGTTGACAAAAAGTCATAAGTTTCAAAGAGGTAAAATAGCAAAATTAGCACAAAATCAATGTAAGGCTCCGTTCCGCAACTTAAAATAAGTACTTATTTTTTAAGAAGGCAATTTCAAGTTTAAAAATAATGTGTTTACGCAAATAATTTTCCTACCAATATAGATTTTGTTTGATAAATCCCATCAAGATCTTTTATACGGTGCAAAAAAAATTAAAAAATTATTTTTCATTTACTTTATTCGTGAGTTTGAAAATGTAAAATAAGCTGTTTATTTTATAAGAAGATTTCTGGAACGGAGCCTAATTATGATTTTTCCTTAAATTACGTGAAAGTCAAAATAGGCACAACAAATTAGGACGGATGGAGTAATTAATTACTCCCTCCGTTACAAAATTAGTGACCTTTTTGGGAAAGCGTGTCATTTTCAATTGCTTATATATTTCAATATGAGTGTTAAAAAATATGCAATATGGATCTTATTCGATAGATTTTAATTAGTTCTATTAAACAAAAATTTCAAAATCAAATAAAATTTCATAAATTGAAAGATATAAGCATTTTAAAATGGTACGGAATTCCAAACAAGCCACTCATTTTGGAATGGAGGGAGTAATTTGGAATACACATGAATAAAATCATACAAGCCGTTTGCCCATGCAGGGCAAAAGAAGTGATTACACCATTCAGTGTATACATATATACGGGGCGGTTTTAAAGACGCCTAAAAAAAATCTAAAAAAATACCACAAATCTTAATCTCATAGTTTTTGATCAAATTTTGATTATCCGAGCCACTCAATATGTTCAGAACATGATTTTAAGAGTACCCACGAAAAATCGACAAAAAAATTACCAGGAAGGACTTGATTTGAGCAATTTTTTATTAAACATTTTACGTAATTCAAAATGGAAATGGGGGACACAGATGGGGCTAACACCCAAGGTATCCAGATTAGAAAACATTTTTCTCTACGACAATGAGAATAAGATCTTATTTTGAATGGGTTGAACAGATCTCAGTCATCCGTTGTTGAGCATGGACGGCCCAGATGAGACCAACACCTATGCTGTCTCCTAAGGGACAACATGCGTGAGGGAACGAGAGAACATGTGTGAGGGTTGAGGAGGGAGAACAACGTTACTTTGTTTTACCAAGAGAGAGAGAGAATGACGTTAGTAGGAGGGGAGCGGAGGTGTTTTAAGTTTTAATCTTAGCCCTTGATTTCGAAGGCTGGGATGGAGTGTCACAATTTGTGTTAAGTTTTGTGTTGGTGGAACCGGCCCCGATATATACAGTCCCCTTCTTATGAGAGATCCTTTACTTAGCTTAAGTACGGACTTCAAATTTTTCATCAAATTTCGATGACCAAGAAGTGCTTGATCCAAAAAGTTTTGCATAAAATAGTTATATGCGAACTTTATGAAAAACTGTTTGGATTAAGCATTTTTTGTCATATTTTTAGCTGATTTCTCTCGAGAACCTTTAAAATCATGTTCTAAAAACATTCGACGGATCAGATCATCGAAATTTAATCAAAAAATGTGAAGTTCGCACTTAAGCTAAGTAGAGGATCCCCTACAAGAAGCTTGATATATACACCATGGATCCCATAAGGGATCCTTTATTATAATAAAATGTGAACCTCCATTCTTCGATCAAATTTTGATGATCCGAACCGTTCAATATTATTCAGAACATAATTTTAAGGATTCCTTCAAGAAATCAGCAAGGAAAAATACTTCTAAGTGCTTTCATCCGAGCAATTTTCATTGAATGGTTCAGTGAAAAGCATCCAAATCCCCAATCCTAATTTTCTAGATTTTTTGATATCTTTCGTTTATAAAAATAGACAGAGAGAAAGTGAGAAAAACATGGGAGAGGGAGTGACAGACGTGGGGAAGGGATGTGATATGAAGGACAAATTGTTCTATGCTCATGAGTACCGTCACATGGTGCCTTAAACCCATTCTTGACCACACTTATGTCTTTCAGTACATAGAATGGGAACACTGCTAGCGTGCATCGAATGTAACAAGAAAAAAAATTATACTACTTGTTTTTATCAACTATATCGTTGTGTCCGTTCGATACGCGGGATCTAAAAAAATCAATGTGATTTTTTTATCCTGTGCATAGAACGGATACAAACGCTAAGCAAGTGTAGTCCATGTGCCAAGCCAAGCTCTTTATATATATATATATATATATAGAGAGAGAGAGAGAGAGAGAGAGAGAGAGAGAGAGAGAGAGAGAGAGAGAGAGAGAGAGAGAGAGAGAGAGAGAGAGAGAGAGAGAGAGAGAGAATTCCGGAAAAAACAAGAAAAATCAACATCAGCCTCATTACTTCTCACAACTCACTCTCTTTTTTTCTCCACCCTTTCACTCTCCCTTACACATATATTTGTTATCTCACTCTTTTTCTTAATTTCTCCACTCTTGCACTTTGCTAACTATTTAAAGTCACTTATTTAGTGGCCAAGAAATCTTTCAAATAATTTGATAATTTTAGTTTTTATTGTTTATTACAGATTTTAAAGTTCATTAGGAGTACTTTTCGACTTAGTTTTTTTTTCGCAATATCACATTATCTACTTTTTTACAATTTAATATATGTGTGTTTATACCCTATTCTTTTCAAGTATATGTTCTTATCTTTTTATGTTCCAGTACATTTTGTACAGCCCGTACATCGCGTAGGTGTACACTTGTAATATATGGAGATCATTAGAGTTGACATACTTTTGATAACTTTTTATTTATCTTTGTCTTTCTGAACCTTTGCTAATTTTTTATGAATTAAATACAAAAGAGCAGTGAAAATGGTAAAACAAAAAAAAGCAGTATGAAAATTAATTATCCCTCCCATATTCACATAATTTGCTTCTATTTAAGTGTCAATCTAGTTGTGCACATGTATAGTTATGATGCTTGAATTTCAACCTTCCTCGATGTACCTATTATCAATTTCTCTTAATAATTTTTGCTATGGAAAAGTAGATAAAATTTCTCTTGCCGGATAAAAATGAAGAACAAAAAAGAGTGTAGATGGTAAAAAAGCTCGTGCGATGTTCGATTACCTATGTTCTGAAACATTATCGTTACATCTTCAGGGTAAGCTTTTGAATGGACAAGAAATAGCAGTGAAGAGGCTAGCTCAGGGATCTCATCAAGGAGATATAGAATTTAGGAATGAGGTTTTGCTAGTGGCCAAGCTTCAACACAGGAATTTGGTTAGGCTCATTGGTTTTTGCTTGGAAGGGACCGAAAGGCTTCTTATTTATGAGTTTGTGCCAAACTCTAGCCTTGATAAATTTTTATTTGGTAAGACTATTGTGATTCTTGCTTGTCTAAATTAAAGCTTTATTTCACTATTTTCTCTTCGTTTTTCTGATCTCAAAAGGCAGAGAAAACCCTTACAGTTCGGATTTTCTAATGCAAAAAGGGTTTATTTTTGTCATTTTTAAACATTTGTTTTTTAATCAAAAGACTGCTGTACTGGTTCAATTTAATATTGAAAAAAGAACAAGTCAACTCAAGAAAAAAATAAGATTAAATGCCATTAGTTTTAGATTATTTTAAATCTTCTTTGAACCTTTTTTCTAAAAAACTTTTCTATATTTCTAAGTTTTACTTCCTATCGTCAAGTGAATTAAGTAAGTTCAAAAATTTTACCCCAAAGCGTAGAAAACTACTAGAAGATCGTAAAGACAACTTTCTAAGGGGTTATTTGGCCTAATAAGCTAAATGACTTGTTTTTTTTCCATATTCAAAAAAAAAAAAATCACATTTGTTAGTTTTTTAGCAATTTTTTGTGTGGATTATTGTTTCGTCATGACGAGAGAAATCTAAAAAGTAAAAAATTACGATCGAAACCCAATTTTTTTGAATAAAAACAAAATAAGCCAATAAGCTATTTTTTTCCCTCTTAATTCAAAAAAATTTAGGTTTTGACTATGATTTTTTACTTTTCCGATTTCTTTTATCAAGTCAAACCAATAATTCACAAAAATTTGATTTATTTAGCCAAAAGCCCCTAAATTGCCTTTAGTGACGTAGGTATGTCTCTTGATGTGCGTACTAAAGTACTCATGATGGTATAGTGTAGCATTACATTAAATTTCTTTCAAGTGCAAATTTAATTCTATACACAAATTGAGCTTTAATCAAAATGGTATGTATAAAAATATGTGTAGATCCAAACAGGCGCGACCAGATGGATTGGGCGAAACGCAGCAAAATCATAGGAGGCGTTGCTCGGGGACTCGTATATCTTCACGAAGATTCACGACTTAGGATCATTCATCGTGATCTCAAAGCTAGCAATGTTCTTTTAGATGGAGAGATGAACCCAAAAGTTGCAGATTTTGGCATGGCAAGACTATTTGGAGTGGATCAAACCCAAGCAATTGTAAGCAGAATAGCGGGTACCCAGTAAGTTTCAATTTCAATTTCATTTCCAAATAATTTGAAAAATTCTTCCAAAAAAAATTGACCGGGTAATGTCTAAGGGGAAAAAAGGTAAAAACTATGGTTGTAGATTTTGAAAATTAAATGAGTTTTTGAAATGAAGATCTACACAGGGTTATGCGTTTTTTTTGGTCTGTAATGAATTTTTTTTCAAATCTTATCAAATTCTTTTACTTTTATGGGTAGATTAAGTCTACATGCACGCACTTAAAAAGTAAAAAGAGTGTTCAAAATTTAACAAAGGCGTTTGATTTTTTAATTTTTTTAGGGATTTTTTTAAATATAAATCTTACATGCTTTTACTTTTTAGGCAAAGATATGTTAGGTATACTCACAAATGAAAGAAAATTTGACAAAATTGTTAAAAACCTCACTAAAGACCAAAAAAAAAAAAAAAATTATGAATCACATAGCAGTCATAGATGCTCAGAATTGAGTTTTCTGATAAGGAAAAGAACAAGGCCTTAGATGTTGTCCAATTTTGCAGTGGATATATAGCTCCGGAGTACATGATGCATAGGCAATTGTCCGTCAAGTCAGATGTCTTCAGCTTTGGTGTCTTAGTTCTGGAAATTTTGAGTGGTCATCAGAACAATTGTTTCCGCGCAGAGCAGAATATGGAGGATGATCCCACTAACCTTATAAGCTATGTAAGTACACATATTAATTTTGTGGAATTTTACCAACACAAAAAATTATCCTTTGAAATTTTAAAGTCAATAACAAGGTACGTACCCACTCATTTCTGGCTTAGTCCATGATAAACTAACTACAAGGGAATTTTTTTTTTTAAATTTTTATTGCCAAAGTTTAGATAGGATTTCATTTAATCAAGAACAAGAAACCATATCAGGAATGGCTGTCATCCTCATGAAAAGGAGGTAACAGCAAAGGAGGAGGATAAAATTCCCAAATACACAAATCCTACTTCCTTGATCTCACAACATTTTTGGCCACATAGTGAGCCGCAGAATTGCCAACTTTTTGCACAAAACTCACCTCTAGCTCGCCAAAAACACCCCTCAAACGACTTATGTCTGTAGAATCCCCTCAAACTCACCTCTAGCTCGTCAATACTCATCCAATACAGTCATTTCTACGGCTATCAAAATTGTGCAATACTCAATCCAATACATACGGTATAAAATTGTGGATCAAACAAATACATATTGCTGCAATATTTTCATGATTACGATGCTCGATTCTTGATATATCTCACTCAATGAACTTCTGATACCATTACACCAATTAACGATACTAATGTTACGTAATATATTGCTTGATATTGTGATTAAAAACCATGCATGCATAGTCATGAAACCTTATTTCCAATGTTGAATTCATGTAGGCATGGAGAAGTTGGAGGGAAGGAACAGCTTCAAACCTCATAGACCCCACGCTGAGGGCTAATTCCAGTCCCGCGAGTGAAATGATGAGATATATTCATATTGGTTTACTATGCGTTCAGGAAAATGTAGCAAGAAGACCAACAATGGGTTCAGTTGTTGTCATGCTTAGTAGCTCCTCTATAACTCTTTCAGTACCCTCAAAGCCTGGATTTTTCTTTCCTAGTATCAATTCAGAAGTATCAAGGGTAAATGGGGATAGCTCACGGGTGAATGAGTAAACTCAATCAGTAAATAAAGCTTCAATTACTGAGTTATATCCTCGTTAATTTGTGAATTGAAGGTGTTATTTTTGCAACAAGAAAATTTGTGTGAATGAGCATGTGAACGATAAGCGCATTAATTTTGTATCTTTTTTCCTTCCTCCATGTTGAGCTTAATTTTATTGATGTAATAATATTTGTGTAGTGCGAGGGTTGCACTACAGTCTACAACACCCCTGGATCCACTTTTTATACCTTACTTTGTAGTAAAATTTGACCCCATTTGGCCTACCTAGCTTTCCCGTTATGCATTTTTTCTTCTTCTTATTTTTGTCCCTTGTTGAACTCTTTTTAAGTTCAGGTCAAAACTTTGTGATGATTAGACTCTAATTTCGGAACGTATCCAAAAAGAAACAAAAAAATTGTCCATTTCAAAATATCAAAATATAACTTTCTCATATTGGGTTGATAAATTAGTTTCCCACGTCCTTTTTTCTTGTTTTGAAAGGCAATTTTTTTTATTAATCTCTAAAATTGTTACAAAGATTAACAAGAACAAGAATTAATGTCATCATATCCTTACCCTTAGACCCAAATGAGATACAAAATTTAGAATAATTTTATGTTCATCTCAAAGACCCAAACTCGAGGTTAGCAAGAAGCCAACCAAAAGATCATCTGATTAACGGTTTGCAAGAGTAAAACTAGACACCAGCTCGAGCAATTAGGAGTTCAAGAGTACTCATGTACATGCCCCCATTGTATGGAGCAATTATTAATTTAGACATCTAGAGCCACTCAGACAATCTCCACTCCTTATTTAGATTTTTATCTAAAATTGAGTAAAAAACTTGATTTGGTATTGCGTATTTCAATGAGTAAACTCAAATCAAAAAATAAATATGCACAAATTTAAGTAAAAACTTCATTAATTGCAATATTGTAAATTTAAAAGTGTGAAATTTGCCTTAAAAAAAAAATTGAGTAACAGTTTGAGTTTTAAACCAAATTTGAGTGTTTGGGTTAGGAGTGGAGGAGGATTTTGGATGATTTTTACTCAAATTTGAATAAGGAATGAAGATGCTCTTAAAGGTTGATTCTATTAAGCCGAGATGAAATCCGAACTATTAAATGCATGATCAGGCGGTTCGAATCATGCAAAGTACGGTGATGTGCTCCAAAGGGCACAATCCCCCGTTGGAAAACTGTTATTCAAGCCGGTACGGAATTGGAACCTTGCTACAAGCCATCTCAATTGGAGATCACACACGTAAGCCACAACAAAAACCCACTTAGGGGCCGAAGTCCAAACTCCACGTTTTATTAATGCCACCGCTACTCACCTCCAGAGCTATCTCCTCCCTCTTCCTCTCCACAAGGTCATTTCCCTCCATGGCCACCACCGCCGCCGCCGCCCCCAAGTCCCGTCTTAGGGGCGTCGTCTTCGACATGGACGGAACCCTAACCGTCCCCGTCATCGATTTCCAGGCAATGTACAGGGCCGTGCTCGGCGAAGAGGAGTACTTGGCCCTCAAATCGAGGAAGCCTTTTACGGGAATTGATATACTGCACCACATTGAGAATTGGAGTCCCGATAAGCAGCGGAGAGCTTATGAAATTATTGCGGATTTTGAGCAGCAGGGCCTCGATCGCCTCCAGATTATGCCCGGTTAGCTGTTTTTCCCAATCTCATTCCTGCATATAGATAACGATTCACCGTGGCTGAGCCTAAGTCCCCATAATGCGGGGGCGGCCAGGGTGGGAGCACGGGCGTGAAAGCCTCCCAAACAACTGAAATTCGCAAGTATAAGGTGTTTGAGAGCGTGAGCACCAAATGAGGATTGAGAGCGGGAGTGAAAGCTATATTGAAGATTATGTGACTAAGGGCGGAGCCCGGAGCAAAAAAGACAAGTATTAGCATAGCCTAGAGGGCACACATTAAACATAAGCCTGAACTTCTTTTTTCAATAATCAAGAGAATTAGATAGTTTCTAACCATAAATATTCATCACTGAGACCAGATGTATGAAAGATACATCTTTTCTATAGGAATTTACCAAAAAAAAATAGAGAGAGGAGAGCCAAAAAAACTGCAAGCTAAGTGTTGGTAGTTAGGACTTTGGGCACATATTGCACTAGCGTGAAAGCATTTTCTGAAGGAAAAAAAAAAAATTTAAGTACTAAAATTTGCGATAGAGAGAGAAAAAATTAAACTACTAAAATTTGTGAAAGAGAGGATTGAGAGCGGGAGTGGGCGCGTGAGAATTGAGAGAGATTTGTCCTACTTTCCCTTAATCGGTACTCGAAATGATCTTCCAGTTCCGGGGAGAGTTCGCAGGAGTGGTCTGCGGAGGGTCCTCCTACTAGAGGATTATGTGAAATAGCTTAGGAGTATAAGAAGGCGTCCTTGAAACATCTAAGAGTACTATGAATCTATAACGAGAAATTAAAATTTACAGGGGTAAGTTAGAAATATTGTTTGTAGTAGAAATACTATTAATACAGAGTATTTCGGAGTATAAATGTTATTATCAAAAAATCAGGAGGGGCACTTGCCCCCTGGCCATGGACTTAATCTGCCCCTGCATAGATATACGTGTGGGTGCCTATGGTACATTTTGTTGGAAATTGAAATGGCTACAATATACGTGCACTGGAGGAGGAAGGTTTTTTTTTGGTCGAAACTTTTCTGAATGTATTTGAAATGGGTTTGGTGAATCATGCCTGGAGTTTAGTTTAGCTTTCACAATTTATATTACTTTGGAAATTCACCCCTGTTGTGCTTAGTATATTGTTACGGGTGGGAGGATGCTGTTGCATGGTCATCTCACCGAGGGATCAGAACGAGAGTGCGGGAAAGCCCATTATAATCACTTTATTCGAGAGTGGGAGTGCCTCCAGAGCGTTTTCATATATATGCATACTCGTATTTGTTCTATCAAGCATTCGTTTGTGTTGGTATTTCAATTACTTTTTCAGTAACTTGTTAACATAAAAGTTGTGTGTCCTGTGTAATGTACTGATGATAAGGTAAGCTAGGCAGCATTGCGGTAGTTCTATTTTCATGGTGATTACATAATGTTTTATCATTAGACAGTAGAAATGCAGTGCTGGGAGTGTTTAAGAGCAATTTGAGTTTTAGATTTGACTTCAAGCATTGTGGAGTAAAATGATGCATGGACCATGTAGACATTTACTAGACGCATTCATGTGTTGCATTTTGCCTCACATCGGTTGTTTATCACCTCGAAAACTATTATATGAGCCTGGGCTGCCTCTCGCCTCATTGTCTTTTGGTTTTAAGGTGGATGCATTAACATGGTATCAGAGCTCAAGTTGCAAAAGGTCTTGGATTCAAGTCTCTCTGTGCATTTGTTCACCGTTTGTATTCTGCCTCTCCCTTTTGTATTCTGTTTTGGTCTGTCTATGAAAATTTGCAACTCCATATGCAAGACAGAGTTGCACGTGAGGGAGGGTGTTAGATTGCTTGATATACATTTGGTTTTGAGGTGGATCCATTAACATGGTATCAGAGCTAGGTTTTAGAAGGCTTTTCCCCTTTGTTTGTGCCATAATTGCACTTTGTTTCATTGTGATTTGTATGTTCCGGATCCTTTGTTGAGCTCTCCACGTGCAAGTCGAGGGTCGCATGTGCAGGAGAGTGTTGAAATTTGTCCCACATTGGTTATTTATCATCTCGAAAACTAGAATATGAGCCTGGACTGCCTTTCCCCTTATTGCTAATTGGTTTTTTTGTGGAGGCATTAACAACATGGCCTGTGGAAAAATGATCATTGATGCTAGGAGGTCGGATAAATAGCATCCATGGAGATGGTGGGTAGTTTGGACTGAAGCTAGCCCTTTTAAGTAAGGCCCTCATACAGAGCCTTATCTTCTTTGAGAGAAATACGCATTTGAATGTTCTTTTCCTTGCTAAACTTCGGGTTGAGAATGCTTTTGTCCCCATTTGGTTGGTGAAAACTTGGAAGAAAAGGATCCGAAAATGTTTCCTTTCCAGATGTTTAAGTAACTGCAAACTTCTTATTTCTTTTCCTTTCTTGGAGGTATAAGGTTAAAGAGGCTGAATGAAGGAAAACCTGTATCTGATATTCCGCTAATGTTCTTACAAATGCTGTTCAAAAAAGAAAAAATAATAATGTTCTTACAAAACCTTTTTTACACCCTGAGACTTTTGAGATGATATATATTTGGGTGATGATTATGCTGTAATATCAAGGACTTATTCTGTCCAGCGTAAAAAAGGTTTATGCTTATGGTTCTTATGAACTTGTGACTGAAAAATAAGAACTTTTTAACTGTTTCTTTGAGGACCATACTGACTAACTGGGTTATAGAAGTTGTTTTTGTGTATTTCGTCATATCCATCTTATGACCTTATGCTCAGCGAACTGAGCTATTGAGGACTTAGTTTTTTTGGTTAAGAAGTCTACTGATAAGACTTCAAGCAGGGATGGTGCTATTTTCGCTATCTTATTGATATTCTTGTCTTTCTTGTTTCAATGTGAATTGAGCGTAAGAGCAGAACTATTTCTGTATTTCAATGAACGAGCTTCTCCAACAGGCAGGTAAAAGGCCTTTTATTGCATAAATTTGGTCAGCAATACTTGAGGAGTGTTCCAAGAAGGCCTCAATCTGGGATGCTTCCGTAAATGTTATCTCATTGATATGCTAGTCTTATCTTGTTTTCATGCAAATTTAGTGTATGAGCAAAAGTATTTCAACTTATGAGCTTGTCAAACAAGCAGGTAAAAGGCCTGTCATTACCTAGATTTGGCTTGAAGCTCAATTTTGAGCTCTCCCATGGCTAGCTAAACCCTGTATTAAACTTTACCAGTATTAAACTTCATGCCAAATTTGGCTCAAGGTCTGGCAATTGCTAAAGTCTGGCAAGTCTCTTATGGTTCTGCATCTTTGTTGATGCCCCAAGAGAGCATTCCTTTTGGAACCTGTGAGAAAAATTGAAGAAATAACATTTGCACAACTTCATTAACATTTATAAAATAGGGCATTTGGACATTGTTCATTGCTAAAATGGCTTTAGGGAGCCGTTGTAGCAAATTATCAATGGAGATTCTCTAACCGAGAACTTGTTATGTTGTTGGTACTTGGTAGGCTGGGATTTTGGATTTCCAAGTAATTATATCTTCTATAAACATTTCCTTTAGCTCAAAGCTTTGTTTCTGAATTAACATGGCTCCTTTGCTTGCCACCAGTCCATGCATTTTTGTTCTAGTCTCTTTAACTTTTTCATAGGTGAATTATGTTGCAGGTGCATCAAAACTTTGCGGGTTTCTTGATTCAAGGAATATAAGGTAAAAGTTTCCTATTGAGTATTGATGTCTCAGTCTATCATAGTATCATCTTTTCTTATAGATGTTGCTAACTTCTAGTTGCTTTAATGGCCTTTTATTTTTTTGGTTTATTTCTCCCTGCAGTGACAATTTTAAAGTCTGTCATCTTTTCTTTCTTGGTGATAAGTAAACGTGCTGTGTGAGAGGGTTAAAAAATCGACACAGCGCTAAGAGCTCTTTTATATTAAAGTGTAGCCTTAAGAAAGCAACAAAAGATAAAATGAGGAATGCCTACAAAATCTTGGTGTGCCACGGGAAGGGTTCAAAAGGCATGCAGCCAACTTTGCAATTTACAATTCTTTTGGCACTGATCTAAATTTTCAACCCAAGAATCAAGACTCCTAGCCCGTATACTCAAAGATTAAGATCGCTACCTTACACTTTTGTCATTCTTGTTTTTTTGAATGGCAAAAATGAATTTTATTAACCTTTGAAGTTGTTACAAAGATTAATACGACAAGGAGAGAACGAAAAGTCCAATCCGAGACCCAAGCCCATGATTGGTAAGCTGCCAACCATGCATGCTAGATTTCTTTGTGACCGCGGGAAGTTGATTGTTTCGAAATGTATGGTTCTTTGGGTTGAAATCATTATTTCCATTTTAACAGTATATACTACGGAATATTGCTTCCCGCTTCTCCGCCCACACCCCCCCCCCCCCCCCCCCCCCCCCCCCCCCCCCCCCCCGGCCTCTTTTCGAAGAAAAGCTTTTGGCCTCTTTTGTGAGTGCCATAAATTTGGCAAGGTGCACAATTTATAAGCTCTCCACGATTTTGTATTTTGCTTCTCTGTAAAGTGTCACATGGTGAGGTTTTCCTTTTTCTCAGAAGGGGATTAATCACTCGGAATGTCAAGGCTGCAGTTGATTTGTTTCACTTGAGGTTTGGGGTAAGTTCTGTTCAATATCATCGAGTTTGCTGTTCTCTGTAACCTACACAGCACTGTATCCCCTTTATTAACTCTATTTCCTCAATGGCGGTAAGTGCCTGAAAATATTGTATGAGAGAGAGAAGTATTGCTTCATGGTGTTACACTCTTGCATCAAGCAGAGAACAAGTGCTGCTAGGCCAGGTCATACCGTCATACCCACTTCACAACATGTGTTACACATCTCTCTCTCTCTCTGTCTCTCTCTCTCTCTCTCTCTTTTTGGTACTTAGAAAACCTTTCTAGGATTATATTGCTTTAAGCTGGTCTCAACCCCTTAGTAGGTACAGCTGGGATAATAAAAGAGTCTCCTGTTAATAATAGGTGGCTGATCTCTTGTCTAGTTTCTAACTACTGATAATTGTGAGACGTAAATTGTGTTTAGGTCTGTTTACAACCCTATCACCCCAACAGATTGTTTTGCATGCAAATGTGATACACCTCACAAAGGTCTTATTTACTTCAAAAAAACTGTTTATCCTAACATATCTCGTGAGCATGTGGCTACAGATCACATTTGCTCCTGCCCTAAGCAGGGAATTCCGTCCTTATAAACCTGATCCAGCTCCACTGCTGCATATCTGTTCTACGTGGGATGTTCTGCCGAATGAAGTGATGATGATTGGAGATAGCCTTAAAGATGATGTGAGTTCATTATTCTCTCTCTCTCTCTCTCTCTCTCTCTCTCTCTCTAGCGCGCACAATGATTTGAATGATCTCTGGTAGGCAATTTTTGTGATTTAGTCTTGAGTTTTCTTTGTTTTGTTTTGTTCCGTTTTGGCATTTTACATGATTTGTCCTTAGATTAATGCTTCTGGTCTTGCAATGAATCTTATTCAGTTGATGTCGCTTGGTTGCAACTTGTCAATAGATGACCTGAACTTTGTTGCGGTTGTAACTTGTATGTACTTAAAAATGGGTAAGAGGCTTGGAGAATGTGTTTTCAACCACATTATTCATTCTGTTTGTTGTGTCTAAGGAGATTATCATGGCATTTGTTCTTTCTATCCATTTCTTTATTCAAGACCAATGAACCACCTCACATTTCCCTTTTCCTAGCTATACTATATAGTTCATTACATTGAACTTGCAGAGTTCTTTTTATCGAGTTTTGTAATGCACCAAAATTTGGTTGTCATTTTCTTGGTATTTGCAGATTGCTTGTGGAAAACGAGCAGGTGCATTTACATGTTTGCTTGATGAAACCGGAAGGTATGACACTCCTGAATTTGAGAATGTGGCATTTAAGCCGGATTACAAGGTGTCCTCTCTTGCTGAAATTTATTCTCTACTGGAAGCGAATTTTGACCTGATTCCATGATCCTCGATTTCCTTGACAATGGAACTTGCATAAATTGATAAGCATTGACATTGTTCTTTACTGGACGTTTCAAGTTTGGGGATTCACTTATTTTCTGATGAGAAGCCTTTCTGAATTGCGTTTATGGGACACGAATTGATTCTTTTGTTTAAGTGAAGGACAAGGGTAATTGTTGTGGCCATATTAATGTACTGCAGAGTTACGGATCATGTGCATATTCTTGGCAGAGTAATAAAATTTATCTCGGTTTGTGTTGTGTATCAGTCTCATTGATGTGATCTTCTTTTTGAACTAAAAAAAATGATGTAATCTTCTTGTTGGCCGTGATATTGCATTTTGTTTTCTTCTCAAGTTATTTTATATTTATTTTTTTGTTTTCAAACTCTACTCATCGAGATAAATACTCCACAAAAATCTAAAAAATTCACATAAATGGTAAGAGTATTTTAAAGTATAATTTGATAATTAGACCAAATCACTTTAGATGAATTAAAGCAGATTCAGTGCCACATTAGTTGGTTGTTTGTGAACTTTTCCAAAGATAACTCATGACATTTTGCATAAAACAAGAAGAAACAGCCACTTGTGCATTCATGATTGCTTGCTTGATCATGATTCGGGGGTCGCGAAGGGAGAAAATCATGATCAATCATGATCCCCATGACTGAGATATTCAATCAATCCCACCGTTGGTTGCCTAATTAGTGTAACTTGTTTCTAAGAGACCTAATCTCTGTTTTTGATTTCCTTGTACTCCCTCCCACCGTCCATTTTTCAGTATTCATTTTTGAATTGCGTGCTATTTTTGTATTGTTTATATTTTTCGATCTATAATGTTTTTTATAATTTTAAAAATTTAGTATTATAAAACTAATTGAGATTTATCAAACAAGATTTATATTACATATTTTCAAGATCCACACTAAAAGATATAGGCAAAAGACATAAAAAAGAAAAATAAAATAATGAACAATTAAAATGAGACGGATGGAGTAATTAATTGTTGTGTCCTTAAATATATGAGAAATGATAATGTCAAAACTATTTTTATTTGTGCCAAAACTCTAAGAGCATCTCTAATGAGAGATGTCAAACATGACTTGGACGATACAAGGGCTACTTTTGGCATTAACTCACATTCCAACCCATCTGTCTTCACTCATGTCAAAGCTGATGTGGCTTTGGCATGAATCTCCTGTATGCCAATTTTGGTTGCTACCCTCTCCCATGCCAAATTTCAAAAAGTAATCCGTTGAAGGTAAAAAACTGTTAGAAAGTTTAAAACCTCTCCGTACTACTTGTTTGAGTTTTTTTTTTTCCTTATAAAATAAATAAAATTTGGTATAAGGGTCGGAGAAGAGGTTTTAATATCAAATTTGAGATGTTAAAATGCTACATAAGTTTTCAAAAAAAATTTGACATCTCCAATTTGAAGTCAAGGGAGCAAGTCAAGGAGCATCTCCAATGGGAGATGTAAAAGTTGAAGTGGATAAATTAACGGTCATTTTTGGCATCGATTTTCAATCCAACCAGCCTTCACTCATGCCAAACACACACAAGTTGAGTTTTGTTCACCCTCCACTTAAGAGGGTGAATATTACCCTCATTTCTATTGGTTAAAATGATGTGGACCTCAACAAAAAGTGATATCATGCTTACCAAAAAGTGTATTACATGGTAAACATGATATTATTTTGTGATGGAGTCCATATCATTTTAATCAATGAGAGAAAATGTAATGTTCACCCTTAAAGAGGGTGAACAAAATTGCACTCAACACACACAGCTTAAAACTCAGCAAACTAACGCTGAGGCGATCTCTCCGAGGATCTTGAACTATAAATGTGCTGGTAGTGCCTTTCGAAAGAAAGAAAGAACAGAACCATCTATACAAGTACATATGCTGGTAGGCCCCTCCAAATCTCCCGAAACAAACAACAATAAGAGGAAAGCAACGTTCCAATGCCAAGGTATCAGCTGGAACACTCTCCATCTCTCTCTCTAGTCTCTAGTCTCTAGTCTCGAGTAGTACCCTCCCCAAAATTCTTCCAGATCCCTCTCTTCTCTCTTCTCTCCTACTCTCTCTCCTCAATCTCAGTACCAACACCCACCACTCTCCCCCCACCACCATCTTCTCTGTGGAATTGCGAAAGCCACCAACTTGGGTGTTCTTCCATCTCTCCCACCCTCTCTCTCTCTCTCTCGCTCTCTCTCTCTCCCACCCTCCCTCTCTCTCTCTCTCTCTCTCTCTCTCTCTCTCTCTCTGCCATGATTTACCCATTGGTTTCCAATGGAATCCCATTAATTCCCCAAGTCTTAGCAATCCAAAACCCCCTACAAAGACCATCATTTCCCCTCTTAAGATCAATCCGTTGTTCTAACAATCCAAACCCCAGAACCCTTATCATAAACCCTATCAGAACAAACCCAGACGAGGTCCCTCCAATTAACTTCAAGAAGAACAAAGCATATGAGGAAAGAAAAGGTTTTTCCCAAGTTGGTATTAGAAGGATGTTGGTTTTGTGTGGATTTGGATACTGGGTACAAGGTTTCAGGGGATTCCCCTGGCTTGGGCTTAATTTCCACATGGCCCACAATCTTAATTTCGACCCATCAACTTTGCAGCTTGTGCAGAACACTGGAAACCTCCCCATGGTGATTAAGCCTCTCTATGGAATCTTGTCTGATGCTCTTTACATTGGTCGTGCTCACAGAATTCCCTATATTTGCATTGGAGGTCAGTTGCCACCACATATGAATTTTCTTTATTTTTTCTAAATGGTAAAATCATTCTGATTTTGGATTTTATTCATTTGAGCTCAATTGTTCAATTTTTTCTCTAAATTTTGTCTACCATGCTTCGTTTCTATATCTCTTTTGATGTCTTTGAAACTTCTGAAGATCTATTTTGCTTTGATGGCCTTAAACTGCTTATTTAGTTGTACTTGCTCTTTTTCTGTCTAGTCCCTAGATGGCAATGAGGTGGGTTTGGGCTGAGCAATTATTCCATTCCGCCCCAGGTGCATTGAATAATTTTCCGTTTGGGCAAGTTAAGCCTGAATTTGAAAACCAACACTAACTTAGCACAAGATGAAGACTCATACTATTTCTACATAGCCAAGAGAAGATCTATGAAAAGAAAAACCACGAGACGCAAGTGGCAATTTAGTTATAAAATTGAACCCTTGAAATTACTTTGTTACATTGTGTAATGCCACCATGTCATGTCTTTATACATTCCTCATCGAGATACGTGTGTTCTCAACTTGTCCCAGGCGTGTCCCTGATAAGTTGATTATATGTAATTGGACATGTCTCTCGACATGTCCCATATGTATTTTTGTGTGTCCCGGCATATGCCATACGGACACGGCGACCACTTAGGCGTGTCGGTGCTTCATAGATTGCACCTTTTGCCTCTTTAGTGCATGTTGAGGGCATCTACAAATTTTGGATTGGTCATCATTGCAAGTAGTTCAACTCCACCAATTTTGAGATACTAGTCTTACTTGTGAAGACCAAGCAAAAACCCTTATTGTGACCTTGCATTGACCAGTTCAAGAGGAAGTTTTATTTTACTACATAACAGCCTATTTTATCTATGTGTATTACATAGTGCAACTTCGCATTATCCTGTTTTACTTCACTTTGTGTTCGTGAACAATTTCGTACAACGACTCCATAGTCACAGCAGCAGCGAATGCGTAGCAGCAGCGAATGCGTAACAGGTCCTATAACGTATGTCATACCTTACGGGGGTGATTATACGCCTCTCCCTGCTGAGAATGTCGCTCCGCCACCGCCGCTGATGAATGGGCTTTTGAGAAGCTTCGGACGGCAATACGGTTGTACAAATGCTTCAAGCGTCGAATGGTGAGATTCATGTCTCTCTCCTCACTCTCTCACTCCTGTAGTGTCGTGTTTGAAGAAATCTTTGAATCTGAAGAAGATTCAAAGATTTCTTGATTGTGAAGTGAAAACCCTAGAATAATAGAAGAGATCTTCTTCACAATCAAGAAATCTTTGAATCTTGTTCACATTCAAAGATTTCTTTAGACACAACACAACAGGAGTGAGGGAGAGGGAGAGACATGAATCTCACCAGTCGGCGCTTGAAGCATTTGTAAAGCTGTATTGTTGTCTGAAGCTTCTCGAAGGTCCCTTCATTGGCGGTGGTGCCGGGGCTACATTCTCAGCTTCGAGGGACATCCCTATTCCACACGACATTGCTACTCCGCAGAGTATAGATTGGAGGGAAAGGCATATAATCACCCTCGTACAGGACATGCTAGGACCTGTTATGCATTCGCTGCTGTAGCAGCTATGGAGTCGTCGTACGGAATTGTTGTACGGAATTGTTCACGGACGCAAAGTGAAAAAAAACTGGATAATGCAAAGTTGCAATAAGAGTTAAGCAAATAAACAACAGTCATGCTTTACAAGACAGGTCATTAAACTATGTGTATTACATAGTGCTGGGAGTTGGAAACAAAAACCCAGTGATGGGTTAACCAAATAAACAACAGTCAACCAGACAATTTAGTTGCTTATTTGCTCATTTTAACCAGATAAGAAACTAAGAAAGGACAACCAGACGGACCCTATGTTTATATCTACATTCCAGAGCTTTCAGATGTAATCCAAGGACATCTAATGTGTTATAAGTTTGACCTTTTTGGGATTAATCCTGTGTTGCTAGAACTCTCTAATACCCTAGCAATGTACGTTTCAAAAAGCCTGTTCTTAGACATGGTATGCCTACATTCTAAAATAGTGAATTTAGCGTTTCAAAGCTATTCTGGTGTTTTCTCTTTTTATTTTCTAGGAAAAAGTAAAATGAAAAGAACCAAAAAACAGAGCTTTAATAGACAAATGTGGAAGAAAACTTGTCTGAGTGCTTCTGGAAATGTGTTCTAAACACATAACTGGAAAGATACAATGCTGAAGTGATTTCATGAGTGCTGAAATTGGTGCCGACGGTTGTGATGCAGTAACCTGTGTTAAAGGGAATTGGGCATTGCGGTTGGATGCGTGTCATGTCTAAGTGTTGGATTCATATAATTTCAGTAATTAATGTCCATTCGTCGGGAGACAGACTTGACAAAGTGTATATATCACTTGTGGCAATCCCCTGAATTATCGTTGTAGTGGTACTTAAAATGTGTCACAAATCATTTTATGAATATTTGTCGCAGTTGTATGCTTCTATGGTAAATTTGAACTTCGGAATATGTGATGAGTGGATGCCCAGTTACGTGTATCTGACGAGGGTAGTTACTGATACATATGATGCTCTATAGTCCTTTTGCAGGTTTTATCTTGGGGGTCATTGGCATTGATCCCCTTTGCTCGCGAAGCCGTTCCTACTCTTATGGGGTGTGTTCTTCTCAGTAATCTTGGGGCATCCATTGCAGAAGTTGCGAAAGATGCTCTTGTTGCTGAGTATGGCCAAAAGCAAAAAATAAATGGCCTTCAATCTTATGCATTCATGGCCTTAGCTGCTGGTGGAATCCTCGGTAACTTATTGGGTGGATTTTTTTTACTGAAAACACAAGAACCCAAATCCATTTTTCTTATCTTCACTTTTTTACTTGCCCTTCAATTTGCAATTTCTTTGGCAACAAGAGAGGATTCGCTTGGTTTGCCTAAGCCATCTCCCAACTCTCTTGAAAAGAGATCGATTTCAGTTAGTATCAGGAAGCAGTATTCCGATCTTTTAATGGCAGTCAGTGATGAGAGTATCTCCCGGCCTTTGATCTGGATTGTAGTTTCAATTGCCACAGTCCCAATTCTCTCGGGCTCCATCTTTTGCTACCAAATACAATGCCTTCATGTAGATCCTTCCATCATTGGGATGTCTAGAGTGACTGGCCAATTGATGCTTCTTGCGATAACTCTACTCTATGACCGTTTCGGGAAAACTGTTTCCATGAGAAAACTGATTGGTTTAGTGCAGATTTTGTATGCTGCTTCTCTCCTCCTTGACCTTGTCTTGGTGAAGCAGATCAATCTGAAACTGGGTATTCCGAATTGGGTTTTTGCCCTTTGTTTTTCTGGAGTAGCGGAAACTATTACCCAATTTAAGCTCTTGCCATTCCAAGTGCTTTTTGCAAGTTTGGCTCCACCGGGTTGCGAAGGATCACTCGCTTCCTTATTGGCCTCAGCCTTGTGTTTGGCATCCATAGTTGGTGGGTTTCTGGGTGTCGGATTGTCTTCTCTTCTTGGAACAGCATCAGGTGATTATGCCAGCCTGCCTGTGGGAATTGTCGTACAATTTCTTGCAGCTTTAGTGCCACTGGGATGGATTTATCATGTCTCCTCATCGCAACCTGTTGTTGAGACAGAAGACAAGAGAGGTAAGAGTAAAAGAACTCGAAGAAATAGGAGGGTTGGACGAGTTGTTTTTGCCTCTGTTTATGACTACCGTAGAGAAAGAGAATCAGAGCTGTATAAGTAAGAGATGTACTTCAATCTAAACAAACCATGGGGATGCTTACATCAGTTTTCCTGCTCTATCTATTTTTAGATGGCAATTCTTTGACTGCCTTTAGAAGCAGATTTGATTGCCATTGTGAATGCCTTTTGACCTCTAACCCAAGTGCAACTATTTTGCTCCTGAAGGGTTTCATTCTCCAAATGTACATACAGCAATTTTTTTGAGCTCTACGCAGTACAGAATTTTCATGAACATTCAGTTTGAGCTACAGGATTTCGTCAAATGGATGGTCTGGCAATTCTAACATGCATCAGGACCAGATTTTCACTTTGTGATATTGAATTGATTACTTCGAACAAGAAGAGGGAGAAACAAATGAATGACACTTTGTGATATTCCCCTCCTCATTTTGCAAAAGAACGAATAATCTCTAAGCATTTGCAAGTACTCGGCCTAAGGTTGTATACCACTGGTCCACTACAAACTGTTTAGGCTACGTTTGGTCGGGTGTAAAATATTTTATAACTGAAAATATTATTCATGTAAAACATTTTACTGGAAAACACAAGCTTTACAACTGTTTTTTGGTTGAATTCCAATTTGATTCTTACAAGCCAATAGCTCATCTAATTGGCCTACTATAGTATAAAAGTTTGAGTAACTCTCTCATCCTAGAGATGCTGAGCGGTTTTTCTTGTATTTTGTTTTGTTGTCATGGTTGTAATTTTGTTCTTATTTAATATATTTGGGATGATCTTCCCTTCAAAAAAGTGAGTATTTGTTTGGAGAAAGTCTAGGAGAGACATGAAGGAAACTTCTACATAGGCTTTGTGTGTGCAGAGTCCACGCGGATATACATAGAGAGAGCATCCTATTTTGCAATTGCATTCACACGGCCATGAGGGAATGAGAAAATCATTCGCTGCACAACCCGTCCAACATATTGGAAAATAACTTACCGGTTTTTCGAAGGTAAGTTGTTCTACTGACGAAGGCATAAAAGATTTTCCAAAAAAAAATAATTTTATGGGATTTTCAACAACCAAACACCGGAAATTATGTCCAAAAAAATGGAGCCTTAATGCAAATAGTTTTTTGTCAAGAAATTTGATCAAAATTGAGCAGACACTGGTTCATTCCTAATTTTGATTAAAAAAAAAAATGCTACTCAGTCCCAATAATTGGTAAAATCATCTCAACAAAGTAACATGGAAGCAATCCTAAATCTGTTGTTTCTAATTCATTGAGAAGCCAGCGAGACAACATCCACTGGAAGATAATACGCGGTTAGACGCAAATTATATTTCGATAATTTAACTGTTTGAGAACTTGGGAATAGGCACATAAGGGTTCACTGTTCCTGATTGTGCCAAATAGCCTGTTTATCCCTGTAACATCTACGTCAAATATTCCGTATCAGGATAATCGAAATCTCCCTTCATCACTAAAAGGAGTTCCTCCAGCATTTCATAAATCATATCAGAACAAGAATGGGCTTTGTCAGCAACGTAGAAACTGTGAGTTTTGCTATTAAGGGTTATCCAACTGCAACCGGGCAACTTCCTAAGTCGTTTTTCTTTCATCGCTGATCTCACTTCCGCCACAATGTCCCACTTCTGGGAAGAAGCATATAAGTTTGAAATTGAGACAAAATTAGAGGGGTTCTCAGGTTCTATCTGAATAAGGAAGTTATGAGCCAAATCTTGCATCTCAGAATTCCCATGAAGTAGAGATGCACTAAGAAGAGCTCCCCAAACACTAGGACCGGGCTCCACTGGCATTGTTTTGATGAATTCCAATGCTTGCTTCAGCTGGCCTGATCGACCCAACATATTAACCATGCAAGCACATATCTCGAGCGTTGGTTTAATCCCATAGTCGTTTACAACCGAGTTGTAAATAGTAAGACCTTCATTAACCAATCCTGACCTACCACAAGCAGAAAGCACCCCAACTGTCGTAATCATGTCTGGTTTAATCCCAAGCTGAAGCATGTCCTCAAACAAACAAATGGCTTCTCGACCATTCCCATGCAATCCGTATCCAGAGATCATTGTACTCCAAGATATTGCATCTTTAACAAAAGAATGATCATTGAAGACTCGCCTTGCCAAATTCAAGCTCCCACACTTGGAATACATATCAATGAGAGCATTGCATAAAGAAGTTTCACAATTCAATTCCTTTCTCATGGTGAATCCATGGATCTGTTTCCCAGCCGTTAAGCCAGCAACTGAGCTGCAAGCAGGGAGAACACTTACAAGAGAGACCTTGTTTGGTTCTACTCCGGGTTTCACTTGCATTTTGCGGAACAAAACCATTGCTTCATCTGATGCTCCATTCTGTACATAACCATTTATCAACGCTGTCCACACAAAAACGTTTCTAGACTCCATGCGGTCAAAAACCCGCCTAGCTACATTGACTTTTTTACTTCTAGAATACATGTCAAT
This sequence comes from Rhododendron ovatum, assembly GCA_019656835.1. Classification (NCBI taxonomy): domain Eukaryota; kingdom Viridiplantae; phylum Streptophyta; class Magnoliopsida; order Ericales; family Ericaceae; genus Rhododendron; species Rhododendron ovatum. The sequence continues at coordinate 32,246,041 of CM033799.1, forward strand.
CAAGCAACATCCCAAATGAACATCAGAACCCAAACCCACATTCAATTCATTCTTCACAATGTAACAATGAAGCTCTTTTCCATAACTCCATCTCTCAGCATCTCCCCCACACAAAGGAAGCAGACCAGAAACAGTAAACGCATCAGGTTCCAACCCATCAATTCGCATACTTCTAACAAATTCCCATACGCAACTATCAACATTAACCTCCTTGGAATTCACTAAACCTGCTATCAGGGAATTCCAAGACGAGACATTCCTCTGCGGCATTTCATCGAACACCTTGCGCGAGTCGATAAACTTCCCACATTTATAATACACATACACTATAGAATTTCCAACTACTATATCCGTTAAAAACCCAATACGTATACACTTGCCATGAATGGCTGCCCCTGCACGCAAGTCCCCTATATCACCACACGCTTTCGAAAGAGTCGAAAGCGTGAAACCATCAGGCGAAAAATCCTCACTTAAACACATTTGACTGAACAGGTCAAAACTTTCATCGAACAAGTAATTCTTCGCGTACCCATTAACCATTGTGTTCCATATGTACACGTTCTTGTATCGAAACGAGTCGAAAACGAGTCGCGCGTCGACAGGGTTTCGACACATAGAGTACGCGGAGATGAGTTTGGTTGCAACGACGGGGTGTTGGTCAAGGCCAAGGCGGTGGAGGCGGGCGTGGGATTGTTTGGTGAGAGAGAGAGAGTGGCGGGATATGGAGAGGTGGAGGAGAGAAAGAGATGGGTCCAGAACAGGGGAAGAAGAGGTGTAGGAACGTGTGGCGAAATGGGTGAACGATGCAAGTGTTTTGCGTGTAGAGAAGTGGGTGCTCATCAAAAATCAACGAGGATAAAAAATGCATTATTGAGATACTATAACAGAGCACCTTTTCCTGTAAATCTCACTGTGTTGAAATGAGATTCATATCGGATCAACAAAGTATTTTAGAGAGAAGGGAGACATGAGAGAGGCTATAATAGTAAAAATATTTACTATGACCACTCTCTTTTCTTTTCTCGCGCACTGTCTAGCCAAATAAAATTGGTGTGAAAGGACGAGAAACCATTCTCTTTTTCTTCTTTGTTTTTTTTTTTTTTTATATCAACGAAGCCATTCGCTTTTATTTTGTCCATCCAAATAAAATGGTGAGAAACCACACTCTTTTATTTTCTTTTCTCACCTAGGTAGCCAAAGGAGCTGGTAATGTTGGGAGTGCACTACAGGGTGTAGTGCGGCATTTGAGCTGTCTGTTTGGCAATTAATATTCTAGATTTTATCTCGGCTCTTAAAAATCGAGCCGTCCATTGCTGAACAAACAAGATTCTTACACTTCGAAAATGTGGTCACTAGGAATGCAATAAGAGCATAGCTAGAACTCAAAACTTGATCAATCAATCACCAATGGATAAAGTTTAGTAAGTTGATTCAGACATTCGATTATAAAAAGAAGAAAAGTGAAAAAAAAGGTCTAGCAACCCCTTCAAATACTACAGTTAAGTGTTTCCTTCTTGCCAAATCAAGTTCACTTTCCTACTACTGCAGTCCAAAGCTAGATTTCTTAACCAACAGAATCTGAATTCCACTTTGAACTTGTTACAAAACCAAGCAACCAAATTGAGGCAGGGAAGAGGGGAAACTAGAGATCATAGACAGCTTTGTAACATGCTGCCAAAGAGCCTTAGAAAAACCAAAATGCTCTACAATTCCATCCACCTTACAGAATGGAGGAAAACTGGGCAAGTATAATCTGCAGCTACTTGGGACAATACTATTTTCAATTTTTCTGAAGTTTCTTTTTTAAGTTGGTCAATACTACTATGTTATTGTCTTTTTCGATTTCTTCTTGTTGAGATGAATTCGACAAAGTAATTTTTTTTTGTTTTACCAAAATTTAAATTTTTTATCCACCAAAGACTAAACTTTTATAACAGAAGGAAAGTTCAGATAGGGGAGGCCAAAGCCTGTAAGTCCTTGAGCATTGACTAGGGATAAATTGAGTAGATAACAAAGTCAACTTGTGCCAACAAACATTAGGGGATGTAGCAAAAAAAGAAAGAAAAAGAAACACTAAAAAAAAAAAAAGGAGAGTGATTTTGCCACTCCCCTTTCCTCTAACGGCACTCCCGAAAAGGGGGTGGCAAAATCATTCCCAAAAATGGGAGAATGTTAATGAGTTCTTACAGCGTCCCAAGTGAGACGGGACTCGTTCCAAGAACTACTAAGGCCCCGTTCCAGAAATTTTCTTAAAAAATAAGCAGCTTATTTCACATTTTCAAACTCAAAAATAAAGTAAATGAAAAATAATTTTTTAATTTTTTTTACATCGCATAAAAGATCTCATCGAGATCTTCCAAAAAAGATCCATATTGCATATTTTTAGATTTCAATAAGCCCATAAGATTTGAGTTTGAAATTGTCTTATTAAAAAATAAGAGTTTTTTTTTGGTTCTGGAACGGAGCCTAAAGTGTAGGAGATGCATATACATAGATACATCTAATGAAAAGGATACTGGGACTCGTTTGGGCTTTAGATAGCAGACAGAAATCTTGTAGGCGTAATGTTTTAGACAAGTTTAATACACTAAGGTTGCGTTTGAATCGTAGAATTTTGAAGAATACAACCCCGAATTTCATCATCTAAAACAGCTTGCCAAAGAAACTTGAATTCAGATTTTAATTAGAGGTTGTTCTGCATCATCAGTTACCACTTAGCACATGATAAATAGACCCAATGCTTGAGAATGCAATAGTGAAAAAGTTTTTTTCTACAAGTGATTGAATCCAATTTGCCCAATATTAACATGGTTCTTGGTTCTCGAGGCATGCGTAACTTGACTCGAACACTTACGTCATAGGTTCTTGGTTGAAGTACAAAACTAGTTCACACATCCATGCAGTATATAACCATGGGCTTATTACCCTTATCAATGGATCCCATGTTACCAGGATAAGAATTAAGAAGTCCTTCCCCTTTGAATGGATTCAATTCCACTGACATAATAAAAAACCAGACAAATTGACTATCTGGCTATAATAATGTATTTTACATTTGATAAATCTACAGACAAGTGCAGCATCAGCTGTCACATGTTGTTGGGAACAAGCCAAAAGGGTGGTGGATCAGTTCTGTGCAGCAGATCAAGATGCTTCAGTGGCTTAATACTTCTATCACCCAAGCTAAAAACTCCCACGTCATGGCCTCCATACGAGTAATCCTCCTCCATTCTCTCCCAATAATCGTCACTAAAGTAAATCGAATTCTTCTTACAGCGCGATGGATGTTGAGCAGTGCCCGCGGCAGTCAGGGACATCGAGTGGTTTCCGCCCAAAAATAGCGCGTTATCGCCCAGCGATTCGACCTCTTCCAGTTTCTGCTGCATGAAATTGAGCCTGTAGACCGTGAACTCGAGAGTCTTGTACGGGTAAACCAAAGGGTGGCTGCACTCGTCACTCAAAAGATCGGCCTCACGAACGGCCTCACCGTTATCGCCAACAAACTCGCCAACGTGCCTCTCGACAAGCAGAAGATTTCCGCGCGATTCGGCTAAGTAACACCGGCTCGAAAAACGTTCCCTGTCGTGGTACGCACAAGTAGTTTCCGCCACTCTCTTGGAACAGATATACAAGGGATGGAAGTCCATTGTTTTGACAAGGAGAGGACCGCCGAAATCCCACGATTCGACTGAGCCGGTCTCGGACAGTGCGAAGAGCCGATTCTTGTGGCATATGATGTCGCAGTAAGGCCGGTTTTTCCCATTAAGATCGTTCCAGGCGCTGTCTCCGTGTTTACACATGGCGACTTTCGCGTCGCACCCGTAAATCGCCATAACCAAATAGTCCTCGCCATTGCCGTGTGAAGGGTCAGACGACAGAATGGCCTTGAGCACCAAGCACTCTTGCAGTTCTTTCGCGGTGACCGAACGTTGCACATGCGATCGCCGGGCGCCGTGAACGTATTCCACGTCGAAACCGTGCTCGGGGGATCCGGACACGCCGATGATGTGGGGAAAGGTTTCCTTCGGAGGGAGCGAAACCCGGCGGCACGAGAAGGGTTCGAAAAGGTACGGGTCCGCGCATTCGTCCAGCAGCAGTAGCCACCCGTGAGACGACCCGATGAAGCGGCTGCGGCGTAGCTGCCGGTTGAGAGCGTTCTTGGTCCGGTGGACTCTTTTGGCATCGAGATTGAGGAAGGAAACAGAGTGTTCCTCATGGGTTTCTTCTTGGCTGGGAAGTAGAATCAAGAATGGGGTTTTCTGGAGTGGTGATTGGAGGGTGGAAGATGGGTACGGCGAGACACGAGAATTGTGGGTTTGATTCTTTGCTTTGAGGGGAGCCATTGGTGTTTCTCTGTGAGAAGAGAGAAGAGAATAGGGTTTGCATGATTTATAATCTTTACAGGAGTCACATTTTTTGGGAATTCTAAATGAATCAGGAATGCAGAAGGGAAATTGCTTTTTGCCCCTCCTAACACCCCCGATCCCACCCCTCTCTTTCGAAAATACTCCCGCAACCCGAAATACCCCAATTCCATTTTCTCTAATTTCTTCTTTATTTACTTAAAAAATAATCTTTATATCTTTTTTCTCTTTTATTTATTTAATATTATTTAAGTGTTTTAATTTTCAATCCGATCGAATCGGTGTAAAAATCTTATTATTTTTTATCATTTTATCTTCGATGGTCATAATGAATTTTTTGTTCTAAAGCTTTTCAACGAGCACCCTAAGGCTCCTTATTTAGTTTAAAGTCTCTCTTGGGATATTCATTGAAAGGCTTTAGAGCCAAAAATTCATTACAACCATTTAGGATGAAATGATAAGAAAAATAAGATCTTCACACCGGTTCAAACCAATTAAAAATTGGAACACTAATTTTTTTACATAGTTTATATATTAAAAAATATAGTTAAGAAATTAAGTGTTTCAATTTTCAATTTGTTTGAACCGGTGCAAAGATTATTTTTTTGTTCATTTTATCTTAAATGATCATAATGAATTTTTGGCTATAAGACCTTTCAATGAGCACCCTTAGAGAGCTCTGAAACTAAATAAGGAATTTCAGGGTACTCGTTGAAAGGCTTAGAGCAAAAAAATTATTACGACCATTTAGGATTAGATGATAAAAAAAAGTAAGATCTTCGCAGCGGTTCAATTGAATTGAAAATTGGAGCAATATATAAACGATGTATTTATTCCGTTTGAACCAGAAATGTTCAGCAATTGCCTAGGTGAGTTTGGTAGGTGAAATTATCCTCTTGCCCTCCCTAAAAAAAAACCAGAAATGTTCTAATTTTCATAGATAAACGGTGTATATTTTTTTATTTATTATTTATTGTTAAGACAAATTAAAATAATATAAAGTTCTTAGGCCCCATTCTCTTGAACTTAACTTAAATTTGAAAATTTTCGTTATTTGAATTTTTTTTTTTGCATTTGTTAGTTTTGAGCCAAACTTTTGTGGATTATTAATTCGTTTCGACGAGAAGAATCGGAAAAGTAATTTTTTTTTTACTTTTACCCAAGTATTTTGCTAAAAAGTGATTATTTCTCAAAATACTTGGGTAAAAGTAAAAAAAATATTTCTTCAATTCTTTTCGTTGAGACGAATCAATAACGCAAAACTAACAAATGTGAAAAAAATTCAAATAAGGACAAAGTTTCCAAATTTAAGTTAAGTTCAAAAGAATGGAGCCTTAAAAATATAAAATCAAATTTAAATGTAAAAAACATATTTTAGTTGAAAATATTATTTGAGTTTACCAAATTAAAATTAAATAACTAAATAAATAAGATAATAGAATTAAGAAATTAAAAAAATTAGTTAAAAGGGTGGGAGTTGGGGGCAATTTGGTCTCCTTGACAAGAGAGGGGGGGCGTGGGTGGGAAAAGCAGCTCTCAATGCAGAGGCGCGCTAGAAACGGAAGATAAAAAAAAGTGGATGCGGAGGCGTTTAAATGTTCAACTTGGGGCTCAAATTTGGCAAGTGGAAGTCTTGCCAGAGAATCTCTCTGTTGACACACAATCTTTGATTCTATGTGGATTGAAAAGTTTTTGGGTACCGAGCTGGTATCACACGTTGTATTCATAGGTGATTTTAGTCATCCGAACGTATTTTGGAAGGTTCAGATTTTATAAATGATAAAAGAGGAGAGAGAGTGATGGCATGAGAGGAGAGAGAAAGAATAAATTTGAACCATCCAAAACATATTTGAAAGGTTGGAATCGCCGGCAGGTACCGCCACGTGGCACCGGCTCGGCACCCCAAAATTTCTCCTGTGTATTGATATATTAACCAATTCGAAACGGCAAAACCCTACAACCTGTGCTCTGATGCAAAACATAGACCCCTGTTCTTGTTTTTTTGGGATATTTTCTTTTCAAACTAAAACATCCATTATTGGAGTTCATAATCCTAATTTAGCGAGTAAAAATGGTATAAACTATCTTTTGTAAATCATTTTTCCTCTTAAATACTTATTCTAATATTTCAAGGCCAAATAATACAGAATGGACGAAAAAATTCATTTAGCCGAACCCAGTTGATTGAGTCAAATGCTTAATTTGGTTAAGATATCAATACATAGGAGAAATTAAAAAATACTAAGTAATTATTTGTAATTTTTAAGTTTAAAAATAGTAGACTTATTGAAATTAAAAAATATCCAATATAGATTTTGTTTGATAGATTTCGATAAGACCTATCAAACTCTGCACAAAAATTTATTTTTGTAGTTCTATTATTTTTAAGCTTGAAAATAAATTTTAATTTTTTAAATATTTATTTTAAAAAGCGAAACGGGATACACTCGTCTACTAACAAAAATAGTACATGTATAAGTCAAAGTTTGACATAAGCATAGTGTTGTGGTGGACTTGATGAGAAGAACTTGTTTCTGGCTGTGCTATAAATAAGTGTTTATAGCATTCAATTGTGACCGTCTAAAAGTTTTTTGGATCGTCCGAATGTTAATGAAATTTTTTTGGAGAAAAATAAAACTTTTTTTTGGAAAAATTTTATTAAAATTTGAACCGTTCAAAATATTTTTGGACAATTATAATTGATTGGTGCCGTAAACAACCTATTTACAACACAATCGGAAACAAGACAATCTCGGACTTGACTACTTTTATAAAGTGTATGTTCTGTAGTCTGTACCAAACACATATTCCATGCCCTCGGTCAAAACTGCTAATTTTTTGTTCCAAAATGCTACTGGTACATACAATCATTTTTTGTGGTGGGGCCCATTATGGGTCTCACACAAATGATCCGAGCCGTTCATTAAATGTAAAATATTTTTTCAAGGGTTTCTATAAAAAATCAGCTCAATCCAATACCTATAAGTGCTTGATCTAATCATCTAACTTTTCATTACCCGAAAATCTGAATGAAAATTTAGATAATTGGATCGAGTACTTCTAGGTATTAGATTGAGCTGATTTTTTACGGAGAATCTTGAAGAAATATTTTACATTTAATGAACGGCTCGGATCATTTGTATGGAATCTGTGGTGGATCCCACCACAAAATCTGTGCACAATCTGTGCACAGATTGTCTGTACCAGTAGCATGATTCTTTTTTGTTACTTCCGAAGTACTATGTTGTACTTTCCCCAAATAAGCGATCACCGCCACATAACGTGGATTTCTTTCACAACATATTGGAACTTAACAAATTAAAATTGGCAAAGTAAGGGTGTTTTGGCCTATTGCTCCGATAAATCATTGACAGACGTGCTATCAGGAATGCTCTCTTTCATTTAAAAAAAAAAAAAGACTGAATTATGATGAATTGAATTATGTGAGCACTAACACAATCATCTCAATATGAGAAGGCTATTTCGTTCTGATAATGATAGAATTAAAAATTCTGAATTGATTGAATATGCCAATGTGCAAAAACAATTAAATCACTGGACAATTCCTCCAGTACGCCATTCTGTAATATACAGACATGGTATGTTTGAATTAAAAAGTAGTATGGCAATTAAAACTGTTGAAAGAACAGAAAGCCTAGAATTGAATGATAAGATAATTAATCTTATGGATCGCACTGATCTACTTGCACACATGCATAATTATAAATATGTTCATATTGGTTTAGTGCAAATTGCTCTTAAACCTTTAACTCTACTTGGAATGGACACCTGTTTGCAAGTCACTTTGCGTGATGGTAGGTGTAACAATCGGAGATCCTCCATTATAGGGGCAATTGAGACCAGTTTATCTCATGGTTCTGTTTATTTTAATACTTTTCCTGATTTATCTCTGTCTCTTACTGATAGAAATATAGGGGAAGCTTTGAATTGTAGAATCCAGACTAGAGGTTATGATTTCTTGCCTGGATCCGAAGTTATTGCTGTAATTTATAGGATTTATTACAAAGTTATGAATACTATGAATCCTAGGGTTCGAATGTTGCGACCCACAGACAGAACTGTTTTTAATAGAATCCAATATGTTGACATCGAATGTTGCAACCAATAGGTTGATTAATTGGGAGGAAATTACCTTCCCTGATAGTTGGACTATGCCTAATGCGGTTCCTCCTAGACCCATTAGTAATACAATTGAACAAATAGTCCAAGATAATGATGGCATTGTTTTTCTAAATTTTAGAAATTCTTAGACTGTTAATTATGTGAGGAGTCTGAGTTCTCGCAATAATCAAACTCCATATAGAGTTAGTCAGCCAAACACTAGTCGGCATTCGACATCGGAAGTTCCCGAATCTCATCATCCAATAGAGGATGAAAATCTAGTTGGGATAAGGTTATCCCAAAACCAACTCCCTCATGGAGTTTATACCCATCAGAATAACACAGTAGAATCACCTACTGCTAGTGAAATGACATTCAGTCTTAACAATGATAATAGGGGCTGAACTTAGAAAGAAAATTAATGCAGAATTTCAACTCCCAAAGTATCAAGAGTTTAGGAGTTGGTATTTCGCCAAATATAACGCTAGTCAATTACAAAAATTCAAGGAAGAATTTTATGATTACCTTGAAAGACATCAAAAGATTATACCTTTTACCCAATGGTTTTATGGACGTTATTGGTTAGAATGTGATAGGTCCATAAATGTGATACAAGATTATCATAGAAATTGGAGGTCTATGTCTGGAACTGTAATAAGGGCAGTTCATCCTCCGACGATACCATTGTCTATTGAAGGCAATTCTGAGTCTGATTCATCTTTGGAAACTACTGCTTTTGTTAAACTAACGAGCACAGATCCAAACGGTAAAGTTTATAAACAAAACAACCACACTAATGCTTGCCTTAATACCATTGGCGACCAGTTGGTTAGAATTGAAGAGCAAATAGCTCAAATTGGGGAAGATATTAGAATTAAGAGTTCCAAGACCGAAAATAAGGAGGATGAAATTTCATCGTCCGGCCACCATTACCAATAACTGGTTTTAATCTTACTGATCCTAATAAGAATTCTGATTTACTTAAAGAATTACAAAAAAGATTTAAGGGTTTGACTCTTAATGCTCTTTCAGAGGATCAGGATCAGGAGATATCTCCCGAAGATGTTGCAGATATAGAAAATTCTTTTCTTCAGTCTCAACATGAGACTATTAATAAAATTCAATATCCCAAGAAATTCCCTTATAGTGGAGCGGATAGATATTATTACCCTAGACCTACTCCATTGGATATGCTTTATGAAGAATCTGGCTTTCAAAAGCAGATGTCTTATAGTGGTAGAACTATCTATGAATGGAACATAGATGATATGACCGAATATCAAATTTTTGGAATTGTCCATCAAATGATGATGTATAGTACAATATGTACAAATAATAAAAATGAAGATAAGCAAGTAGCTGGCTGGATTACAGTCGGTTTTACCGGCACCATCAAGGGCTGGTGGGACAATATTCTTACTGCTAATCAACGTGCAGAAATTTTAAATGCAACCAAAATTAATGAAAGGGGTGAACAGGTCCAAGATGCTGTTTACACCTTAGTTCAATCAATCATTTTGCATTTTGTTGGTCATTGGGATAACCAACGAGAAAGAAGCAGAGAGCTGCTTCAAAATTTGAAATGTCCAACGTTAACTCATTTTCGTTGGTATAAAGATGTGTTTCTTGCTAAAGTTATGCAAAGATTTGATGCTAATAGTGAGCATTGGAAATCAAAATTTGTTGATGGTTTACCTTATTTCTTTGCAGAGAAAATAAGGAAAAAATTGCGAGACTAAAATAATGGCCTAACTATTGATTACAATAGGTACACTTATGGTCAACTTATTGCCATTATTATCCAGGAAGGATTGGCTTTATGCAATGATATAAAGTTGCATAATCAACTAAAAAAGCAGAACCTAACCAAGAAACAAGAGTTAGGACAATTTTGTGACCAATTTGGTTACGATTTACCTCAGTATTCTAAACCTCATAAGAATAAGAGTAGTAATAAGACTACTCGAAAATATTCTAAAAAGAAGAAGAAGCATAAGGATAGAGATGAGTCATCAAACTCTAAAAATAGGAATTCTGCTAGGAAGCAGAAAAATAAAAAGGGTGACAAGAAGGTCACTGCCAAATGCTTTAAATGTGGCAAAATAGGTCATTATGCAAATAAATGCAAGACTAAAAAGAAATTAGAAGAACTTCAATAGGATGAAGGGTTAAAGCAAACCCTTTACAAACTTTTAATTGACTCTAGTGATTCTGACTCAGAAGATCAAATTAATGATCTTTCTGAGAATGAGGATACCTCTTCCACTTCCGAAGAGGAAGAAATCACTAATAAGTGCAATTGTAATGACATTGAGTGTTCAACTTCTGATAATTATTGGAAAGCTATAGTTGAAATGAATGGTCTCAGTGTTAATGTTCTCACTGAGAAGCAGCAGGGACTTTTAGAAGTCATTGATCAAATTGATGATCCTCAACTTAAGATGAGGATAATAGAAACTTGCATATCTTCCATGAAGGAAGAAGAGGAAGAAAAACCCCAACTTCCCAATGAAAATTATAGTTTGAAAGTCGTCCTTGATAGATTAGAACATGTTGATAATTTTAAACCTGTCACAATCCCTGATTTAAAAAGTGAAATTAACACTTTAAAAGCAGAAATCAGGTCATTAAAGACTTTCCAGAGCAAGGCTGCTCAGGAATTTTATGATATTAAGACTAGATTGGTAGTCTTAGAAAATAAAGGTGAATCAAGCAAGGCTGATAATTTAGCTTATTTGAATTCCATTAATAAGGTGGTTTACCAGAAATGGCATATTAAAATCAATTTGGTTATTCATAAAGAATATACTATCAACAATATTATTGCCTTGGTTGATAGTGGAGCTGATATGAATTGCATTCAAGAAGGAATTGTTCCGACACAATATTTTGAGAAAACTTCTCAAAGTCTCACTAATGCTAGTGGGGCAAGAATGATAATTAAATACAAACTCAATAATGTTTACATTTGTAATAAGGGAGTTTGTTTAGAAACAACTTTTCTTTGTATAAGAAATCTTCAACAGGAGTTAATCCTTGGAACTCCTTTTCTGGCAATGTTACTGCCAATGAAGACCAGTACGGCTGGAATATCTGCCCGGGTTGGTGAGCATGAAATATTTTTTGAATTTGTTTCCCCACCTGTTTACAAAGAAATAAATGATATTATGAGGAAAATTTTCCATAAAGATAAACAAATAAATTTTCTTAAAAAAGAAATTCAGATAATGAATTTAGAAGAGGTCTTACAAAAACCTTTTTTAAAAGAGAAAATTTCTCAAATTGAAAAAAATTTTCAGAAAGAAATTTGTAGTGATATCCCAAATGCTTTCTGGGATAGAAAGAAACATATAGTTTCATTACCATATGAGAAGGATTTTAATGAAAAAAGAATTCCTACAAAAGTTAGACCTTCTCAAATGAAACATGAATATTTAGTTATGTGTCAAAATGAAATTGACAGTCTTCTGAATAAGCAACTAATTAGGAAAAGTTATTTTCCTTGGAGTTGCACGGCTTTTTATGTTAATAAAAATGCTGAAAAGGAACGAGGTGTTCGTAGATTGGTTATAAATTATAAACCATTAAATGAAATTTTAATGTGGATTAGATATCCCATCCCTAATAAAAAAGATTTGTTGGATCGACTGAATAAAGCAGTCATCTTTTCTAAATTTGATTTAAAATCCGGTTATTGGCAGATCCAAATTAATGAATCTGATCGATATAAAATAGCATTTACAGTTTCATTTGGTCATTTTGAATGGAATGTGATGCCTTTTGGTCTGAAAAATGCACTTTCAGAATTTCAAAATATTATGAATGATATTTTTTATCCTTATGTGGATTTTGCAATCTGTTATATTGATGATATTCTAATATTTTCTGAGAACATAGATCAACATGTTAGACATCTTAGAATTTTTAAAGATGTAATTAAAAGAAATGGTTTGGTTGTTTCAGCTCCTAAGATGAAATTATTTCAAACAAATGTTAGGTTCTTAGGATATAATATTCACCAAGGGAAAATTATTCCCATTGATAGAAGTATAGAATTTGCTTCTAAATTCCCGGATGAAATTAGAGATAAAACCCAATTACAAAGATTTTTGGGAAGTCTCAATTATATAGGAGATTATTATCATGAATTGGCACAGGATTCTGCACCTCTATATGAAAGGCTTAAGAAGAATCCTCTTCCTTGGTCTGAACAGCATACTAGAGCTGTTAGAAAGATTAAATTGAAAGCAAAGCAATTGCCTTGCTTAGCAATAGCTAATCCGGAGTGGAAGAAAATTGTAGAAACAGATGCCTCAAATATAGGTTATGGAGGTATTTTGAAGCAATACAATATCAATTCTAATAAAGAAGAATTGATGAGATTTACTTCTGGTTTGTTTAAAAATGTTCAAACCAATTATAGTACAATAAAGAAAGAAATACTTTCTATTATCAAATGTATAAACAAATTTCAAGATGATTTGTTAAATCAACAATTTTTATTAAGAGTTGATTGCAGTGCAGCTAAGCAGGTTTTAAAACAAGATATTAAGAACCTGGCTTTTAAGCAAATTTTTGCTCGTTGGCAGTCTGAGCTATCTGCCTTTGATTTTGAAATTGAATACATTAAGGGAGAAAATAATTCTCTACCTGATTTTCTCACCCGTGAATTTTTGCAGGGATGAATCATGCTAATTTTGTTCAACAAAGAACAATTTTTGAGAAATGGCTGAAATTACAGAGAGTTGTTTTCAAATCTCATACTGAAATGGTCATACTTAAATTGTCTCAAACGCGTGTTAATTTAATGCGTTGGATTCATGCTAGAGAAGCTTTGCTTCGCCATTATCAACAATATGATGTTGATGGTGAAGACCAACAATGGGATATGGAATTCCTCCAATCGTCAATTCAACGACTTCAAATGAAGTTAACACTTTTGTCTACTGCTTAATTTTGCAGAATGAACAGGCCACCAGATCGTGGACGTGGTCGAGGGAATTCATCTCGAGGCAGGGGTCGGCCAAAAGTGACCCAAGCGGAAGTAGAGGCCTACTTAAAGGCCCAGAGATTGCAATATCCATCTCTGCAGGAGGCAAATTTGGCCTCATCCTCATCACCCTCAATGGCGGAGGTTGTGCAAACTGAAGAGATCTTCAGAACCTCAGAAATTACTGAGACTATAATGTTCCTGGAATCTCAGGATGATCAATGGAAGGATGATCCATGGGAAATTAGGTCCCGATATATGGATGTAATGAGTTATCCAACTCCTGAAGGCAAATATCGCTTTTGTTATGAGCAAATGCTAATCCAGACAGGTTCAGTGGAATTTAGCCACACCTTCGAGAAAGTAGGCCAAAAGAATGGGCCTATCAGTTATAGCAAGGCCATAATAAAGATGGTCATTCCAGTTCAAAAATGGGGAATTCACCCACAAAAGTCAAAAATTTTGACTATGAAAAATGATCAGGGAATCTCCACTGTCCAATATAATTATTGGGATTATATTGAAGCCTGGACTAAAGCATTTTATTATCAAAATCCAAAGAAGAAACACTCGTGGTTCTTCAAAATATGTCCATAATCAGTTGGACAAAATGAATTTCCGAATTGGTTCATATCTTGGTGGAACAAATTTGGGCCACATCCTGATTATTTACCTCAGGAATTACAAAAGGAGATGGAGTCCTTTATGAATTTTCAGTCTCAATTATGGGGACCAAATATTCCAAAAGGAAAATTATTCCTTCAAGCAATGGCAACTTGTGGAATCCCGTGGATTTGGCGTTGGGATATTCAAGTGGTTAAAGACAATTTTGGCTTTCCAATCTTGGAAAGATTTTTCCAGCATAAATGGTGGAAAGGGCTTCAAATTGAGGAGCAACTATCAACAATCAAGTTGAAAAATCAAGACTTGGCCAAGCAGGTCCAGCAGAAGGAGAAACCCTCAATCAAAAATCCATTCTTGGAAATTTCTGCCCAAATTAAAGCCAAAAATCCATCACTATCTGATGAAAAAATTATTGTTAAAACCATGGATTATATGAAGGAACAATTTCTACAATCCGTTAATCAAGTCTCTGATGATGTATCAATGACATAAGCCACCAGCAATGAGGCTAATAATAATCCTTTCACTTGTCTTGCTGGCGAATCTCAAGACCCTTATGAAGAGGATCAGCATGAGCCCACATTGGGAGACTTCTGGGACAGCATGGTTGAAATTGTGGCAACCCAATCCCGTAAAGGAAAAGAAAAGCGGGACCAATAATGGAGGCTTTGGCGTGAAATCAAAGAGATCAATAATGGAGGCTTTGAAGTAAAATCAAAGGCACCCAATAATAGAGTGCACACTAAATTTCGGCAAAAGACTCAATAATGGAGTAGTTTTTAAGTCACTCAATCAAGGAGTAGTTTTCACCTTTCGGTGGGATATTTATTCCCACAGTTATGTTATAATAATTCTTTTACTGTTTTGAGTCCTGTAGAGTCCTCTTTATAAAGGACGCGTCTTTCTTTTGTGAGGCAGGTTTTATTTGGTTTTGCCCTCTCTCTGTAAAAACCAAGCACTCTGGCCCTCTTGTAATATATTTGCAGTCTCTTTCTCTCCTTAATAAAAGGTTAGTTCTTTTCCGATCCTTTGTATTGTTGCATTTCAATACTTATTTTTTACTATTTTCTCTCCGGATTGAGAACCTTTTGGTTCCAATCACAACCATTATAATAAGAGAGTTCGGTCCTTCTTGGATTAACAATGGCCCAATAGGTCCTGCACAAAGTTGAGCCCGTATATCATAGCCCAATAGGTCCTGTCAAGTATCACTACAACAAATACCACTTTTAATAGCATAAATTGATAGCATTCTTTTTAAAATGCTATTGTAGAGGAGGCAATAATAGCATTCCTGCTTACACCATTTTTAATAGCATAAATTGATAGCATTCTTTTTAAAATGCTATTGTAGATGAGTTAATAATAGCATTCATAACTCTACCATAGCGTTCTACCAATTTTTGGCGCCACTCTCTTTTCCCCTTTTCCCTCTCTAAATTTTGGGCTCCAGTTCACGATATTTCCCTCAAAATTTCAATCTCTTTCAATATTTCAGTCGTTAGGTCATCAAGACGTCTGCAGCGTGAGTTCTGTTTAGATGGGTTGATCGACAGATTTGCACTAGTCTTCCTCTCTATTCACTTCGTATCAGATATCAGCGTGAGTTCGATTCTTCTGGGTTTCAATCGTGAGTTGTTTTCCATCAAATATTCTTCTTGTATGATTTCCCTTTTTTTTTTCTCTCTTTTTATGCTAGATCCCTAATTCGTATACAGAAAGAATCAAACTTGTTGCACCAATTGCGGCAAAGAGTCAGCGAACAGAGAAGCCCTAAACAGGTTCAGTTCGATTTTCCTTGATTCTTACAGACTAGGGCTTAATATTCAGTACGATTTTGCCTGGAAAACACAAGAAGATCATTAGGGGTTTTATATGTTTCCTTTCATACGATTAATATCATGTTACCTGGGGCTTTGCATGCTATGCCTCAGTACAAGAAACTTTATACTTTAGTTTAAGTTTTTCTTGGACTTTGATGCAAGTTAGGATTTCATATGTTTTTTTTTTTCTTGTCTTGTTTGACTTGGTTATTTATATTTTACACTTACCCACGTGACTAAACTTTATACTGTAGTTTAAGTTTGTTTGGGAGTGTGGACTTTTTTTCAATCAGCCTTGTTGTGTATAGGAATTTGGGCTTTGCTTTGTTTTGTCTTTTTTGTGATATGGTTGCATGTTCGATTAGAGTAATGAATAGCTCAAAAAAGGGCCCCTAATTTATTATTCCAAGTGATCTTTTGTCTGGGGTCCCCTTTTTGCTTCTTCTTTATGAAATCCCCAAGCCAAGAATGTTTCAATATGGTGTATGTATTCTTATACATCATAACTATTGGTTAAACCCCCAATAACTTAGTGGCCAATCCCAAAGATGTAGCATCAATTGGTTTTTGTAGGAGCTAAGGTAATCCATTTAGCACCTCCATACTGAAATAGGATCTGAAAACTGCAGCAAACTCCCAATGACAGCAGGAAAAATGAAATCACCAAAGGTTCACCTTGAAGCAACATCCAGTATTTGTGATAGCATGGTTTCACCTCAGAAAAGATTGAGACCGTTAGAGCCACAGCGGCAGCTGCAACTCTAAAGAGTAAAAACCACCCCTTTTGTGTGTTTTTGTAGCACCCTTAATATTTTTTTTGAACATGTAACACTCTTAATATATGAGGTGCTTTTATGTTATACTTTCAACTTAAAGGACTAAAGTGCAACTTTTTTTAGAATTGTGCATGTGTGCCGTGTGTGTGCTGAGGGGTGTGTGTGTGTGTTCCTTTTAAAACAAAGAACAAAAAAAAGAAATCCATCAGGGGAGGAGTTGTTTCAACGTTAGAAGAGAGAGAGAGAGAGACGGTGGAAAGAAGAAGATGAAGAGTGACGGGGGAAGATAGGAACCTCAATTTCAGTAGGTAATTTTTAGTCTCTTTACTTATGTTTGTGTTTGCACAGCAGATTTTGAGACAGGTTGCAAGGGGTCTGTTCTGGGTTGATTTTTTGTTCTTAGATTGTGAATTGGATTTTGATTCCTTCTTGAGATTTAAAGAACACTCTCATCTCATTCTATAGCCGCTGGAATCGTTGAAAACCGTCAAGAACTCGACTTGTTATGAAATTTTGAAATCTGCTATGCATAATGATAATCTGTCCTGTTTTGACGAATTTTTCTCATCGATGTGCCGATAATGTTATTTTTTGATAATTTTACTGTAGATGCCTTTGTGAGTTTAGTTTATGCTGTAAAAATTTCAGAATTTTTTGAGAAGTGTGGAAAAAGATAAAAATCATGAACCGAACTGGTGTCTCGTTCGCGTCTGTGCTGGCAGCACTGACACGTCTCAAGAAAACGGACATATCTCCTAGCTCGGGTATCGGTTTTACGCACCGTTTCTTGATTCTGAAACTAGACTTACATACCTTTCTGAATATGTAAGGTTTGTGCCTTAGTTCCTTCTAGGAAAAATCAGTTTTTGTTCCGAAGTTGATGGTTTGGTAATTCTGGAATTCTGGGCAGTTTTTGGAGCTATGTTCTTCATCAATTTTGTCATAGTTAAATGTACTTACTGACTATGAGTTCTCATGAGTCTTAAACACTGATCAATTGGTGATGTTTTTGTGTTGGAATTATTGGAAAATATTGAGTATGTGATTTTTAATGAGCATTCGATCGTAGACTGTTCTGCTGGAACTGTGATTTCTGTTTTAGATGTGTAACTTTATTTGAGCGTATCTTGGTCATTCGGACTCCGTTTAGGGCAAATTATATATCGAGATTGATGTTCTGAGAGTGTACTTTTTAATGGTTGTAGTCTCGGAATCTAACTCCGAACCTATAGAATTCTATAGTCAGAATTTGGTTGGTGGTTCTGCTATATAGTGTGTGTGAGATTCTTGGCTCTGGGGTGCAAATTGGTGCATATACATGCTCTTTCTATTATTTACGTACGCATTACAATGTTGTTCGCTCTCTTTCATTCATGCATTGCTTCTTTTATGTTTTCAGGTGAAAGGTACGGGTCCAAGAAAGAAGAAGGGTTGTTCTAGTGCACAACTTTTGAAAAAATCACAAACAACTCAAGAAGATGGTGGCAGCTCCCAGGGAGCGACCCAAGCTCAGTAGCTCCCCACATCACCTACTGAACAAACTGACATGTTTTGCAGCCCACATACGGTTGATGGCTCCGTGGGTGAGTAATAGTGTTATGAGTTTATTTCTTCGTAGTACTCTTTTTATGTAATATTTCTGAAGTACAATCATATCCAATGCAAAATTCTACAGCAACTCCTGTAATCCCTTCAACAGTGTCACAAAATCTCAAATGCAAAAGAGGCCCTACCAAGCTGAAAACGATTGCTGTAGATGGAGGTAGTCGGATTGAAGTTAAGTTTGACAAGAATGGTCAACCAATCGGTGATGGATCAATCAAGTTGTCTTCTTTCTTAGGACCTCTAGTTCGAGAGATTGTACCATATACAATTTCAGATTGGCGAAAGCTTCCTACGGGAATGGCAGAAATCCTATGGTGATCCGTTAAGGTATGGTATAGTGCCCAAGTATAATGCTTTTAGTTACATAATTCCATGCAACCAAATGTAGTGTCATTATTTCAACTCTCTTTATTCACATACTATTACTCTTCTAGATGTAAAAATTATAGAAAATCATGTAAGTTACATTCAAATTTTTAGGTGAGATTCAATCTTCATGAAGAATGGCATAGAGAAATGGTTTTTCAGAGAATGAATGAAGATTGGAGAGCCGCGAAGTCGACATTAGTCAGAAAAGTAAGAAATGCTTCAAATGAGGAAGAAAGGCTAAAGCTACAGCTTGATCACATCAAATCGCTGCAAGATTGGAAGGATTTTGTGAAGGAAAAAACTAGTGAACAATTCAAGGTATGTGCACCCTGTCCATACTCCCCTTTATTCCTGATTTTTTTTTCATTCTCTCAAAAGAATAAAGCATGTTAGGTTCATCTTGGTTTGCTGTTTTTGTAGCTGTGCCTGCTGTTACTGTTTGCTGTTATATGCTGCTGTATGTTAAACGCTTTTATAGTATCTTTTAAAAGTTTTTAGTGCTACGTGTGGGTGTGTTTTCTTGCTATTTTTGTTGCAGCTTTGATACTGATTTCAGCTAATTTTGATGCTGGTTTGTACTCTTTTTTCCACTAGTTCCTGCTCCTATTTTATAGTTTTTATGGTACCTAAGTTGTCGTAGTCATAGCTAACCAAGATAAATGTAAGGCTGGCCATTATAGCAGTAGCCATAATTGAGTACCAAAACAGTAGCCATTTGCCACCAATATAGTAGTCAACAACAACAAACATCATCACACAATTGAGTACCAAAACAGCAGCAGCGGCTGGACTAATAGAACTATAGCAGCAACTGAAGTGTGCACAGTTGGAAAGTAGCAGCAGCTAAGCATTTATAAAAGACATGGCTGTAAGTGGTAGCGACTGATAGGTATCCCGAGAGTAGCAACTAGCAGCAACAGTAGCAGCAAGTAGAATAGCAGTAGCAGTAGCAGAACAGCAGTAGCAGCATATTCTGTATAGTACAGACTATAAGTGACTGATAGCACAGCAGTAGGATACTTGCTTGCTGCAAACAACCAGCAGCAAATAGCAGCAGCAGGGCACACAGAGATCTATCATGGACATAGTTTGAAAATCAAAGTAGATTGAAGGAAACTAGGGACAAGCCCCCTAGGAAAGCTTAAACAGCCCGAGGGACAACCCAGTCACGGACTAGCTCACATATGGTCTAAACAGGGGCATGCCCATGCTAGGCTATGACTAATCTGTGGGTGTGTTTTCTTTCTATTTTTGCTACAGTTTTGATACTGATTTCAGCTGATCTTGATGCTAGTTTGTACTCTTTTTTCTACTAGTTCCGACTTCTGTTTTATAGTTTTTACGGTAGCTAAGTTATCGTAGTCATAGCTAACCAAGATAGAAGTAAGGCTGGCCATTATAACTGGAATTCCAGTGGTTCCCTACTGATTTATATCAAAAGAATGGTTGTGATTTTAGTTTATTCTTGAGTTTATGTTAGAAGCAATAAATTCAAAGGTATGAGACAGAAACAGTTGGAGTTGCAGCATACTATGAGTCGTAAGGGATATGCACGGTTGACTGCTGAGCTGGTAATACCTCTATTATTTTGTTCATTATCAAAGATCATTGTACTTCACATTCATAAACTATAACTTCAATTCTGACCAGATATTTGTTTTTACTATAGAAAAAGAAAAAAAGAGGTGTCCTCCATAAGTAGAGCCGTTGTTTGGGCTGATGGACATACAAACAAGAAAGGTCAACCCGCAAACAAAAAATTGCTCAAAAGATTGTAAGGCCATGGCTCATTCTTTATATGTGTGTTTTATTGGTTATATATGTTCAAAGTCTGGCCATAGTCATTTACATTGGTTTATTGTTATGCCATTTTTAGAAAGAGATGGAAAAAATTGAACGGGATAAACCAAACTCATCTTCAACTAATCCAAAAGAAGATGCTCTTTCTCAAGTGCTTGGTCCCGAGAAGCGTGGCCGGTTAAGAACATTTGGAAAAGGAGTGACACTAACAAGATTGACTATATTATCACAAATGAATGGTCAATTTGATGCACTACGTAAAGAAAATGTTCAGTTGAAGTCTCAAATGGCAGATATGAAAAATACAGTCGATGAGTGGAAGAAAAGCCAAGTAAGTAGCTTATCATTTTTTCATTGGTGGTCATTTCGGATTACTTTGAGTAACGACGTTTTATTTGTTCCGTTTTTGAACTTTCTAGGTTCAAATTTCGGCAACAATTGACGGAACACCAACTACACCCATTGTTTCTCCCTCAGTAAAAAAATGTTTACTTTACCATTTGCAAAAATAGCATAATCTTACATTGTTACATAAAAGAAGCTGAAGGGTAAAAAATACCACAGATTACATTGTTACATTGAATTATGAGGTATATTCTTTGACAATAGAAGTAAGTGCAGGTCTTTGATGTTTAATACTGGAGTTTTGTTTGTTGAAATATATTGTTATCATTGTTTAATTTTGTTATATCAATTTGTTGGTAAAGATTGTGAACATCAATTAGAATACTACGTGCAAGTTGCTAGATTGGATGGGAACGGGAGATGTAGTTGCTGAGGGGCGTTGGTCTTCAAGTGATCCAAATGAAAGATGTCATTGTGTTCCGATCGGACCTAACTCAATGAAAGTTTGGGTGGATGTAGGAAAGTGTTTCTTTGGAGGCCTATAAGTGATCTGACCTATGTCGTTGATGCTGTCGGAACTACCATCGTGTGGCCTGCTAGTCAAGTTATTATGAACTCTTCGCCGGGGTAATGTTCATTCCCTCCTTCATATTGAATTAATTCTCTTAGATGATAAATGCATGCCTGATTGCTTGTGTTAATGATCTCCATGTTCCATCATATGAAAAATATGTTTTGTTTATAGATAAACTGCTGGAGTATGGTATCCTATTGCTGGAAATATAGAGATTTTGTTGCTTCAATTTGCTGAAACTGTGAAGTACAGGTCTTAAGTGTTATGTAAGGCTCTGATATATCATATATATATGTCCCATAATGTGTGGAAAAATCATTTTTCTCATTCAATTAGCTACTTTCAATTGATGAATGTAGCGTTTAGGAAACATATAGTATTAATTCCCATCAAAACAAATTAGAGAGAATGAATAGGAGGAGAGAGATTAATTGCAACCTGCTAGTCTAGGAACAGAACTCCAATAGCCATGGCACGAGACTTCATTCCAAAGACTCTTGCTGTAGGAGAGAGACTAATTGCAACCTGCTAGATTAATTGTAGCTGTGGACTCTTGCTGTAGGTGTGGGTCGCACAGCATACCTTTTGTCCAAGGCATGTAACTTTGTTTTAATTGTTTCATGGTCTTTAAAGTAACATGGTTGATTAGTATTTATTAAAAAAGAAAGGCTCTTTTTACAGCATTTAATTTGATCAACTTGAGACAGGTTAATTATGTGTGAAAGTTATTAGTTAAGTGTGCTTTCAATCCTTGAAACTGCTGGTATGAAGCAGCTAGAAATTGTATGGAAAAATAGCTCGAGTGCAAAATTTTTCCATGATTTCCACTTACAACCATCTAAATGGTAATCTTTATTGAATCGTGATTTCAGGGGGAATATTTCTTTTGTTAGACTTAGCCAGTGGATGTTCTTACCCTGCCTTCATATATACTCAATATGTTAGGTTTGTCGCCGGTTGCATGTTCGATATATACATCCGATGATTGATGATGGTTTCAGTATTTATTAGTACAATGTTTAGCCCTTTTTGCCTTAAAAAAATTGGAAATTGAATTGCATTGTCTTTCGCTGTCATACTCGTGAATTATTCTCTTTTAATACTTGTGGACATCTGGTTCGTTGTGCTTCACATTTCGGAACATTGATTGCCAGGTTATGGTTCATAGTTCCCACAACTTAGTTTGGTGATGAATTGTTTCCTAATCTCAAGTATATTTTTCAAGACTACATTGCCTTGCATTACTGGTAGCAAATCTTTTAGTGAGTTGGGAATTCAGATAGGTAATGACCAGTTACGTGGTTGTATACAAACCAGAGGCATGTAAATAAATAGGGATGATGGCATTGGCAAAAGATGTGGTAGCACCATAGCAATAGTATGGTGGCCAGTTAATAAACAAAGCTCGATGCGTCTGAAGCTCTAACTTTAACAAGTTTGGGCTCGTGTTCGGCTTAGTTAAAAGTTTGCTTGAGATCTGTTGAAAAATAAACAAGTGAGATATCTTCAATCCATTTTAACGCTTTGCTAAGATTGAACAACTTGCAATTCATATATGCTCATTAGCTCGTTCAGTGTTGTTAGGATTGTGAAGTTATTTGTTTTACTCAGAGTTCGTTTGTTATAATATAGCATAGATTTTGCTCTTGTGGCCATGAGACTGTCACAGATTTTGGACACAATATATATTTGTATACGACCCTTCAACAAGTAACATTTTTGCAATCTTCTAAGTCTCTTTCTTGTTTTGTATGTAGGTAGATTGGTTGAAAGAGAAGATCAATATTTCATCACTTTTTGCTCGAGATGGAGATTATGATCTTCCTAGTGTTGGACGTTGGATCTCAATTGAAGTTTTTGCATTGATATCTCCTGTTTTTTTGTAGAGCCTCAATGCTCCTTTTTTGTATGAAGACATAGCTGGGGTGCTCCTTTTTTGTATAGCTGGGATACTCCTTTTTTGGATAGGGCAACTTTCCTCCTTGCAAATGTTGTTAGCAAGATGAAGGCTATAGATAGCTAAGTCCTTTTTTGTATGGAACAATTAATGTGTATATATATGGGAGCTTCTTTATGGCAATTAATTAAACTCAATGATTGGTTTTAATTGGTTCTTTTCAGAGCTTTGCATAGGATGCGATGAATTCTTAATTGTATAT
Source organism: Rhododendron ovatum (assembly GCA_019656835.1). Lineage (NCBI taxonomy): Eukaryota > Viridiplantae > Streptophyta > Magnoliopsida > Ericales > Ericaceae > Rhododendron > Rhododendron ovatum. The sequence continues at coordinate 32,269,595 of CM033799.1, forward strand.
AAGAAGTTGATAGGTTATAGCGAGCATAAACATTTTGGAATGTCCCTTTTTATATTAATGTAGTTACTTATTTATAGCAGTCTTTGTATGCTATGGAAGGTCTTTTATTTATAGCAGTCTTTGTATGCTATGGAAGGTCTCTTATCTAAAGCTGTCTTTGAACGCTATGGAAGGCCTAGTATCTATAATAGCAAGGGCTAGTACAGCGTTCATCTAAACGCTATGGTTAACATTTTATAGCGTTCTTTGTTTGCTGTGAAATATAATAACAATAGCGGACAATGAACGCTATTGAAAGAAAGGACTTTTAATTGCACCGGCTAATAAGGCATTCTTCGGAACGCTATGTATATAATTCTATAGCGTTTTTGGCATGCTATGAAAGGACTTATTTGTTGTAGTGTATTTTCATGACAAAACTACCCCTCGGATGAAAAAACAAAACAACGCGATACAGAAGTGATACATCTCTCATCAAAAGAGAGGCGATACAGAGGCGATACGGAAGAGAGAGAAGGCGATCAAGGAAGACGATCAAGGAAGACGATCGAGAAGACAATTAAGGAAGACGACCGACAAGACGATCTAGGAAGACCGCTGGTGGATTGCAAGCACAATGACCCGGTTTAAAAGTACGTATTTCAAAACATATTTTCTGTAATTTTACCAAGTTGCATAGTTCTTTGAGTGCTTGTCATTCGCCAAAAGACTTGTGCAATGTCGTCATTTTCATTAATTTTACCAAGTTGTATAGCTCTTTGAGTACGTATTTTTAGATTTGTGAGGATTTGTAACAGTATTAACATCTTTTCAAAGAACATAGACAAAATAAACGAGGAATTACACCATAGACTTATGAACCTCCTTCCCTAAATCCAGATTTAGTTCTTGACCACAAGCCTTGAGAACAGATGGGTATGTGAAAGTATCAGGTCTAATTCCCACATTCACCATTTGCCCTTAGTGGATAGAGCCTCCCGCGTTCACCATTTACTACGAGTTGCAACCCAAGGTCAGATGCTTTAGTCTCGATGTATGCCAGGTGTGGAGAAGTGGATGATGCTTGGAAGTTGTTTAACGAAATGCCCAAAAAGGATGTATGTTCCCATACGGGTTCACTGTTCCCATACGGGTTCACTGATACTGGGAAAGGAGATTCACTGATACTACGAATTGTAAAATGACTTTTCTTAAGGAAAATCATGAGCCCTTACGTTAATTTGCACCTTGCGTTATTTGTAGCACTGTCATAAGCCCTTACCTGAAATTCGACAGGGCATGGGATCAATTCATGGATTTTTTTACCTGAGTTATGTTATGTTTCACCATTGATTGTATTTGTGCGTGCAGACTTTTTATTATGCTCTCATAAGATCTCCTTTAAAATTATGCAGAGCGGGCAAGGAGAGATATACATTCAAACAGTAAAAAATTGGCAAAAGCATCAGAAACACAAGAATACGACTCAAACTTAGATACACCCGATGAGGTCAAAACCCCAACAACACAAGCATATGTGCACGAGTTAAGACAAACAAGGAGTACGCAGTAAGGCAAAATAGTTGAAATAAGTTATGCTCAAGCAAACCAGGAAAAGTCTAGAGCAAGAGGAGAGACACAAATTCAGTATCAACTTAGACCAAGATCAGAAAAACAATTAGCAACCAACATCGAAGAAGATGAACTGATAACCCGATCACAACCGGTGAAAAAAAGGTCAAGAAAAGTGGTTGAAAAAGAGAGCACATAACAACGAGTAAGCTTGAATAGATCTAACCTGTAGGGCATGATTAGGTTGATCAAAGATACCGAACTCAATCCCAAATATATAGCTTGCCTAAAAAAAATACCTTTTTGGTTATTGATTGAAGTAATTGTGAACAAGAAGTTGATAAGTGATCATTGTAGAAAGGTTGATGAAGTTGTCGTGAAAGTTATGAAATCCTATGATGAACATACAAAAAGCTTTAGATTGGGTGACAAGAAAGTAAAGCTCAAGGATAATCATGTGAAGTTGATTTTTGGCATTTGCTGTGGAAATGAAGAGATGACAGAAACAAACATTAGCAAAGAAGACACTGTATTAGCTAAGAGGTTGGGCATTAAAAAGCCAAGGTTAACAACTACAACAATGAAGGAAAAGATAAAAGAACTAAAGAGTAGCAACAAGCCAGAAGATATTGAAGACGTTAATTGTCAGATTGTTCGGTCTTTTCCTTTGTGTCACATTGCTCTTTTCGACAAGTGGAACAACGGTGAATTGGTCGTTTGTTTATTACATGGAAGACCTAGCAAAGGCAAAACAATACAATTGGGCAGGAGCTATTACAGATTATTTAATGAAGTCCATTCACAAAAATCATAAGAAGCTCAATGAATTGCATGGATGTTCTTTGCTTTTAATTGTATGTGCTGATCTTTTACGATTTCATTATTATTATGGATGGTGCAATGTGATATCTGAACATGCATTACTAAATAATTTTCTTTTAGCTCTTACTACTAGATTGCAATTTTATTCAGATCAAAAAAGTATTAGACTGTAGTTTTATTCAGACTGGAAAAGTTGGCAAATTTGATTTATTCTTCATTGCTTAATGTATTTTGATTATTGGAGCCCCTCTATTTGTAAAGTATATTAGAATATATTTTTTTAAGGTCATTTCTGTGATTCTGAATGATGCAATTTTAAAATTTAGAACTTTCAGCTATTATGGATTTCTCAATGCTAAACTATGACATTTCTTTTGGCAGTTTTGGCTTTGTGAGCAGACTAAAGTTCTACAACAAAAAAATGCAGATGCAGTTCCAAGATTACTTAAATGAAACATTTTAGAGTTTCGGGACGTACTTAGGGATTTTGATCAATTGAATCAACTTCCGACTGATCAAGTAATACTTAGTTATTAATCATTATGTTATCACCATTAATTGTTAATTGTCAGTATTAACTTATTTTCTGTCTGAAAACACTTAAAAATTTTCTTTGATACAAGTTAGAATGTCAAATTGTGTTTCACAGGTAAGTGATACCAAGTTATGAGAAACAGATAAAAGAACAAAAGATCTACAGCAATCTTGGAAGTGAACAAGAATGTGGAGAAATAGAAGCTCTTGAACTGAAAGTTGAAAAAGTAAGAATGAGTGTTGATGGTGAATCTCCTCAACAAGCTAAAGGTTTTAGAGAAGCAAAGGTTGAAAAAGGAGCAACACAACTCAAATAAGATGTCACATCAGAAATTGAAAAAGAACAAAGGACTGAAGTACTCCTTCGTGGGGAACAAGCTGAAATTTATGGAACTTAAAGAGGAGAAAACACTAGAGGAGAGTGTGCCAGAGTGGGCTTCATGGCTGAACAAGGAAATGGACAAGAGCTAGATGATTTTAACACTCCTTCCAACCCGTCATTGGAAGTTGATTCGCCAAGGTACAAGTCCACTATGGTGCGTGACAGCATTGTCCTTGAATCACAAAAAGATCATTTGTCACAAACAGATTCTGGTTCAACATTAGTTCTGAATACCTATAATGAAATGTCGTTGGATAATATTTGTGGAACAATATTGCACCAATCAAAAAAGGATGCAATTGCAGGTATTGATGAACTGAACAAAAGGATTGAACTCTTGAAGGAGGAAAAGAAGACCATAGAGAATGAAATCTTGTAAGTTCATGAAGAAAAGCAAAAAACTCCTCAACATCAAAAGGAGGAAATTGAAATTCTAAAGCGGAAACTTGAAGAGAAGGATTTGTACATCTCCAAATTATGCAAGGAAAACGAAGCCCTTGAAAAACTCTACAAGCAGTATGAGGAACAAGTTCAATATTATGAAACACATGAGTTAACACAATGATATAATGTTAAAACGGAAAGACAAGTACATCAAGTGATACAGAAGGCCACATTTGACACTATAAAGGAACTGCATGAAGAGAGAGATCAGTTGGAGAGGGAACTGATAAACATTAAAGTTCATGAAGTAACACAAAAAGTAAGGGTTGAAAAAGTGGTTCAAAACTTGAAGAGGAAAAGTCCACCATCAAAGGTTAAGAGAGTGAAAGAAAGAGATGATAGAAAGATGAATTTGTACAAGGACTATGTGTATGGAAAATTAAAGAGAAAAAGTCCGCAACTAGAGTTTGTTGATGTAGACAACTTTGAAGAAACTTCTTTGGCAATTCAAGAGCAAAAGCCAACGAAGAAACTGAAGAACTTGCAGAAGTGCAATACTGAGATGTCAAAACTCATCTGTACAGAAACTTAGTTGGCAATTGAACAACTTTGGAAGACAGAAAATATTAGATAAATTTACCTTTAAAACTGTTGCATGTTTTTAATTTGAAATGTTTATATTATGTTAATTGACAACATGACATGGTCTTTCAAACCTGACATGGAGTCAAGCTTGAATTGATAGCCCTTTTTTGAGATGATTGCCATCTTCTCTTTTGTAGCCATTGGGATTGTATTGCTTGTAGTTTCTGTTAAATCTTCAATATTTTTTTTTTCAAAACTCATCATTAGCTTTTGAAAACACTTTGCGATATGCAGTGCTGTAATATGGAGTTCTGAAGCCGACATGCTATACATTGAAGTTGAAGACATACAAAATCTGTTGTTTGAAGATTCAATATCTAACCGGGTAAAAATGTTAAGACATTCTTGTTTTTGTGTGTAGACTGTTTGCCTGAACTTGCCCTCCTTTACAATGCTAGATGTAAATTGTTTTAATCGTGTTTCACTGATAAAAAATTAAAAACAGTGTGTAGATGCATATGCAAATGTCCTCATGAAACACCATTCTGACGTTGTGTCGAAGTTTGATTTGAATACTCCAGTACCGAAATCATTTATATTCACCAGCTTCTTCCTGGTAACAAATTAAAACTTTTTTTTAAAAATTGTATTTTCACGTACACATTGAATACTCCAGTACTGAAATCATTTCTTTTTGTTTTGGTTTGCATATAGGACACGATCCAAAACAAAAAGCCAAAACAAGATTTAGATGTGATGTTTGAGTTGGTATCCAGTAGTGAATTGAATCGTATTAAGGTATCAGTCTTTGATCCTGGTAGTACAAGTGGTGGTGGTTCTAATATTGGTTGTGGTGGCGCTGGTGGTGATCAACAGTTGGCTACTTTACATAGGGATTGGAAGATGGATGTAGATAAACAAGAGCCTGAGTGGGTGCCAAGTTTTTGTATGCATAAAGAGTCGGTTTTGTTATCTGCTGGATGGAGTGCGCTCATTGGGAAAGTGAGGCAGAAATTTGCTGGTGGGGTTGGGGAATTTCGGGATGCGTTAGCAAAATATGCGATGCACTGTGGTTTTGAGTATGACTGCGTCAAGAACGACAAAGAAAGGGTCATAGCTATTTGTAGGAATAAAAAATCAGGCTGCCCATGGATCGTACACGGTAGAGTGGATAAACTAAGCTATTTTTTCTATATTAGGAAGTTGAACAATGTCCATGATTGTGATGTTTCCGCTTTCAATGTGAAACACTCGCGTGTGAGTTCTTCTTTGATTGGAAAGTTTGTTTTGGAGGAGGTTCGTTCACGGCCACAAAAGCGTCCAGTTGATGTTCTTGATGACATGAAGAGACTTTATGGGCTATCAATTAGTTACAAGAGAGCTTGGACTGGTGTTGAGAAGTCTAAGGCTGATGTGTTCGGAGATTATTTCGTGTCATTTGATGAATTGCGAATTTTTTCTTATTGCTCCATACGAGGGCGTTTAGTTATTTTGGCCCTAATTCTAAAAAATAAATCTTTCGCCTGCGCGCTGAAGAAATCCCCAAATACTTAAAATCCCTAAAATTGTTAGCGCCACTCTCTAAAATCGTTTGCGCGCCTCTCTCAAAAGGGCGCTGAAGAGAAGAAAAATCCCCAAATAATCCTGTTTCTCTCTCACTCTCGCTCTGTCCTGCTATAACTCCTTCCTCCGTCTCTCTCAATGGCCTCCACCCCACCACTCCGTGCGTCATAGTCCTCCAAGCCTTCCCTCGTCCGTTCCCAATGGTTAGTCATGCATCTCTCTCACACACACACACACACTCGCCCCACCGGCCTCGTGATAGGCGTGTAAATGTTCATATACGCGCCCCCTAATTTACCATTGCTAAGTCTATTTATTTTATTATTTAGAGTTTTAATGCTTGATTTTTGTATTGTAGGTATTTGAAGAGTTTGATACAAAAGATTGCAAAATTGAAATATTAAATGGTGTTCGACGTTGGGCCGTTCGAATTCAATCAAGTGAAAGGTCTGAACTGCAATCAGATGTAATGATTCGCAAATTAAATTGGCGGAGGATAGTTTCAATGTTGACTGAAAGAATAAGACTCGGACGGAATAAGACTTGGACTTATGGTTTAATGGTAGGCCCAATGTTCACAGTTATTTTGTTGACTAAAGGTGGGCCCTTTTAAAGGTAATTCACGGGCTGGAATTAACAGGAAGAAAAAACATAGTTTTTCTCTTTTTAGGTCGGCTCTGCTCATCACTTATAAAAGGACGATGCAAGGACGGGGGTGGGATCTTTTGCTGGGAGGCACGTACGACTTCCATATTTTCTTTTACACAAGGCAAAGACACAGAGGAAAACAGGATGGGGGTACCGAGAGGAAAATCGAGGATCGAGGCTGCCATCTGGATTTCTTTGGTTCCGAGTATTGTTTAGTTTTCTTTCAGTTTTCTTCCTTTTATGTTATTTGAAGTTTTGTTTAATTGTTCGCACTCCGATAACTCGTATGGATTTTTGCTTTTTATCAAAATTGTTCGTTGATTCTTGTTTAACTTAGATCCGGTATTTATTTTATATTCCGAGCAGTAAAAGCATGTTTCAATTTAGGATTTCTTTTGTTTATTGTTTAATGATGAGTGACTAGTCGTATAGGTAGGGTCTCGGGGTGATTAGCACGCCGTGGTCAGTTTGGGCACTGCTCCTATTTTCAAATGATAAAAAAAATGATTTTAGATTGAAAAATACTTTCCGTGGACGAACCCGGGCATTGTCGGAGCCCATGTGAACGGGGGAATGGGGGTCCAAAACTCATTCTTCGCTGCGCATGGGTATACGGTGACCCTAAGGTTTCGCATCTTGCGGGGTATCTTTTCAATCCAAAATTGAATGTTTTTAAGAACACCAAATGGAGAAGATTGATTTGGACTGGTTACAAGTGCTACGAACCCTACGACCATACTTTTCTTTTTATTATTTGAAAAAATACCAATCAATTTTTAGGTTTTAGTTAATCTCAAACAACCGACAAGGGGTGGCTACCTAAGAGCCCGTTAAATTAGTAACAACCCGAGTTTTTAGTTAGCACACATCACCGTCCTTAGTGGATTCGACTCCGAACTTACCGGATATTGTGCTACATCATTCTCAGCCCTACGCTTGGGGCAACCCATTAATTTAGGTCTAGGAATCGATCAAGCACCTCGGTCGCAAACCACGCCGTGTTCAGCCAGCGCTCTTGGAACCGAACACCCCTATTGTAGCAGTGGAGGGTTTCGAAATTAGGGTTTCTAGAATTGGGGGAAGGGTTTAGTAGTGGTTCTGTTCAATATTAAGTGCAGTATAGTGGCCATTGCATGCAAAACGAAGTGAATGGACTTGCAAATATTTTTTTGTGAAACCTCCATGACGGATTTCGACTTACGAATCTTGTTTTATCTTTGCTCCAAATGACCAATTTTTTTGTTCTATAGCCAGAGATTTGTTGTATTGGCGTGTGTATGTATATATAGGTGACCAATTTCGGCTCTGCATGTATGAATTTTTTTCCCACTTTATGAAAGGTATATTGGTTAAAAAGAAAAAATGAAAGCAGTTACAGAAGAATATTTGCGGAATGATTTGTGGTGAAATCGTCATGTGGTGTCGTTTAGTTCACTTGATTGGTCCTGAAATTATGTAAATTACTTTCTTTATTACTCCCTCCGTCCCCTTTTTAATGTCCAGTATTCCATTTTGGGCTGTCCCTTAATAAGTGTCCATTTTGTAAAGTTAGTGGGTAAAAGTGGGTATATTTCCCATTTTGCCCCTAAAAGCAAATTCCATTTTGAAAAGTTAGTGAGTAAAAGTGTAATGATGATATTTCCATAGAGGGTAAGTAGGGAAAGTAGAAATAAAAGTTGATGTGAAAGGTGTAATGATGATGTTTTTTTAAGAAGTTAGAATTACGAAACAGGACACTTAAAAAGGGACGGAGGGAGTAATACATATCGTTGAAAATGCAAGATTGTAGTTTTATAATCAATTTTTGATTTAACCCAAATCGAAGACTTCTTTTGAAGAAAATCTTTGTTAAACTCATATTTGGTGAATCCAGGGATTTTGTTTGGTGGCCATACGAGGTCAAAAAGTTGAATCCTACGAAGGCCAAATATTCCAAACTTAAATTTTGGGATTGCTGAAGATTTGTTCACATCGTTAAATTTAGGACATTAAATTAATCGAAAGGTCATCAAGCTGGTCGTTCAAATATATACTGTAAAGTATGATGACATAGCAAAAGGGCAGGCAGTAGGGGCTCGGGTAGGGAGCTTTCTTTCTTTTACTACTTTTTAGGTACGTATTTTTATACTCCCTCCGTCCCTTTTTAAGTGTCCTGCTTCATAATTCCAACTTATTAAAAAGACATCATCATTATACATTTCACATCAACTTTTTCTTCCACTTTCCCTACTTACCCATCATCATTACACTTTTACTCACTTACTTTTCAAAAAGAAATCTATTTTTAGGGGTAAAATAGACAATACACAAACTTTTACCCACTAACTTTACAAAATGGACACTTATTAAGGGACAGTCCAAAATGAAATACTGGATTCTAAAAAAGAGATGGAGGAAGTAATTTGTTCTTCAAATATATACTGTAAAGTATGGTGGTTTTTATTTTGAGTTGGTTTTTTCAGCTCAAAATGTGTAGTGGTGATTTGGGTTTTAGCTTGTTTGATCTATGGTATGAATACAAGCTCACTCCTTACGTGGAGTCGCGGTACTCGTTGCCACTTTCGAACCTAGCATACAATACATAAATCCACACATGCGAGTATTAGTATAGAGATGCTCCTAAAAATGAACTCTTGCAACCACTTTCTCTATACACTCTCCTTAACTAAATATAGCAATTGATTCCCACTTGTCCGATACAAGTTCTGGCAGATTCAGTTGCAATTTAGCTCTTAGTGCTCATTCACAGCAATCAAAAAGCTTATTTTTAGCATCTAACATATAATTCCTGCATTTACACATACAGTTTTCACATCCAAATTCACACTTTCAGCAACAGGGTTCACATTTGCAGCATATACTATCAATTTTCAACACATAACAAGTAATTCCTGCACTTTTACACGCAGTTTCAGCTCTTGAAAACTATTTTCAGCATACAACACAACAGATTCAGCACTTGCTAGAGGCGTTTCCAACCTCTAAACCTCATTTCAAGCAGTTAGAACTCCAAAACTGGGTAGTGGTGATTTGGGTTTTAGCTGAGTATGAGTTTGCTACATGAAGTTTGCTTATGCCCTCTTATGCATTAGTGAACATTATTGTTTATTATTTTACTGTTTGTTTGAATATGCATGGCAAAGAAAAGACGATTTTCTACTTGCGATATTGAGCAACATTCACAACCTAGTCTCTCACATGGATCTACAAATCGTGCCAAATCATGTGGGGCTTCACAACCCACTCAGCCACATGGATCTTCGCGGACTACCCATTTGCCTAGAGTTTCATAGCTTCACCATTTGCCTGGAACTTAAGGGCCTTCCAACTCATATAGCTCTTCGCAGCCTCTTGGATGTACAAGCAAATGAACTGTTTCATGGTACTTTTCACAAGGATTAATTTAATTCTAGCTAGTTTAATAATATGGTAAAGTGATTGAGTAATTTTGAATGAATTGTTCCACATATTTCGTATGTTGTTGTATGCCTTTGAATTAGATAAAAGCAACCATCATGTTCTACTAAGTGCCTTGATACCCAAAATAGTAGGCTAAGAAGATTAATTGATGTTCATATTGATAAATCATTCTCTTTTTTACTTAGATGTCTTTTTCTTACATTGTTTTAGTTAATGCTAAACCAATGGATAAGACTTGGATGACGAAGAGTAGATCGTCAAGAAATTATTTGCAAGGGATTATGGACTTTTTGCACTTTGCTTCTCTCAATGCGTCAAAGGAGGGAACAATCTTATGTCAATGTGTGAAAATGTGCAAATTCATTCATGTTCAGCCTCAATGTTGTCCATGATCACTTAGTCTCATTTGGCATTAGTCAAGGTTATGATTGTTGGTATTATCATGGCAAAGCTATCTCGGTACCAACTTCTAGCAAAACTTGTGAGACTCCAGTTGAACAAATAGGACTTTTGTTTGGTGACATAGAAGAAATGTTGCATGATGTGTTTTACGTGCATACTCGATCCATGGATGACATTCGAGATGAAACAAATGAACCAGAACCCTTTAACCAAGGTCCAAGTGAGCAACCTGCTCAAGAACCTAACGCAAATGCACAAGGATTCTATGACTTGCTTAAAGATGCCAAGCAACCTCTTTATGAAGGTTGCAAGAATTTTAGCAAGTTGTTAGCCATCGTGCATTGGTATCACTTAAAGTATCTTAGGGGGTTGAGCAACAAGACATTTACAATGATTCTCTGTATCAGGATAATCTACATCTCCCTTCATCACGAAAAGGAGTTCCTCCAGCATTTCATAAATCATATCAGAGCCAGAATGGGCTTTGTCAGCAACGTAGAAACTGTGAGTTTCGCTATTAAGGGTTATCCAACTGCACCCGGGCAACTTCCTAAGTCGTTTTTCTTTCATCGTTGATCTCACTTCCGCCACAACGCCCCACTTCTGGGAAGAAGCATATAAGTTTGAAATTGAGACAAAATTAGAGGGGTTCTCAGGTTCTATTTGAATAAGGAAGTTATAAGCCAAATCTTGCATCTCAGAATTCCCATGAAGTAGAGATGCACTAAGAAGAGCTCCCCAAACACTAGGACCGGGCTCCACTGGCATTGTTTTGATGAAATCCAATGCTTGCTTCAGCTGGCCTGATCGACCCAACATAGTAACCACGCAAGCACATATCTTGAGCGTTGGTTTAATCCCATAGTCGTTTACAACCGAGTTATAAATAGTAAGACCTTCATTAACCAATCCTGACCTACCACAAGCAGAAAGCACCCCAACTATCGTAATCATGTCTGGTTTAATCCCAAGCTGAAGCATGTCCTCAAACAAACAAATGGCTTCTCGACCATTCCCATGCAATCCATATCCAGAGATCATTGTACTCCAAGATATTGCATCTTTAACAAAAGAATGATCATTGAAGACTCGCCTTGCCAAATTCAAGCTCCCACACTTGGAATACATATCAATGAGAGCATTGCATAAAGAAGTTTCACAATTCAATTCCTTTCTCATGGTGAATCCATGGATCTGTTTCCCAGCCGTTAAGCCAGCAACTGAGCTGCAAGCAGGGAGAACGCTTACAAGAGAGACCTTGTTTGGTTCTACTCCGTGTCTCACGTGCATTTCGCGGAACAAAACCATTGCTTCATTTGATGCTCCATTCTGTACATAACCATTTATCAATGCTGTCCACACAAAAACGTTTCTAGACTCCATGCGGTCAAAAACCAGCCTAGCCACATCGACTTTATTACTTCTAGAATACATGTCAATCAAGCAACATCCCAAATGAACATCAGAACCCAAACCCATATTCAATTCATCCTTCACAATGTAACAATGAAGCTCTTTTCCATAATTCCATCTCTCAGCATCTTCCCCACACAAAGGAAGCAGACTAGAAACAGTAAACGCATCGGGTTCCAACCCATCAATTCGCATACTTCTAACAAATTCCCATACGCAACTATCAACATCAACCTCCCTGGAATTCACTAAACCGGCTATCAGGGAATTCCAAGAAGAGACATTCCTCTGCGGCATTTCATCGAACACCTTGCGCGAGTCGATAAACTTCCCACATTTACAATACACATACACTATAGAATTACCAACTACTATATCCGTTAAAAACCCAATACGTATATACTTGCCATGAATGGCTGCCCCTGCACGCAAGTCCCCAATCACCACACGCTCTCGAAAGAGTCGAAAGCGTGAAGCCATCAGGCGAAAAATCCTCACTTAAACACATTGGACTGAACAGGTCAAGACTTTAAGAAAACAAGTAATTCTTCGCGTACCCATTAACCATTGTGTTCCACATGTACACGTTCTTGTATCGAAACGAGTTGAAAACGAGTCGCGCGTCGACAGGGTTTCGACACAGAGAGTACGCGGAGATGAGTTTGGTTGCAACGACGGGGTGTTGGTCGAGGCCGAGGCGGTGGAGGCGGGCGTGGGATTGTTTGGTGAGAGAGAGAGAGTGGCGGGATATGGAGAGGTGGAGGAGAGAGAGAGATGGGTCGAGAACAGGGGAAAAAGAGGTGTAGGAACGTGTGGTGAAATGGGTGAACGATGCAAGTGTTTTGCTTGTAGAGAAGTGGGTGCTCATCAAAAATCAACGAGGATTCAAAATGCATTATTGAGATAAAACAGAGCACCTTTTCCCGTGAATCTCACTGTGTTGAAATGAGATTCATAACGGATCAACAAAGTATCCTAGAGAGAAGGGACACTGGGAGAGGTGATAATAGTAAAAATATTTACTATGGCCCCTCTCTTTTCTTTTCTCGCACATTATCTAGCCAAATAAAATTGGTGTGAAAGGATGAGAAACCATTCTCTTTTTCTTTTTTTTTTTTAATCGACGAAGCCATTCTCTTTTATTTTGTCCATCCAAATAAAATGGTGAGAAACTACACTCTTTTATTTTCTTTTCTCACCTAGGTAGCCAAAGGGGCTAGTAATGCGGGGAGTGCACTACAGGGTATAGTGCGGCATTCAAGCCGTTTGTTCGACAATCAATGTTCTAGATTTCATCTCGGCTTTTAAAAATTGAGCCATTCATTGACGAACAAACAAGATTCTTACACTTCGAAAATGTGGTCACTAGGAATGCAATAAGAGCATAGCAAGAACTCAAAACTTGATCAATTAATCACCAATGAATAAGGTCGGACAAGATAATTCAAACATCCGATAGAAAAAGAAAAGGGAGAAAAAAGGTCTAGCAACCCGTTCAAAGTTCAAACACTACTGTAAGTGTTTCCTTATTGCCAAATCAAGTTGACTTTCCCACTACTGCAGTCCAAAGCTAGCTTTCTTAAACAACACAATCTGAATTCCACTTTGAACTTTTTACAAAACCAAGCAACCAAATTGAGGCAGGGAAGAGGGGAAACTAGAGATCAAACACAGCTTTGTAACATGCTGCCAAATAGCCTTAGAAAAACCAAAATGCTCTACAATTCCATCCACCTTACAGAATGAAGGAAAACTGGGCAAGTATAATCTGCAGCTACTTTAGGCAATACTACTTTCGTTTTTCTGAAGTCTCTTTTATAAGTTGGTCAATACTACTATGTTATTGTCTTTTTCGATTTGTTCTTGTCGAGATGAATTCGACAAAGTAATTTTTTTTTTGTTTTAACAAAATTTAAATTATAATCCACTAAAGACTAAACTTTTATAACAGAAGGAAAGTTCAGATAGGGGAGGCCAAAGCCTGTAAGTTCTTGAGCATTGACAAGGGATAAATTAGAAAACAGAGTCAACTTGTGCCAATTAGGGGATGTGGCAAAAAAAAGAAAGAAAGAGAAACACTAAAAAAAACTACTGAAGTATAGGAGATTCATATACATAGATAGATTTATCTAATGAAAAGGACACTGGGACTTGTTTGGGCTTTAGATAGCAGACAAATCTTGTAATGTTGTAGACAGGCTTAATACACTAAGGTTGTGTTTGAATCATAGATTTGTGAAGAATACGACACCGAATTTCATCATCTAAAACAGCTTACAAAAGAAACTTGAATTTAGATTTTAATTAGAGGTTGTTCTGCAGTTATCACATGATAAATAGACCCAATGCTGGAGAATGCAATAGTGAAAAAGTCTTCTTTTACACGTGATTGAATCCACTTTGCCCGATATATAGTAACACGGATCTTGATTTTTGAGGCGTGTGTAAGCTGGCTCAGACCCTGAGTTATAGAAAACACGGTTCTTGGTTGAAGTACCACGCTAGTTCACACATACATGCAGTGTATAACCATGGGCTTATACCCTCATCAGACAGAAGAAAAGCCAGATGACTTGTTGCACATACCAGGATAAGAAGTCCTTCCCCCTTTGAATGAATTGAATTCAACTGATATAATATAAAACCAAACAAATTGGCTATCTAGCAATAATGTATTTTACATTTGATAAATCAACAGAGCATAAGCTGTCACATGTTGTTGGGAACAAGCCAAAAGAGTGGTGGATCAATTCTCTGCAGCAGATCAAGATGCTTGAGTGGCTTAACACTTCTATCACCCAAGCTAAAAACTCCCACATCATGGCCTCCATACGAGTAATCCTCCTCCATTCTCTCCCAATAATCGTCCGTAAAGTAAATCGAATCCTTCTTACAGCGCGATGGATGTTGAGCAGCGCCCGTGGCAGGCAGGGACATCGAGTGGTTTCCGCCCAAAAACAGCGCGTGGTCGCCCAGAGATTCGACCTCTTCCAGTTTCTGTTGCATGAAGTTGAGCCTGTAGACCGTGAACTCGAGAGTCTTGTACGGGTAAACCAAAGGGTGGCTGCACTCGTCACTCAAAAGATCGGCCTCGCAAACGGCCTCATCGTTATCGCCAACAAACTCGCCTACGTGCCTCTCGACAAGCAAAAGGTTTCCGCGCGATTCGACTAAGTAGCACCGGCTCGAAAAGCGGTCCCTGTCGTGGTACGCACAAGTAGTTTCCGCCACTCTCATGGAACAGATATACAAGGGATGGAAGTCCATTGTTTTGACATGGAGAGGACCGCCGAAATCCCACGATTCGACCGAACCGGTCTCCGACAGCGCGAAGAGCCGATCCTTGTGGCATATGATGTCGCAGTAAGGCCGGCTCTTCCCGTCAAGATCGTTCCAGACACTGTCTCCGTGTTTACAAACGGCGACTTTCGCGTCGCACCCATAAATCGCCATAACCAAATAGTCCTCGCCATTGCCACGGGAAGGGTCGGACGACAGAATGGCCTTGAACACCAGGCACTCCTGCAGTTCCTTCGCGGTGACCGAACGTCGCACGCGTGATCGCCGGACGCCGTGGACGTATTCCACGTCGAAACCGTGCTCGGCTGATCCGGACACACCGATCACGTGGGGAAAGGTTTCCTTCGGAGGAAGCGAAATCCGGCGGCACGAATAGGGTTCGAAGAGGTACGGGTCCGCGCATTCGTCCAGCAGCAATAGCCACCCGTGAGATGACCCGACGCAGCGGCTGCGGCGTAGCTGCCGGTTGAGAGCGTTATTGGTCCGGCGGACTCTCTTGGCGTCGAGATTGAGGAAGGAAACAGAGTGGTCCTCGTGGGTTTCTTCTTGGCCGGGAAGTAGAATCAAGAATGGGGTTTTCTGGAGCGGTGATTGGTAGGTTGAAGATGGGTGTGGCGAGACGAGAGGATTGTGGGTTTGGTTCTTTGCTTTGAGGGGAGCCATTGGTGTTTCTCTGAGACGAAGAGAGAGGCAAGAATAGGGTTTGTAAGATTTTGTTGGTAATTTAATTAGTAACTTTTTTTGGGAATTCTAAATGAATCAGGAATGCAGAGGCATGTTCAACTTGGGGATCAAGTTTGGCAACTGGAGGAGTCTTTCGAACTGTGAAATAGAGTTCTGCCCCAACGGTCGACGGGAAAAAACAGAGAATCTCTCTATTGACACACAATCTTTGATTCTCTGTGGATTGAGAAGTTTTTGGGTGCCGTACCACACGTGGTACCCGTTGGTAATTTCAACTTATTTAATATGTTTTGAATGGTTCGGATTTTAGAGATAAAAAAAGAGAGAAAGTTGTGAGGTGAGGAGAGAGGGAGGAAATAAATCAGGACCGTCCAAAACTCGTTTTGACAATTGACATCACTGATGGTACGGTCACGTGATACGCGCTCGACACCTAAAAATCTCTCTTGTGGATTAATATCTTAGCCAAATCGAAACGACAAAACCCTACAACCCGTGCTCTGATGCAAAACATAGACCCCTGTTCTTAGTTCTTACTTGTCATTTTGGGATATTTTCATTTCAAACTAAAAATGGGGTTCATAATTTAGAGTAAATCATATAAACTATCTTTCGTAAATCATTTTTCTTCTTCAATACTTAGGTCCCGTTCCAGAAATGGAAATAAGCATTTATTTTTTAAGAAAATAATTTTGAGCTAAAAAATTATGTGTTTATACAAATAATTTTCCTAGTAATGTGAATCTTGTTTGATAGATCTCATTGCGATATTTTAAACGGTGTAAAAAAAATAAATTTTTATTTACATTATTTTTAAGTTTGAAAATGTAAAATAAGCTTCTTATTTTTTTAAGAAATTTTCTGAAAGAGGACCCTTATTCTAACATTTCAAGGCCAAATAATACAGAATGGACAAAAAAATTTCATTTAGCGGAACCCAATTAATTGGATCAAATGCTTAGTTTGGTTTGATTTAAGAATAAAATTACACTCATCTACTAACTAAAAAAACAGTATGTATAAAGTCAAAGTCTGACATAAGCAGAGTCATGTGGTGGACTTGACTACTTTTATGAAGTGTATATTCTGTACCAAACACATGTTCCATGCCCTCGTTCAAGTGTTTGATCACATGGATCATGTTCAGTTTTGAAATTTGGATTTTTGGTAATAAATAGAAAGAGATGGATAAATAAATAAGAATAATAATTAAGAGAAAATTTATTAAAAGTGTGCGAAAAAGAAAAAGTTGAGATTTGAGTCCCAAAACGAAAATGGTCATAGTTACTTCACAACCACTAATTTTTTGTTATTCTCGAAGTAGTATGTGATATTAACATGTGGCTATTTTCCGCAAATAAAAGATCACTACCACATAATGTAGAAGGTGGATTTCGTTCACAACATATCGGAACTTAACAAATTAAAATTGGCAAAGTAAATGACTTAATCAACTTAGTATTAATTTATTGGGCTGGATTACATGCATTACTATTTTCTCTCCTGATTGAGAACCTTTTGGTTCCAATCACAACCATTACCAAAAACAAAGGATGCATCAAGAAAATAAAAACTCACAACTAATAATTTAAGACTCAAGAGGAAGATCAAGTGGATAACTTATGCAGAGCAGCTTTGTTTGCACCACACCCCATGGTCATCCTAGGTTCCACAACCCATCCCACCACACATTCTCGTCGACATTGTGAGCCTCAGGGACAGACCCATAGCCATTGAAAACTGGATAATAGAAGCCTTGTTGATCCTCTTGCGGTGCTGTTCGGATACAGAGCTGCCATGTCTTGCCTAGCCTGGGGCATGGGCTGGCAGTCTCTGCTGATCATGATCTTCATCAAGATATGACATGATCATTTTCAGGGCTGATTTGGTTCATTTGTTGCTGTGGTGGTGGTGGTTGTTGCTTGCTGCTGCTGCTGCTGCTGTTGTTGTTGCTGGAACTGTTGACGTTTCAGAAGCCGGGCTCTTGCCCTTTCGTTGCTGGCGGAGGAGGATTTTGCCTTCTTCTTGAAGTGTGTTCTCCAGTAGTTCTTGATCTCATTGTCAGTTCTTCCGGGCAAGCTTCGCGCGATTGTTGACCATCTGTGATCATTAAAAAAACAAAAAATGTATCGTTAAAGTTTTGTCACCCTGTTGTATCACTGTCTACTTGATCAATGCTCATGATTGGTTACTTATTTAGAAATAATTACTGAAGAAATAGTGATGTGCAGTAATAGTCCCTGAAGTATGCTCAATTTCGGCAAGCTAAAGTTTCAATTTTTATCACTTTGTCTTTAGTTTTTTATTTGTCTCGAAATAGTCCAATTGTTCACAGTCTGTTCGAAATAATCTATGGAAGTTGCGAAGTGGAAACTTTCATGAAGAGACACATATTTATTTAGTTTCAATTACGAAGTCAGTATGCTCTGGAACCTTTTGGTGCCAATTACGAACTTTAGGAACCAAATTGACAAAGTTCGAACTCGAGGGAACAAAATAGAAAAGAAGGCGTAAATTGAGTCTAAGTTGATGCATTTTATCCATGATATAAAACAAGTCAGCAGAATTTTTGTCTGGAAAAATTATTACCTGTTCCCCCACCTAGCATGAAGCTCCAAAATTATGTTTTCTTCATGTGGGGTGATTTGTCCCCTCTTGAGGTCTGGCCTCAAGTAGTTCACCCACCTCAGTCTACAGCTTTTCCCATTCCTTTTCAACCCTGGACAAGAAAAACCACTTTATTAGAAAGTCCAATCAAATAGAAAAAGGCAGTCATTTGAAAATTTTAGAATCATGTCTAGGGCATTCTCACAAGTTAAGTCATGGCAAACGTGACAACGTTAAGTTCGTACTTTGGACTAAATATACGGAGTGATTGAGTAAATTTTGTTTTCGTAGCTATTTACGAGCACGTGTTAAGAGTTTCAAATCTTGGTGCACTCTAGAATACCCAACTTTATGTGGTTCGCCCAACGTAAGCTACATTTATAATTTCGCCAGTATATATTATTACTATACTAGGGTTCATTGTCTATGCAAAAGACCAAAAGCTCGCTTGATATATAGATTGAACAGAGAGACATATGGGGAGGTGTATTACACTATTAAGCTCCAATAAAAGCTTAAGAACTTGTCCAAGTTTGGGATTAGATGTGCGTCGAATGGCTAGATTCCTATCTCACTACTACTAGGTACGAAAAATTATTCAGTACCCTGGGTGCCCTTCGTGTCCTCCAACCCCATAGTTTCCCCTGTCGGCTCTTATTGCTTGATGTGTGATGACACAGATTCGGACCATGTTGGTTGTCAAAGATAATAATAAGACGTAAAAAAAAAGTCACTAGGAAAATTGATTGAAACCAACTAGCTAGAAATTATCTTAATGGTGGTGAGTTAGAAGTACCTGCAACCCTAGAAACAGAGTTCCATCTTCCTTCACCATGCAACTTGACATACTCAATGAGCAACCTATCTTCCTCTGCAGTCCAAGGCCCCTTCCTCCACCCTTCTTCGATCACCCCCCACCCAAAGTACTCTCCTGCCATAACTCTCCCACAAGGCTTTAAAGCCCCAAAAGCCTAGTTTTGTATATTAATTATTAGGTATAGAAGCTTTGTGTCTTCAATATTCTGTGACATAATGGCTTGTGTTTGTTGCATATTTATACTCACCAGGTTAATGCCCTTTTAAACCATCACTTTCTTCTCTCCATATAGAGATACAAATGGTCCCCCCCCCCATAATGCCCTTGATCATATGATGTTACCAGAATGCCCTTATGCATTTTGTCATTGTTGAAAGAATAGAATAATGTTAAACATTCATAACTTCATTTTGCTATGGGCCAAATAATGAATATCCGACCACCAAGTACCCAACCAATGATGACAAATTGCGAAGAAAGCAATACCCATCGAACGCCCGTATGATGTTCTGATGGCTAGGGTGGATTTGTTGCATCTTCAATCATGATAAGAGTACTAGAGACTAATTAAAAGAATCAATATAACCTTCCAGGGTTATTTGTACTTTTCAACTTATTATTCAAGCTAGGTCTGTTAGTAAAAACAAAAGTCGTGGAAACAAACTAATAGACAATACTCCTATGAAATTATTTCTGAGAAGGCGTAACGGAAAATCCGGAATGATTGATCAAAACGCGAGTGGATGCCCTTGATAATGTATAATTGCAGCACATAATTATAAAAGGGCATTTTGTGAAACCAAAATATCTGCCTAGGTATTGAGTAACATGCTCTTATGTGGATCCAAATCTATTTGAGTATATATGTTGGTGCTAAAATAAACCCAAATAGGAATGAAAAATGGCCACGTATCACCTAGGGGTTTATGCGTCTACTAGCTAGACACTAATCATGAACTAATAGCTCTAAAAGCATTTTGTCTTATGATACTAATTAATAATTAGTGGGTGGCTAAGTTTTTTAAAATTGAAAACAACTGCAGTGGCCAATGTGTGTTAACCGTGTGGTGAATTTGCTTGACTTCTTAAAGAGGATTTGAGGCTTTCTTTCATGATCCTGATCGATCAGCACTCCCAGCTGCATAACGTGGTGAGAATTTAATTCTGGAACCTAAGAATCTAGCTAAGGGTTTGTTCCTATAAAATTAGGGGACAAATTTTTTGAGGAATGAATATTAATGTGTAACCAATATTCCTAGTCCATAGTGCTATGTAATGCTCCATGAAAACACATGTACGTTAAAAAACGGACACAAATATATGAAGAACAACCTATATAGAATGACATGACGGCGTCACAGCGAGGAGATCGATAACATTCCTTCATGTTATTGTTGTTCATGACCATTCGATTTGCCGAGTAAGATTTGCATATTTTT
Source organism: Rhododendron ovatum (assembly GCA_019656835.1). Lineage (NCBI taxonomy): Eukaryota > Viridiplantae > Streptophyta > Magnoliopsida > Ericales > Ericaceae > Rhododendron > Rhododendron ovatum. The sequence continues at coordinate 32,290,146 of CM033799.1, forward strand.
TTTTAGATTTGAAGCTATTAATCAAAAATCGGATTGTTATGGTAATCCAATCAATTTTATAATTTATCATCAATGATGTACAAAGAAAATAGATATAGTACATCGTAAAGGAGTACGTGTGGGGGGCTAATTAAAGATTCAGAGTAGGCCTGTCAATGGGCCAGATCCGGATCCGGATCCGATAAGACTCAAATCCGATCAGAATCCGATAAGACTTGAATTCGATAGTGGTAATCCGGATCCGAAAATCCGAATCCGATCCGAAAACTTTTTACTTCAAAAATTTTACCCAAAAAAAAACGATTTTGCGAAAAAAAATTTCAAAAAATTAAAATAAAAAGTAAAAAATAAAAATACAACTTCTTAAACATTTTTTTTTCAAAATAAAAAATTTACTATATTTTTTAAAAAAAATTTAAAATTTTAAAAATAAAGTTCAGATTCGGATCGAGAACAGATTTAATCCGATCCGATCCGATCCAAATTCGATCCGTATTTGGATTATCGGATCGATGTTATCGGATTCGAATCCAGATTCGGATTGGAATTTTTTTGGATCAGATCCGATCCTATTAACAGACCTAATTCAGAGGCCAAACATCACGGTCCACAAAGGCCAAAAACTGGACAGTAAACTGAACCAAAAAACTGAAGGGGAGCTGCCCCCCTAAACAGTGACTATCATTGTACTGCTAGAGCCGTTCAAAAAAAAAAAAAAAATACAATTGTACTAAAAAATTCATTGTACATCATATTAGTATTTAATTAGGACAGAGGATTCGAAGGATGTCTTTTCTGATTCCCAGAAAAACAAAAATATCTAAAAGCATTAATTAAGTTTTGTGATTAAAATATTAGTGGGTGGTAAGTTGTTTAAGAATGAAAACCACTGGAAGGCCAATGGGAGGTAAGCAGGTGTTGGATTAGCTTACTTCTTAAGTACAATCTTTAGGGTAATCACCATACAAAGTCTTAATTAATTATAATTAATTTGCTGGATGCCATATTTGGGTGCGTGTTGGAGCCATAGAATATTTCATGCAACCGTGGGGTCGATGCGTCAGCAAAGGGACACATGGAATTCATGCGATTCATTTATTTTGGAATCTTAAAATTTCTGGGCACGGTCTCTAATAAAATTTCTTTATCTACTTATCTCTCTCCACTTATTAATTACTTTTAAAAATCTTTCTTAAAATCCAAACCGAATAGACCCAATGATCGAGTTTGGAGTAAATGGTTTAGTTACATGAGGAGGCATCTTTTCATGCTACTGCACTCATATCGTGACAAGTTGCTTCAGTTAGTAGTACTATTATTTTGAGTTCGGTCTTGTTATTGTCAGCCCACTGGGACTGATGATAAATACACTAAAAGACAAGAAAAATATGTATTTCTGTATACTTTTTATACACTTTAATACACATTCACACACTCACTACTGTTAGCCCATTAGACTGATTTTAGATTTTTCCTTTTGAGTTTTAAACATTAGACACCCCCGCATAAGCAAAGTAGGTGCTTCTTAATTTTTATGACGCCAAGAGTCCCCAATATATTTTCCTATGAGAGAGAGAGAGAGAGAGAGAGAGAGAGAGAGAGAGAGAGAGAGAGAGAGAGAGAGAGAGAGAGAGAGAGAGAGAGAGAGAGAGCCTGCATTTTGTATAAGCTACTATACTAAAAGAAATGATTATAGATCAAAATATAATTCAGATACTACAAAATAAAAAAAATCTTAACATTAAAAGACTAAAAAACTAAACTAAGAGCCCATTCTAGAACATCTTTTTAAAAACTAAGTACTTATTTCACATTTTTAAACTCAAAAATAATATAAATGAAAAAGAATTAAAGATCTCAATAAGATCTTTTAAACAAGATCCATATTACATATTTTTAGATTTCAATAAACCTATCATTTTTTAGCTTGAAATTATCTTCTTAAAAAATAAGTACTTATTTGGCGTTCGAGAATGGGATCTAAAACCTAGTATACATCGCTCGTACTATTGCGAGGAAAATGTACGAAAAATAATTTCACATTGAGGACAGCATAGAAAGGGAGACCGTCTTCTAGTTCCGATTTATATTAATTGTAGTAATATAAAATAGAATATGTAAATTAATGCGTGAACAAACCAGTCTTATTATAGAAAAAACAAAACACGGGTCATAAAGCATGGGTGATGAATTAGTGAAGCACGAAATGAAAATCAAGTCGACTGATTCCCTTTTCACTTTCATATGGAAATTATAAAAGCAAATTAATCAGTATACGCGCGTTCATGCGTCACCTTATCAATTTCCTTTGCATGCTGGCAAAAATCATCATTTATTATTAGTACAATTTTTTGGAGTTCTAAACTAGGGTTACGTATGTACGGATGGCAGACAAATGATGAAACCTTACTTGTAATTAAAAATAATAATTAAGCATGCTTAGTTGCTTAGTGACATAAGATTTCATTGATAACAGTTGTCAAAAAGTATAGTAAAAGTGGAAGCAAATCTCTGAGGTTTGGATACTTTTGTTTTTGGGTGTCATTTTAAACTAGATTAGGATAAGATGTTTTGATGATCTGTTGTTGAAAGCAACTTTTATTGGTAAAAAATAAGGCATATTAATCTCTTTTGTTAGGGTTAAGCTGAAGGGAATGTTTGGGTCACCCGACTCACCCCTAATGAGTTTCTAGAAAAATTGGCTTTTTATTTAATTGATACTTTGGCCAAAATTATTGGATTTGCAGAATCTTTAAGGTGGGTTACTTTTGTAGTCCCTCGGACCGTGTAGACTTAGTAGTGGCCGGTGCCCCTCCTAAGTGCGAAGGTTTCAGCGTACGAAGCCGGCTCAAACTTATCGTGGGCTGAAAGCGAACTCTCAATATTAGGCTCCTTACATTTTTAAAAATTTATTTTAAGAACACAATAAAATTACTAAAAGTTGCAAAAATGTAACCTAAAAGTATACAATTGTGAGAGAGAAACGTTACCTATGGAATCTTTAAGATACGTATAGATAACTTATATCGAAGTGAGGCACCAAATTTGTTCTAAAATTTGGGGGCCGGAAGGGCTTGGTTCTTCCGCTTCTCCTCTGAGCCGGCATTGCTGTGTACACCAAGGTTTGAGAATAGTGTTTTTTCTTTTTACCAGCAGAAAAGTTTTTTTTTTTTTTTGATCGGCAAGGTTTGAGAAAAGCTACGTAACTTTTCTCTAACTCGCTAGGTTTGAGAAAAGTTACGAATTTTTACTAGTACTTAGGAGGGGAGTGATTAATTTATGTGATTTTCTACGCGAGCCACAATGGTAGAAACAAATGGAGTACTAACATTCTTATCACCTGTGATTATGATCTCTGATATGAAAATTCAGCGATGAAGGTATAGTGGATGTTTGCGAAAAATTATATATTTTGACAGATTTTAATTAGATTCTAATTTCTAAAAATTAGTTTAGAATATTTATAAAAAATTCTACATAATTGATTTTTAGAATTTATAGATTCTGACACCTGAAAAAGGAAAGAAAATTCTCAAAATTCCAAGGGTTTAAATAGTTTTTGGGATTCTGTAACACAAATTCTCAAAAAAAAAGAAAGAAAGAAATTTTGATAATCTCACAGCTAGCTCCAACAAAAGGGTCAATTCTCAAGCTAAAATATAAAATTTGTATCTACAGCTATCGCAAACATGTCCATATATTGAGACTTAAGTATTTTCCCACCAAGGTGATTCTAGGAAACTTCGCCCAAAAAGTGAGTAGGGTTCTAGAAAAGTGGAGTGGTTAGAGAAGTTGTCGATATGAGAATACGGAAAGGGTTGCCATGAGAGAGAATATTGGCCGGCAACGCGTATTTATGGTACAGACGAGCTGAGCAGATTTTTTTAGAGTGCTCAAACTGGTTTATCAAGGCTCTGTTTGGAACTTGGGGATGGAAGTGGAAAGAAGATAAAATAGTTAAAGAAGAAAATGAGAGGGAAAGTTAAAGAAAATTGAAGGAAAAATTGAGGTTGAGTTTGAAATTTTCTCTCTCTTTCTTTAAGAACCAAACGAAGGAAGGAGAATTTTTAAAATTTTTTCTTCCTTTCCCCTTCCATCCCTAAGTTCCAAACAAAGCCTACAATTTTAGTGAGTTCGAAATTAATGAAGGGTTCATGAGCCGAGCCCAAGAGAAGCTAGTTTAGGGCTCGAGTCGAGTCCAAACTAGTCATGAGTGTTAACAAGCTAAAAAAGTAAGTAAAATTTTCACTTTCATCTCTTCCACTTTGATCATTTTCTATTTAGACCCGTTTAGTACCTTTATTTTTTCACTTTCACCGCTTCCACTTTGATCATTTTCTATTTAGACCCGTTTAGTACCTTTATCTTTCCTACACCCTTTTAACTTCAAAAATCAAGATCTATACATTTTGTGCATTTCGAAATAAATTAAAATTGTAGATGTCACTGATAAATTCTATTAAAAGTCCAAATACCAATCGAGATCCTTCAAATTCATAAAATATTGCCCCTCACCTCGTCTCTTTCATTCTCTCTGCAAAATAACTAACTTTATCATTCGTTTCACCTCGATAACTGAGTTTATTTTTACAATGTATATGGGGTGTAAACAAAATTTCTCCCAAAAGTGGTAAATGGGACTACCCTTAAACATTTCCCGCATATATTGTCACTTTCTAAAAATCTCCTATTCTTTTGGTAATTGGAGGGTAGAGTGTGTTCCACGAATTAAAATAAATACTTATTTGAAAGTACTTAAAAGTACTTATTTTTTGAATTAAATGTGATGTATTGTGAGAGAATGATTTATTTTGTAAAGCAAAAAATAAGTACTTACTCCATCTGTCTCATTTTGTTTGTCCATTATTTTTTTTGTCTCTTTTGTGACTATAACGTATATCTTTGAATTTATAATATTTTTTATGATTTTGACAACTTTTTATTATAGAAGAAATTGAAAACTATCAAATAACATTAATATTGCATATTTTTGGAAATTTACATTGAAATATATAGATGATTGAGAACTGATACGAACATCAAAAAAGTACAAACAAAATGGGACATAGAGAGTAAAAAATAAGAATCTTAACGGAACGGGACCTGATTCATTTTTCTCCCCCAACAATATGATATTCTTGAACTTACTATATGATATTCTTGAAATTAACGTGGCCCTTGATGGTTGACTCATGGGTTGACTAGGTAGGCAAGCCAGAAATTGGATGACCAATACCATGGTTGGGATTGGGTTGGGTTGAGTTGAGTGCAGCTCCTCAAAACATTCTTGAATTAGTACTTGTTATTAGCTGTCACGAGTTCAAAGTCTACAAGTTTGGTACCCAAGTGAAAAAGCGAAATGAATCATGACTAACCAGTAATTATCATTATCATTAATTAAAAAAAGGTTGAGAGATTAGACTAGAAGGATGACATGATAAACACAAGCCAAGTACGATATTAGTCAAACTACTAATTCCTTTTGAATTGACCATATTTACAATGTCGTTTTTAGTTTGGAAAAGGCTAATAATACCTATTTGGTCGGTCCAATACCAACATTAAACTATTGTCATTAGCGTGAAAAGTGCTAATGCTAGCTTGCACTTTCCAACATCTAGGTACCACCCCTCTACTTGTACCTTGACCCTATGATATCAGTAACCGCGATATTACATTATTAACTATAACTATAAGAAGACGTAACAAAAATCACGAATGGTGGGTTGTCAACATGGTAAAGTCGAACCTGCGACTGCAACATAGTAGGTTTTGATTTCTACTGGAGGCAAAACATGATTTAAGTGGGGGGCTATGGCGGTGGGTAGCTGTGCTACTAGTCTCCCTTGAGATTTGGATTGCGTAGTCTGGTCTAATAGTGGCTCGACTGCAGGGTTGTTCCTTGGTTACCAACAAAAAAAAAAAAAAATTGATCTCTTTTCAAACTGCAAAATGACATAACATTTTCACTATTATAAAATAAATTTTCTTATGGTGTCCTCAGTTATAGCTTATAACATTAACCGCTCAATGACACTACATTCGTCTTGAAAAGGCGTAGCATGTTATGATTGGGAAACACCATAGGATGGGGATACTTTAGACTTTTCCTTCTTAGCTATCAGTACGTAGTTCTTCTTCTTTTTTCCTTCTTAGCAAAACTGATCTCACAAACACCGGCCCTTAGACCGTGCGATCATACATGTCGTTTTGTGGGAGTACTTGGTATATCTATGAATGTTTTTTTGAGGTTAATATATTTTGTCCGCCGGCAGTCAAAATTGTGGGGTTTCTGCCACTGCTTTTTTGGATCCACCATTCGTTAATTGTTCTAACTTGAACGTTCATCTTTAGGTCTCGTGGAGTAGTATATTAACGCAAAGATCAGCTTGACTCAACATTGATAGATGTATTAATAATTGAATTTTGATTTATAAAAATGAACGATCCGATTCTGTCAATAATTTTTAAAATGAAACCGTCCATGACTGTCCTTTAGCTTTAAAATTATTGAACGGTTTAGATTACAACATTAAACGCACCGTGTAACCCATGATGATGTGGAAAAAAACCTGCAGTTTCTACAACCGACGGAAATTAGGGCGCAGCAACCTGAACTAGGAGCTACTAAAACTCTTTCTTTTTAACAAGTTGGATCGCCGCCATCACCTGTGAAGAGTCGCCTTCCAGTACATGCAATCTCTAAACATTGCAAAGACCATGCAAAAATGGAGTAATTCTAGGACCATGCACTTGCAAAGGATGTAATTAAGAACAGGATGGATCCAAACTCTTCCCATCGAATTCCAAATCAAATTCAAGGCCGATTCTGTCCCCGCCTTTGTACGGCCGGACGGATAACCAGCGCGCCTCTCTCCCTCTCTGATCTCTACATTTTTCGCTCTCACGTCTCTCTAAAAACTTTAGATCTTGGGCACCGTATCGCCGTGCCCGGCCTTTGTCTAGAGTTTATTTAAGCATGTGTCTTTTAGTTCTTCCGATCGACATAGAATCTCCTTAACGATTTGGTTCGATTCGGTCCAGTCGTGTTGGTTTCGCCACTGAATGGGTGTGTCCAGACCATTCGCACTGTTTCTTCAACCAACGGTTCCGTACCTTGCCTTTTCGCTGCTTCTCCTTTTACAGTCGCTTATTGTCTATGCATTTCGTCCCTCTCATTTGGTTTTTCCATCTGGAATTCTCCATTCTCCTAGCTAGCATAACATACATAAATATATCAGAGAGAAGGATAACCGTTTTTTGTTTGCTGCCTGTGCAGTTTGTAGTGCTACTATTATATGCGAGATCAAATGATTATGGGCAGTGGCGTAGCCAGAAATATGCATCAGCGGAGGCACTAGGAAAGAAAAATTCTGGTGACACCGAATCTTACACATCCTACCGAATTTGATCTAAGGACAAATGTGATACACTTGCTTTGGTTGCTACTAAATTCCTTTCGGTTCGGCATTCGGATTGACATTTCGAAATCTGTGAGTAACTTTCGTATTCAGTATAGATACTGTTTGCCACTGTTATTCGTTTTACCAAATATGTTTTTTTTTGAGATTTCTTTATCTGTTCCGAGACTTATTCTTTATTCTTGTTTTTGGAGATTGCCGTAGTAACAACTCTAGGGCTGCAACAGACCCAAAAGAACCGGTGAACCGTCCTGAACCAAATCAAACTGTACGTTTCGGTCGTGATTTGTGGATACCAGAATCGAAACATTATTGAAACCGTGGGATAGGTATAGTTCATGGGTTTTGGTTAAGGAACCGTGAATTAACCAAATTAGACCGTTCACACATGCATGCGCACGCGCGCGCATGAACATATTATTTCGGAATTGTATAAGTGTAGAGCTCTTATTCGATCTTTTAATCCAATGGTCAAAAGAAATGTTGGAATTTCCTACTTGGAAGTCCATGTCTTGATACCATCAGCCAAGTTAATTCCGTATAGAGTGACATGCATGCATTTATTTTTCCCTTGTTTTCTCCCTTATTGTCTAAATTTCCTGTTTGTATATTTTTTCATTTACCAAGGGCAAAATGGTAAAATAACTGTTGGCGATCCCTCATTTGCACATTTCTGCAAATTAGATTAGATTTATTTAACACTTATCAAGGGATCTTAAAAGTTACAGATATTTATTCTCTGTCGAACAATAAGTGAGTGCACTAGATCGAGCAGAAGGTAGTACAAGTTATTTTGCGAAGTCCAAATTAGGGGTGGAGTTGTGAACGAACCATTGTTTGCTGATTGGTTAGGTTCGGTTCTCCTGTTGGATTCCGTCAGAACTGGATTGATCCAGACTGTGTGCACCCCTAGAAATGAAATTTAGGTTCATTCCGTGATCTTGGCCCAACACCCTCCACAAGCACACATTTATCTACGGTCGATGGACTTAGTCCCGATCCTAACATGAAAGTATGGTTTTAAAAGAGGTTGAGACAATACGTGGCAGCATCCGAGGAGCATTTTTCATTTTTTTTGGTTTTCAAGTTAGGCATGGAGTCTCTCTCATATCTACGACTTACACATCAAAAACTTTAAGGAGGGTGGCTTTAATTAGGCAAGGATGCATGTGTTTATCAAAAGACTTTGATCATCTCAGCATCTCTGTTAGGTTGTGCTGTTGGGCACTACTAGTAATCCCCATCCTGGTTTCCTTTGACCAAATTACTTGGTCTATGAATCAATTAGGAAAGGACAGCACAAAAAGGTTATCAGAATAACTTAATCTTGTTTAATTACTTTGGTTCTCCACTTAGCTCTTGAATCAATTGAATTGAGGCCCTGAGTTCAAGCAATAGCTTTTTGACCCGGTCAACGGGTCAACTTCGATCTGGAACTTATCATGGGAGTACTACGATATTTCTCACTCCCCACTCCCACACACAAGTTTAATTAGCTAGTAATTAATACTAACCACTTTTTGCATTGGCTTCCAAAGCAAAAAGATCTAAAACTTTTTAACCGATAAAAAATTAGTTATATTTTTAAATTGATAATGAATTTTACATCTAATATGAATCTTGTTTGATAGATCTCGATTAGTCCTAATAATGCAATATTTTCAAAATCACATAAAATATTATCAATTAAAAAGTGGCATGAGCTTCCAAAAAAATAAAGACTGTTAAATTGGGATGGAGAGAGTATTAATAAACCAACTACGAAAGACCCACAGGTCTAAGGACATGTACGGGAAAAAAAATCAAAAACCGAAAACAAAAGTCGCGATAAAATTAGCTCTAGTGTTGGAACTCTCCGATCTGGTCTTGGAGATGTGGAGAAATCATGATTTGCATCAAGTTGTAGCTAGCTGGTTGTTGTTGCAGTGGCGACTCCAAGACACCCCAGATTTGGGCTGCCATAGTTCAAAAATGGAGGGAAGAGTGGGAAATCTTATTTCTTTAGGAAGAAAACCTCAACCATCTTACAACCATAATTGGCCCTGTAAGTCTGTCTGCATAAAAATTCTTCAAGTTGCTATATATGTGTGAAAAACACATAAATTTCAAGTTATCCATTATTTTTTGGTTATACGTGTGAAATTGAATGACAATTACGTACACACACAAAATTACTTCTAATTAATCGTCAGAACTTTACTGTTCTAATATATAGAGCTAGGAACATTAACTACCAAGGTCATTGGTGAGGGGGATGTTGCACTGCCTACTTGGGCTGTTGGAATTTTTGGGTAGTGTGAATGAGCTTGGGAGGCCTTTGGCTTTCCCGGGCCTCTTCACTTCCCCGTATGAATCATCACTGGAGTTTTCCCCTATTCATGGCCTGTATTCATTTCAATCTGCAGCACCTCAACATGGTTCAGTTTCATATCGTTTTCCAATTCGATTGTAATCTTTATATTCAGTTTCTGTTATTATATAACGGAATTGTGTTGTGAATTCTCGCCGATGTTTGTTTTTTTTTCAACAAAGGCACTGGCCAGGCCCCCTCCCGTATTCGGAGACACAAATTTTTTAATTTCTAGTAGATGTTTTTTTGGTCAGAGGCATCACAGGAGCATTTTTTGAGGGTTTGGAGAATGGATTAGAAGTTCCTAGAATCAGCCTTGGCAAAAAATAACACATGAATATCGGCAAAAAAAAACATATATGGCTAAAGGAGGGGCCATTCCACCTACCATTAAGAATTTCTTGATTGAGAAAGTAAAGAAAGTCTTCCCAAACAAATAACAAAGAGAAAACTTCTTTAGGAGCAACCCGTAAACTTTGTTTATGACGCTCAATTGCGCGTCTCCAAAAGTGTTTTGAACGGTCTAGATTTTAAAAAAAATTATTAAACGTGAATAGTTAAACTATTCGCTAGAATAGTTTTTTTTTAAATCCGGACCATTGATTACCGAAACGGATGACTGAAATTGCTCAGTTCCGTAAAGAGCCCACTTTGTAGCGGCTCCGTCAATAAGAACAAGAAGACGGGAACCAATGGACTCCTCTAAGCTTTCTGATCGAACAACTATGAGAGTACGAATGCCACGAGGTCCCTATGGACAAGGTGACAGGTGAATCATCGCTACTGTAGCATCGGCCTTTGTCGACGGGCTTTCTTCCCTTCGCCTATAGGCGGCAGCTGGGCTTCGCTATCGCTCATGACTTGGAAGTTGTTCACCGTTTCAAAGTATGGATAAATTGGTAGAAGTCACATAACACATAATTCAGTTCTCATCAAATTTGAAAATTTTCAAAGTACTACCATGCAAAAAATTCCAAAAAGTACGTATCGTAAGGGTAAGAAATAACTCTTGAAAAATGATTGTACGATCATAAGGGTAAGAATTAACTCTTACAATTTTCTCAAGGAGACATCTTAACCTGTTGAGGAGAAATTTAGAAATGATTTCACTGTACATAAGCCTATAGGTCTAAATTAATTTTCTCCCGGTCTATCGACTTTAGGAATGAGAGCAATAGGAGTGTTACTAGGCCTCATCTCGTTAAGGTTCTTATTTTTTTTTCCAGTACTTATCTTTCGCTTTAAGAGACAGATCATTCTCTCATAATACATCACATTTAATTCAAAAAATAAATACTTATTTGTGTTAGTGGAACACTCCCTGGGGATAGGACACTTAAGAAAATACTCCTTAGTGGCCGGGTATCATAAAAAAAGGGTTGTAAAGTTCAGAGGTTCTTTTAATTTTTATTAAAGTTCGGAGGTCTATGAAACATCGGAATGAAAGTACAGAGGTTTTTTTGAGATATACCCAGAACTTCTTCTAGGTAGCTATATTTGAAATTCCAGTTTACCAAAAAAAAAAAAAATCATACAGAATCCACGTATTTACGGGCCAGGCCAACTCCAATTTATCTTGTGGGTTTTACATTGAGCTAGCTTGATGGTTACACACATTTACAAATATTTGGGGGCTCTGGACACACTTGTACACAAACATACAGATACTTATAGGCCTACACACGCTGAGTATGTGTGCTTCTGGAATGGAAGATGTTGCCAAGCGAGTGCAGAGTGGTTTATCTGAATCGGCCTTTTTACACTCGCTTGGTGGGAATCTGCTTGGCAGCATCCCAAGTCCGTGTACTTCCTAAGATTTGTTAGTGTGTGTTCGTGAAGTTATGTCCGGCCTCAGACTTTTTGTTTTGGAAAATCTCTTTGCCATCTTGGGTAAAATTAGTCCAAATTGTTCTTTTTTTTTTGATCGGCAAAACAAACTTTTATAAAACTCGACCGGGTTACATCGAGGGGGAGGCATGGAGCACAAGACTGCTACAACTGCCAAAAGAAAGAAAAGAACAAAAAACAACAGAGAACCTCCAACTGAGAGTGGGAGGAAAAACCAAAACTCCTCAAGAACACGACTAGAGTTTCAACTTTCGAATACCGTCCAAAAAGGTCTTAAATTCCTCCACCGAATAGAGCTTGATATCAAATTTGGTTTTCATCCACATTGCCACTTTCGTTTTAACAGCATCCCTAACCTCCCTAATCACTGGAGCAACGTTGTTGAAGACCAAGTTATTCCTTGTTAGCCATAAAGACCAGATGGTTGCAAAAAAACAAGTTTCCCAAATGTGCTTCTCCAAATTACGAAACCCATTGTCAAACCACCAAACTGCAAGGTTAGCCAAAGAAAAAGGGCATACCCAAGACATATGCCACCAATCCATAATAATTGACCAAACCCTCCAAGAGACCTTACAGAACAAAAACAAATGATGGGGAGTTTCAACCTGCTTAGAACATAAAGGGCAAATCATCAAAAGAGGATCCAAAATCAGATTTCTGTTGTGAAGCTCTGATCTTGTGGCCACCCTATCTTGAATTGCTAGCCAAGAGAAGACTTCCACTTTGAGGGGGCTGAGATTCTTCCAAACCGAGCCAAGAACCGAATCACTTAAGAAGTTTTGCCGTTCCCACTGCTCATAAACTGATTTCACTGAGAACCGCCTACTATCCTCCCACTTCCAAAACAAAGAATCTGGTTTTGATGGGCCCAAGGTTACATTTTGGAGGCTCTGAATTAATTCGTCCCTCTTGTCCTCCTCCCAAGGTCGTAACGATCTCCTAAATTGCAGATTCCAACTTCCAAGGCCGTTCCCATCCCTTACGACACTGACCACATCATTTTTTTGAGATGAGAGAAGGTAAAGTCTAGGGTAGGCTTCACGAATAGCTTGATCCCCCAACCAAGTGTGGTTCCAAAACAAAACTTCCTGACCGGAATGGATTTGGATCTTGAAACCCTCCTGGAGTAATGGTCCGATACATGAGCTAAGATTTCCAATGCTGCAAATGTCTCTCCAGATGTTCGTTACTGGTCCTGATTCCGGTAATTGAGGCAGCCAAGTTCCATGATCCAATCTGTATTTCCTTTTTATAACTTTTACCCAAAGTGAGTCCTTGTCCTCATGAAACCTCCACCACCACTTCGCCAATAACGCCAAGTTCTGTTGCATCATTTTCTTCACCCCCAAACCCCCATCCTCCTTGCACTTGGAAATAAGATCCCACTTGACAAGGTGTAGCTTTCTTTTATCAGCTGAATCCCCCCAAAAAAATTGCCTCTGAAGTTTCTCTAATTTTTTAGCAACTGTTGAAGGCATCTTGAACAACGACATAAAATAGACAGGAAGATTGCGAGTGTTGGAGTTGATTAACGAGAGTCTGCCCCCAGAAGATATACACCTCCTTCTCCATATACTTAGAGCCCTCTCAAAACTGTCAATAACCGGTTCCCATGTCTTGATTCTCCTTGGGTTAGCTCCAAGAGGCAATCCCAAATTGTTCATACGTACATCTGTTTCCTACAATTTCGAGAAAAAAAGAACTATCTTTCCCTTAAAAAAAAAAAAAAAGTAGTCATATTAAGCAAACAAGACTGTTTATAGGACGCATTTTTTTTTGTTTTGCAAAATTCAATTCCTTTCGGAATCCTACGATTTGCTAAAATTAGTCCTTGATGCTCCACTATTCTTGTGAACCTTTTGGTCTAAAATATTTTTCGGTATTTTTTACTTTTCGCAACTTTTTATTGAGTTTTTTGTCGTAATTTTAGGAATTAATCATTCATCTCGATGAGAGGAATAAAAAAAGTATAAAAACGTGGATCGATATTGAAAAAGGTTTTAGTATTTTTTGTCTTGATCAGTGATTTCTTTTTTTGCTCTTGGTCATAATTTTTTACTTTTTAGACTCATATTGTTGAGATAGATAATTAATCCAAAAAAATATGACGTGAATTTACTAAAAATTCAGCAATGACTAACGGAACACACACACACAAAAATGGAGCCTGATTAATTAAATTCTACTATGAATCTTGCTGAGATGTTAGGAAAAGTGGCAAAATAAAAAAATCATAAAGGGTCTTTAAACTACATAAAAGAAAAATGGAAACATAGTTACAAAATGAATTCTTAACTAAGAAGTATTGGTCTTCAAATGAAATCAAATTAGAGAAGAAAATCACCTTCTTCTTTTGTTCTTCCGAGTATATACGTTAGCAGATCAGATAGAAATGAAAATAATTAATTTTTTTTCCTTCTTCGGTTTCTAGCAGTCCTTACATATCTGGCCATGTCCAATTTAGACAATTTTTGGCTGAAGAAAATGTGACATTCCCATGAAAACAATTGGAAAGTAACACATATTTGGTATTATTTGCTTGAATGACCATATTATGATTCCATTGTGATGTGTTTTTCGTTTTAATGTCGAGTACGTGGTAGGAAAATTACATTCAAAAAATCGACCTTTTGATGCTCAACGTAAAGTGTACAAGATAACGAAAGGAGATAGCAGTAGATAAATTTGAATATTCACAATGACTAATTGTAGTAATCTTACTAGCTAGGGAAAAGAACCGTATACGATCCAGCCATAACAGTAATGGAGACAGTATTTTACGATACCGTCACTTAAATTTCAACTCTCTCCCATGACGTATATAAATGCGATCGACCAGTCTTCGTTTGCGCATTCGAAAAGCCGAATTGGTAGCAAAACTTCTGTTTTTCTTTTCCTTTTTCCTTCGATATATATTCTTTTTGCGCGGTCATGCATGGGGTTCTTCGTTAGGCGGTGCTCTTTTTTCTCAGTATGCGATATATCAACAAGAGTACTTCCCGGTTGTTGTTCATGTCATATCATCAAGTGAGCGAATTGTTCTATTCTAACATCGTAATCTCGTCTACTCACATTGCCGATCAAAAACAAAATCTCTTCTTCTTACATTTGTGTATGTAACCATAAAACTAGCATGGTTCATCATTTAATGTTAGACAGACTGTGAACAACTATGCATCTAACTGGCATAGTACAACAGGGTCAATTAATCTAATTAATAAACTTCTTGGGCCGCAAGAAAAAACTTTACTCTGTTAGGTTGTATATAAACAGTGCTCTGAATTTATCTGTTGTGCGCATGTATGCATAGGCAGTGCAAAAGAACATGGCTAGCATTCAGTTCCTGAGTCTTGTTGTCTCGATGTTCGGTGGCGGTCCTTCTCTCCTTGGTGTTTTTCTCAAGGATTTCTGCTTCCCTGGCGGAGGGTCGACTGGCTGCTTTTCGATGCGTTCATCCTGGTTTTCTGCAGTTGAGGCTGAGGCGCAGGTTGCCGATGGTTGTAAAAGCATCATAAAATGATGGGTGATTAAACCAGCTTGTAGTAATGAAGCTGTTGTAATATGCTGATGATTAAAATCACATATTTAAATAAACAGAATGATTTGTTCTCCTATTCTTGCTTTTGCTTTTCTCTCTCTTATGATCGGTTTTAATTTTTCCGAGGTTATCGTAGTGCAAAGGGTTCTGAACCCAGCCTCTCTCCCAAGTCTCAACTGAGTTTTGGAGCTTAATTTGAAAAACAAAAAAGAAAGAAAGAAGAAGAAAGTAATAATTTGGGGCCTTGGACTCTTGAAGGAACAGGGGAGGGTTCTCTGAAATGATTTCAACCACTAAATTGTATTGTGAGTACTTAATTGAAAAGGTCAATCTGTTTTAATAGGAAATTTGTCGTCATACATCATTGACTTTTCTTGTAACAACTCGCGTCAACTGATCTACTTACCCTTAGGGTGTGTTTAATTGGATGGAATGAAATGTGAATATGAATGAAATTAAGAATGGAATAATCATTCCCATTCTTATGTTTGGTTGTGCTTAGAAATAATCATTCTCATCTCCGATGAAATAGTGTGGCAATAGAAATTTTTGGATTGACAATAGTAATTTTTAGAGTGGCAATAGCATTTTTTAGAATGGCAATAGGAAGTTTTTGTGTGGCATTAGTGAATGTTGAAGTGGAACTAGTAATTTTGGCATGACAAAGAAATGAAATAATAATTCCTTAGTTTTTTGGATGGAATACCAATTTCTTTACTAAGATGAATAGTGATTCCTCACCACCCATGTGGGATTAGGGCTTTACCTTTCTTTCTTTCAGACAAAAAATAGATAAGGCAAATTTTTTGAGAATAGATTTTTTTTCTTTTGATCCAACTGTTATGTCTTATCACCTGCTAGCTACGAATTGTTTATCACTTTGATAATTTGCTGGTGTGATCTAATTGACAAGATCTCACAAATAAACGAGGGATTATTCCGTACTCCTGAAACATTCGCTTAAAGGGGGCTTGCTTTCGATGTCATATTGATGTGGAGGCCAAATAGTTTGGGATGGAACGCGCACTAATTTGTGGTGGATGGTGGGCATGCTCCGGGAGGGTTGAATAATAGTCGTTTTTGGGTATCCTCAGTTATAGTCGTTTTTTAGATTAACAGTAATAACCATTCTCACTAAATTGTAGATCCAAAGATCAAAGTACAAATAACAAGAAATCAAGAACAGAGGAACAAACTTCCGAAATCAAGTATTGAAATCTCAAAAAAAAAAAAAAAAAAAAAAAACCCCTGGATTACAGTGAGAAGAAAATGCACATTTTTTGAGCAAACGTTTGACGAGCCAAAAAATTAGCCATGGTCCTACAACTTACCCGAAATTCATGATGATAAATGTTAATGTAATTGGTGATTTCTGGATGCGATAAACCGTTGGACTCTGTATTTATTTATTTTTTCATTTAGGGTTGGGAGGTGATTTTATTTTGTCTAAATTAGATATTCCGCCCATTAGTTCAAGAGTTGATCATGAAGGCCGTGCCATTCATTTTGCTTGGAAAGATATATGCATCTCATGTGCATTTAGCTTAATATTTTTCCATGCATCATTAAAGGTTTTCAATGTGTTAATCTTTTATGAAATATCATGCATGCACTAACCTTGTATTATTGGCCTTGTTTTATATGAAGGAAAAAATTTCTAAGGCCTTTTAAGTGCTTGTGCCTTACCAAACTATGGCCCTTGCATTCATGTTAAGAGCGGCTTAGTAATGTCTTAGCAGACTAAGGCCCTTGTGCGCATGCTAAGAGCGCTTTAGTAGGGCACTCCAAGATTTTTTCTATATAAGTTTCTTTTTCATTATTCTAGGGCACAAGAGTGATATAGCCCACTTTAGAGAGAGAAAACATTATCTCTTTTGCTCTTGTGCTTTCATTTGCATTTGGATGATTTGAATCTAGCATTCAATCATCTTTGTTCAATCTAAAGAAATATTTTCTTGATCTATGTATTCTCTCTAGGTTGATTCTTTTGCATAAAAATCTTAACTTTACAAAATTCATATTTAATTTCATGCCTATGAATTTATAAGGCCGGATGATACTGGAGCCATTCTAGAGCGGAGATCGAGATGGTGTTGCTCGAGGAAAATGTGACATAATTCTCATGAAATCAATTGGAAAGAACACACATATTCGGTACTATTTGCTTAAATGACCATATTATGATACCAATGTGATGCGTTTTTCGTTTTACCGTCGAGTGATAGGAAAATTACATTCAAAGAATCGACCTTTTTACGCTCAACATAAAGTGTACAAGATAACGAAAGGAGATATATAGCAGTAGTTAAATTTCCATATTTACAATGACTAATTGTCGTAATCTTATTAGCTAGGGAAAAGATCGAACCATATATAATCCAGCCATAACAGTAATGGAGAAAGTATTTTACGATACCATGACTTCTATTTCAACTCCCTCCCACAATGTACATAAACGCGATCGACCAGTCTTCTTTTGTGCATTTAAAAAGACGAATTGGTAGCAAAACCACTGTTTTCTTTTCCTTTTTCC
The DNA here is from genome assembly GCA_019656835.1 of Rhododendron ovatum. Taxonomy (NCBI): domain Eukaryota; kingdom Viridiplantae; phylum Streptophyta; class Magnoliopsida; order Ericales; family Ericaceae; genus Rhododendron; species Rhododendron ovatum. The sequence goes on from CM033799.1 coordinate 32,307,839, forward strand.
TTTGATATATTCTTTCTGCGTGGTCATGCATGGTGTTCGTTAGGTGGTGCTCTTTTTCTCGGTATGTGATTAACAAGAGTACTTCCAGGTTGTTGTTCATGTTATATTTTCAAGCGAGCTAATTGTCCTATTATAACGTGGTAATCTCGTCTACTTACATTGCCGAAGAAAAAAAAAATCTCGTCTAGTTACATTTGTGAAAGAAAGAGGCATATGGCGCCAGGTCCTAAAATTAGAGAAACCTGGTACATATTTCCTATCACAAGAGTCAAGTTTCCATTTTGAGATTTGTTCTTTTTTTTTTTTTGTGGGATATTTCATGTTCTCGGGAAGGAATAACAAATATTTTGAACGGACTAGGCAGACAGAGAAAATAAATGAACAGTTTGTTTCACTTCACTACTGTCTTAGCTTTTGCTTTTATCATTTCTCCTTCCAGACAAACAATAAACCAAAAGCAACAGACAAGTACTAAAAAGCGAGAGAGTTGAGAACTAAATAGATCTCTTTATTCTTGGCTTACATTTGAGCACAGCGGCTAAATAAAACAGGTACCACCCATCGGTAACATGAATCCACCAACCACCATTTTCTTCGGCCTTGAAGCGTCAACTTTTGATGAGTAACCGTTACCGTTCTCTTTCCCGGGGATGCAAAAACCCTTGACAAGCTTCATGAAACAACCCATGATCACCAACACAAAACTCAAGAAATAACAGCCCACCATTTTTGCTGCCTCTGTATTTGATTTTGTATGGGTGATCGAATTTATATATATAGGATCCTGAAAGCAAGGAAATCCCCATCATTAAATGATTTAAATCTTACCAACTTTTTCGTTTCTTGATGGACAAGTAGGATTTATTTGTATGCTTGCTTCGTTGTAGCAAATTAAGACAATAACTTAAATTCTACGTACCCCTCAAAAAATGCAATTACTTTAACAAAGCGATACAAATACTCATGAGTTGAAAATCTCTGTCACTTGATGATATAACATGAACAACAACCATTGCATACTGTCTTTGCCACTTGCCAAGCAAAAATAAAAAAGCGAAAACTATGGTTGTCTTTAGACTCTCTATTGATTTTGTTCTCACATGTGTAAGGTATTGAGTGACGCGATTTATATAGGTCTCGGGAACATAAGAAATTAATGTCTCGATATTACAAAATATTCCGCGGATTACTAAGATGCCTGTTTCTTTTTGTTTTGCCTAAATTAAACATGATTATGTGATAGACCCTATTGTATTATGAAAAGGACGTATGTTGGCTGTAAATTAATGTTCCCATTAACTCATATTTATGATCTGATTATCAGGTGGTAATCTATATATGATTATGCCTATTTAGCTAAGCAATTACAGGAGCAACTTTTTGAATACAGTATCTTGTAATATCAATTGTATCAAGGGGTTCCCACTTATGCCAAGATTCGCCTTATATATGATTTGATTGATATCCTTATGGTAATCCAAAATAATTCCGGTCTACGGTGCTAATGTACTACTACTATTTCAAGACAGATTTTGATTAATTAATGGAAAATTCTAAAATCAGCCTAATAGGCTGACAACAGTGAGTATGTAAATATATATTAAATGATGTATAAAGTATACAGAAATACATATTTTTCTTATCTTCTAGTGTGTTAATTAATATCATCAGGTTCTTAATGAATTCTACAAAATGAACATCTTTGATCCGTCGTTAAAGTGGATCGATCCGATAAGAGCCGCATAATTAATTAAGTCCCAAAATAAGGGACTGGAACGAACTTAAATCGAGTTATATTTTGTGTATTTGATGGGACGTTTGCAGAAGTCATTAACGATACCATAACGTTATATATATATATATATATATATATATATATATATGCATATATAATATGTTTTTTCATTCTTTAATTTAGTATTGCGGGTGGGTTTGACGTTTGCAAGAAAACTTTACTCTCTGTTAGGTTGTATATAAACGGTGCTCAGAATTTTTCTGTTGTACAAAAGAATATGGCTAGCATTCAGTTCCTGAGTCTTGTTGTCTCAATGTTGGTTCTCTCCTTGGCGTTTTTCTCAAGGATTTCTGCATCCCCGGCGGAGGGACTGGCTGCTTTTCCATGGGTTCATCCTGGTTTTCTGCAACCGAGGCTGAGACACTGGTTGCCGATTATGATTGTAAAAACATTACCAAATGATGGGTGATTAAACCAGCTTGTAGTAATGAAGCTGTTGTAATATGCTGATGATTAAAATCACATATTTAAATAAACAGAATTGTTTGTTCTCCTGTTCTTGCTTTCGCTTTTCCCTCTTATGTTCGGCTTTAATTTTTCCGTTGTTATCGTAGTGCCAAGGGTTTTGAAGCCAGCCAGATCTCAAGTCTCAACAGAGGTTTGGACCTTAATTTGAAAAACGAAAAAGAAAGAGAGAATAATTTGGGGCCTTGGACTCTTGTATTATGGGTAATTGAGAAGGTCAATCTGTTTTAATAGGAAATTTGTTGTCATACATCATTGACATTTCTTTCAGACAAAAAATAGATGGGCAAATTTTTTGAGAATAGAATTATTATTATTCTTATTATTATTTTTTGAAAAGATCAATAATTATATATAATGAACTCAACGGGACACACAGAATCAAGCAAAATTTGAAGCTCAAGCATAATATAACCCGAAGGAAGAACATAATTTCTAAGACATTTAACAGCAAGCCAGTGCGCTACTTTGATATATCTTATCACCTCCTAGCTACGAATTTCTTTATCACTTTAATAATTTGCTTGTGACCTAATTGACATAAACGGATACCTTCATATTTCCCTTCTTAATAAGAGATTTGATATAATAACAATCAGTGAATAAATGAACAGTTTTTTCAATTCACTAATGTCTTAGCTTTTGCTTTTATCACTTCTCCTTCCAGACAAACAATAAACCAAAAGCAACACAAGCAAAACGCGAGAGAGAGTTGAGAACTAAAAGATCTCTTTATTCTTGGCTACATTTGATCAGCACAGCGGCTAAGTAATACAGGTACCACCCATCAAACAGTTTGGTAACATGAATCCACCAACCACCATTTTCCTCGGCCCTGAAGCGTCGAGTAGCCATTGCCGTTCTCCTTCCCGGGGATGCAAAAACCCTTGACAAGGTTCATGAAACAACCCATCACCAACACCAAACTCATGAAATAACAGCCCACCATCTTCGCCACCGTCTCTGTATTTTCGTACAATAGCAAAGAATGGGTGATCGAATTTGAATATATAGGACCCTGAAAGCAAGCAAGTCCCCATCATTAAATGTCACCAACTTTTTCGATCGTTTCTTGAAGGACAAGTAGGATTTATGTATTAATAGCTGTAAGAATCTATAGGCATTAATACACCAAATTTAATTGTATATCCTTGTTTTGTTGTAGGAAAAAGACAATGTATAATAACTTAAATTCTACCCCCAAAAAAATGCAATTACTTTAACAAAGCGATACAAATACTCATGAGTTGAAAATCTCTGTCACTTGACGATATAACATGAACAACAATCATTGTATACTGTCTTTGCCACTTGCCGAGCAAAAATAAAAAAGCGAAAACTATGGTTGTCTTTAGACTCTTTGTTGATTTTATTCTCACATGTATAAGGTATTGAGTGACGCGATTTATACAGGTCTCGGGAACATAAGAAATTAATGTCTCGATATTACAAAATATTCCGCGGATTACTAAGATGCCTGTTTCTTTTTGTTTTGCCTAAACATGATTATGTGACAGACCCTGTTGTATTATGAAAAGGACGTATGTTGGCTGTAAATTAATGTTCCAATTAACTCATATTTATGATCTGATTATCAGGTGGTAATCTATATATGATTATGCCTATTTAGCTAAGCAATTACAGGAGCAACTTTTTGAATACAGTATCTTGTAATATCAATTGTATCAAGGGGTTCCCACTTATGCCAAGATTCGCCTTTTATATGATTTGATATCCTTATGGTAATCCATAATAATTCCGGTCTACGGTACTAATGTACTACTACTATTTCAAGACAGATTTTGTTTAATTAATGGAAAATTCTAAAATTAGCCTAATAGGCTGAGAACAGTAAGTATATAAATGTGTATTAAATGGTGTATAAAGTATACAGAAATACGAATTTTTCTTATCTTCTAGTGTGTTAATTAATATCATGAGGTTCTTAATGAATTCTACAAAATGAACATCTTTGATCCGTCGTTATAGTGGATCAATCCGATAAGAGCCGCATAATTAATTAAGTCCCAAAATATATATGGGACTGGAACGAACATAAATCGAGTTATATTTTGTGTATTTGATGGGACGTTTGCAGAAGTCATTAACGATACCATAACGTTATATATATATATATATATATATATATATATATATATATATATATATAATATGTTTTTTCATTCTTTAATTTAGTATTGCGGGTGGGTTTCTTTGGTTTTTTTTTTCCTTGTTAAGTTGGTTGGCGGGTTTCAAAATTACACTTGCGCCCTTCTTATTTTTGGGAAGAAAAAACCCTCTAATATTCGTGCCTTTGTTATTCTTTCTCTTTGTTTATGTTTTTATTTTTACTTTTTTTATTTTGTGTTTTTCAAATTAAGCTCCAACACCTCAGTTGAGAGAGCCTGGGTTCGAAACCCTTTGCACTAAGATAGCAACACCGACATCAGAACACATTAAATGAGAGAAAAACAGAAGGGAAAATAATATACGCCCTTTAACCTTTGAGGTCATGTGTTCAATCCATGGAGGATTGATTTTTTTCGCTCACATTTTTTGAAGTTGTGCAAAAAAAATAGTTCTAATTGATGGCATTTAGCGTCGAACTTGTGATCTAAGACACCAAAAACATGGTCAAAGCAACGTGTCACAAAGCAACCTTCGTTTTTCATATTGTACAACTAATTTATATAGAAAAATATGGGAGGCCCCATTTTCATATCTCGCCCGAGACCTCCAAAATCTGAGGGCCGGGCCTGCTGGTACCATTGTGAATACCATGTGGCATTTTGATGAAGACAATCAAGAGATAAGAGCAAATATGTTTACTACGAATGGCGATATTGCCTTGCGCATGTAGAACTCCCATTTCATGTTACGAGTAGTTGTCTAGCTAATTTGCTTATATAGAAATACCTGCTATTACCATGTGATGATAGCTAGTTAATTCGAATATCTCGAGCGTTGCGGCAATATTCTTATTAGCAAAACCAAACATAATCAGGCCGTGGCAATAATGAAGAAAATTGTTAGCGATACCGTGACTTCAATTTCTAACTTCCCTACGACCTATATAATCGCGACCAATCTTCTTTCCGTGCATCGATCAAAAAGAAGAATAGGGGACAGAAAAAAAAATTGTTAGTTCTTTCGTTTTTCTCTCTTTGCTTGACGATTTCAGGGGTTTCATTGGGTGGTCCTCTTTCACTAAGTGTGTTCGATCTTCAAGAATTTTTGCATGCCCAAATAGTGGTCGTTGTTCATGTTATATCATCAAGTGAGTGAATTACCTTGTCATCCCCTATGATAGTGTGCCATATATATCTAGAAAACTACCATGATTCAACAATTAATGGAGACATTAATAAATTACCATTTACAAGTAACAATTTACAACAATGCAGCTTAGCTAAAAACGGTTACAACGATGCATCAACAGCAAGGACAATCAATATATCTTTGTGCCCAAGAAATATAATAATGGCGAATTTCTCACATTGTATCTATATAAACGGTTCTCTGATGTTTCTTTTGTGCATCTAACTAGACGCAGAAAAGAATGGGTTACAATCAGTTGATGGGTTTCCTCGTCTCGATGATGGGTGGTCCTCTTTCTTCTCTCCATCCGTTTTTCAAGGATTTCTGTGTTCCCGGTGGAGGGACTGGCTGCTTTTCGTTGCGTTCATCTCGGATGGGAGACAAAGTGGCTGCTAATGGTGGCATATATACCACCAAATGATTGTTTGAAAAATCAGCTTTGAGTGGTTAAAATGTTGTTGTGATCTGCTAAATTAAAATTGAATTGAAATAAACAGATTGCTCTGTTCTTGTATTTTGTTTTCGCTTCTCTGCTTTTCTCTCATTTGATGTGTTCTGATGTTGGTGTTGCTATCTTAGTGCAAAGGGTTTCGAACGCGGGCTCTCTCAACTGAGGCATTGGAGCTTAATTTAAAAACCACAATAAAAACAAGAACAGAAAAAAAAAAAAAAAAAAACAGAGAGAGAGAAGAAATAATTTGAGCCCTTTCAGCAGGGAAGTATCTATGAATCTAGATGAGGCCAACTCCTGTCGCTATGAAATGATCTAGACTAGTCATCATTACGAATGCTTTCAGAATATGTTGTCCGTTATTTTAATCCAACTTTTATGTCTTGTCATACGTTACGAATTTCTTATCTATCTATCCATAATGCAGTGGCAACTCCAAGAGTACGCGAGAATGTACGCAATTCCTCATACAACAAAACAACCAATATGATAAATATACGTTACGAATTCTTAACTAAGAAGTATTGGTCTTCAAATGAAATCAAATTAGAGAAGAAAATCACCTTCTTCTTTTGTTCTGACTATATACGTTTTAGCAGAGATAAAACTAATGAAAATAAATAAATTGTTTTCCTTCGGTTCTAGCAGTCCTTATATATCTGGCCATGTCCAATTTAAACAAGTTCTGGCTGAAGAAAATGTGACATAATTCCCATGAAATCAATTGGAAAGAACACATATATTCGGTACTATTTGCTTAAATGACCATATTATGATACCAATTTGATTCGTTTTTCATTTTAATGTCGAGTGGTAGGAAAATTACATTCAAAGAATCAACCTTTGGACGCTCAACATAAAGTGTGCAGGATAACGGAAGGAGATAGCAGTAGTTAAATTTGCATATTTACAAGAGAAAATCTTCTTTACGGTTGAGATTGCGCCTCTCCGTGAGCAGGTTGTTCTCGGAACCTCTGTGAAAAAGACCCTCTCTCTATTTACAATGACTGATTGCAGTAATCTTACTAGCTTGGGAAAAGAACCATATATAATCCAGCCATAACAGTAGTGGGGAGAAAGTATTATTTTTTTTGGTAACTAGACGATTCATTAAAACAAGAAAAACATAATTAAGAGTTTACAATTCTAGGGTATGAGACCCCAATTAAATCCGCATAAAGGAAACTAGAAATACAAATAGGAATAACCGGGTAGATATATAAATCTCCCACCGAGACCGGAGCATCATTCGCCAACGCATCTGCACACCGATTAGCTTCGCGATAGATATGTGTGATAGAAACTTCCTGAAACCCTTGCATCAGCAACCTACAATCAAATATCAAATTGCCAAGCGGGTGATTCACCATGTTAGTGGCATGAATCAAGTTTAACACAATCATGGAATCTACTTCAATTTCCAGCTTTCTGATATTTTCATCCTTTGCCAAACTCAAACCATCTCTTAAGGCCCATAATTCTGCCTTTAGGCTGGAGTCCGTGATAATGTTCCTGTGGAATCCACCTATCCAAATACCATAATGATCACGCAAAATCCCCCCAGTGGAGGCCGAGCCCGTCGCACAGTTGTACGCACCATCCGTATTCAACTTGGAAAAACCCGCCATTCTCGGTGGAACCCATCCTACCTGTATATCCTTCCTATGAGAGTTCCTCTCTTGGAAAACAAGAAAGAACCACTCCAAGGATTTGTTCAAGATAGTAACTGAAATTTTTGTTGGGTCGATGGTGCTCGAGTTGGAATTTGGGTTAGTATCAAAAAGACGGCGATTGCGATCCAACCAAATATGCCAAATAGCAAACAAGAAGATAATATTCTTAGGGACACCGGAACTGTGGGTATTAACAGATTTTGAATTCACACGAATCCAATCAAATGGAAGCGCTTGAGAATCCACCAAAGAAAACTGAAGGGCGCTCCAAATATTAGAGGCACGAGGGCAATCACAAAGGACATGGTACGTGGACTCCGGAATATCTGGACACCATTCACAGAAAGGGGAGGGAGTGATATTGCGAAGGAACAAATTCTTACGGGTTAGGAGACGGTCATGAGCAGCAAGCCAAACAAAGTGTTGGATGCGGTAGGAACAAGGGAGATGCCAAATCCAATCCCATGAGAGATGGGAATTGACATTCTTAGAGGGAATGAGAGAGTGGGCCGATTTGCAATTGAACTCACCATTGGTTGAGAGGTTCCAAATGGTACAATCCGGAGATGGGTTGAACCATTGGAACGGAACAACGTGAATGCTAGAAAGAATCTCCTCAGGAAGGACAAAGGAGATGGCTTGGAGGTTCCAAGAGTGATTAGACCAACATTCTTTAACCTTAAGAGAACTCTCTTGCTGCTGAAGAGGTCCAAGAATTTTAGAACGGAGGGGGCCAGTCCCAGTCCAGTTGTCCATCCAAAAAGAAGTGGAGGACCCATTACCCAAACGGACCCGGGTACCTTCTTTGAAAAGATTATTTCCCGCTTTGATACCCCTCCAGGTGGTGGAGGGATTGGAACTACGCACAGACGTGGAACGATAACGGCCCTTTAAGATACGGACCCACAGAAGGTCCACACGTTTAGAAAGTTTCCAATTAAGCTTAGCCATAGCAACCATATTATTATTCCTGGTTTTCCTCAACCCAAGACCACCTAAAGCCTTAGGACGAGTGACAGTATCCCAATTGATAGCATGAATTTTCTTATGGTGAGAAGAAGAGCCCCAAAGAAAATTCCTACTTAACTGGTCAATTTTGTTGGACACCGAAACGGGAAGAAGGTTACAATGCATGATATGAGAAGGTATAGTTTCAATGACCGATTTGATCAGAGAGACTCTACCAGCAAAGGAGAGATGTTTGCTCTTCCATCCAGCAAGCTTAGCTTCAATTTTTTCAATAATAAACTGAAAAGAAAGCTTAGTCGGTCTGGACTGGTGGATGGGGCAACCAAGATATTTGCCCACCGAAGTAGTTTCAGGAAAGCCAAGGGCCGTAGCAAACTCAACCCGAGCACCCATTGGGGTGTTCTTAGAGAAAAAGACAGAGGACTTGCTCAAGCTTACCTTAAGGCCCGATAAAGCACAAAAATCTTGCAGGAGCGCAGAAATAGTCTCACAATTAGCTATGGAAGCCTCCGCAAAGAGGACAAGGTCATCTGCAAAAAAGAGGTGAGACAGAAAAGGACCACTCCTGGAAGTCCTAATAGGTCTCCACGTGTGATTATCGCAAGCCAAGGGAGAAAGTATTTTACGATACCGTGACTTCAATTTCAACTCTCTCCCACAATGCACATAAACGCGATCGACCAGTCTTCCTTTGTGCATTTCAAAAAGCCGAATTTGTGGCAAAACTTCTGTTCTCTTTTCCTTTCTTGCTTTGAATTATTTTAACGTTCAAGCATTTTTAAGAAAAAAAAATACACAATTTTTATCATTCTTGCCAAAATGCCGGTACAAGCCCGGTATCGACCGATAAGTACCAGGACGGAACAGAATTGACAATATTGGTCTCATCAATCAAAGACGATAATGAACAGTGGGTCAAAGGTTTTAACAGGTTCATTGGCGCTTCCACGGTGCTTGGTTCCGAACTCTGGGCCTTGCGCGATGGGCTTCACTTCAATTGGCGTGGGAGAGTGGTGCTCAAGATATTGATGTGGGAACAAAAATGCTTTACATGTCGTTCGTCTGTTTAATCAAACGGACAACGAGCATCACCCTTTGTTACATTTGATTTCGGATTGCAGCTGGTTAATTATTGCATAGGAAATTCACGCTGAGCTCGATACGCCATGTGTTTCGACAAGCAAATCGGTGTATGGACCTCATTGCTAAGGAAGCTTTTTTTTTTTTTTGCTCGGCCATTGCTAAGGAAGCTTTCAACAACCAAGCTGGATTAGTTATCTTTAGTTTGTGTCCTTCATTTTTCGTTTTGTCAATTCAATGAAGATGTTGTAGGGTTGCTTTATCCAAGGCCTATTATTTTGTAAGTTATGCAGTTCGTTTTCTATAAATAAATAAATAACTGTACGAAATCACGAAATCTTGTTTTACATCATAAAAGAACAACTATATTATCTTCGTTTCAACTAGAATAGAGAATTAAATTTGTGGCTTGTACGCAAGGAAACTTAAAGAAAACTATCAGATGAGGATTGAATATCAGCCGCGGATCAAAAAAAAAATGCACCCATCTATTTTAGTTTCCTGTGAAGTTTTAAGGAAAGTTTTCATGTTTCATAATATTTTCCCTATCAGGAGAAATTTTTGGGTGCCAGGTAGTTATAACGTGGTGTTTGCTCTGCACTTTCGGGCTGTCCATTTGATTTTGGATGACTCGAATTTAGAGAGAGAAAAAAGAGAGATAAAGAGGAGAGAGAGTATTGGTGGGGTGAGAAGAGAGAGAGGGTTTCATTTTAGGCCGTCCAACACACCTTTGTACGGCATGAATGCACCAAGCGGGCACCACGTGGTACCCACCCGATACCCAAAAATTTCTCCCCTTTTAGATATGTGCGCGTAATAATTTAATGAGCGCAACCCTGACTAATGAAATTGCAGCTGCAAAGTACTTTTTTTCCTTCAAGTGAAAAATGTACTATTATAAAACCAATGCTGTAACTTCAAAATAATTTTTAGCTAAAATACAAGTTGTTTCTTCTTTTGGTACAAATTTTATTCTGGACATATATACATAAAGAATACATGGAATGATATTTAGTTAGTTTCTTGATAAGAATATATAGATAAGTTTAAATTGGTTGCATAAATGAAAAATATATCTGCATTTAATTATCACGTGATGATCTCAAAAGACAATAATTAATTCAAATATTTTCTGCGACTAATTGCTGTAATCTTTTTTTTTGGTGGCAAAATAACCCCAATCAGGAAATATTAAAAACAAAAAATGTTGATACTGCCACTTTCATTAATTTCTTACGCTCTCCAAATGTATATAAACATACAGTAATAAATTTTCTTTGTCACTGTGAATAGGAATTTCTTTTTGTTATTTTTTTTGATTTTTTGATTTTTTTTGATAAATCGATTGATATCTATATAAAGCTCAAACTCCAACACAAATTAGGAGTGCTTACCAGTTGTGCAGTTCACATGTACATTTGACACTTCAATTACGCTTTTTGCATCCCCTTGATGTTGGACTACTTCACCTATGTGCAATGCAATTTCTTTTGATTATTTTAGTTGGTTAAGTATATTTCAAGTTTTTTAAAAATAAAAACTACTGCATGCATACCATTAGGTAGGTTGAATTCAACATTTATCTCTTCATTTGGTTCTTGAGCATTGTCACGCAAGCCAACCATTTCAGACACGTGTGACACCTTTATTGTTTCATCTATATTATATAAATAAGAAACTCTTTTATGTTAGCAAACTGAAAACCGCAATTTATAAGATTTACACATATATTCGCTCACCATTTGATGGGCCTGCTTCTCTATTCTGCTCTTCCATTGGTACTTGAGCATCCACATGCATCTCAAGTCTTTCAGCCACTGGAATCATATTAATATCATTCTCACATTTTATCATGTAAATGGGACACACTAAACTCGATTATTACACTAAATGCATACCAAACTCGTGAGCACTCTCATGCAGGTGGCTTATTCCTTCATCTGTACATATAAACAAAAGAAAAAGAAAGTATGTATTGTTAGAATACTAAAAAGTGCAGTTTAGACTACAGTCAAGTATTACAAATTTAGTATTTGTAATTAGAAAGTATGTATTGGCCTACTCTCATGCAGGTCAATTTCCAAGTTTTGATCTTCAACAAACGCATGATCATCCTCATTCGTCTCGACTATGCTCACTGGTAGCATTTTATTGTCACAAATTATCATGTAAACGGGAAACAAAAACTCAACTGCAAATTACTATAAATGCATACCATTTTTTTCTTTATCTTCTTTGCGAGCACTCTCATGCCGACAAACGCTTCCTTCATCTATATATATGTAAACAAAAGAAAGTCAGTATTGTTAGTGGAGTAAAAAACACAGTTTAGAAGTCTTACCATTTGGTGGTTCAATTTGCATGTTTGGCTCTTCAACTGGGTCAATTTGCATATTAATTTCATTCGCATTACTCATCCTGCAAACGGGACACCAAAAAAATGAAGATGGGTAACTACATTAGTAAAAAAAAAAAGATTGACATAACTGTGTTCCTTCTTCTAAATAAAAAATTTATGATCAAAACAAAGATTAAAAAGAAAACCCTCCAAGAAAAAAAAAAAACAGTAGTAGCACCTCGAATTTATGCTCGACGCAAAATTTCTCTAAATTTTGATTGATGAACCAACAATATATGCGGAAAAAAAAAGAGAAAAAGAAGAGAAGGGCTATTATATTTGCTGATTGAATTTAAGTCAAGAATATGTTTGCCTTTGTTGCACTTTTCAAAAAAAGAATCTATTTCTTCTAAACCAAACTAACGGATGGTTCAAATGAATAATTGTAGTCGAAAATGGCTTTTCCTTGGCCTCGCAATGAGATCGGCAATGGAGATGCATAATCGTATATATGCTCAATATGAAACCAAGAACTACACTCAGTGTCCTCCTCCTAAAATTTGATCCAAAAAAAAAAATCGTGAAATACAAAAAAAGAATCTACTTCTTCTAAACCAAACTAACCGACGGTTCAAATGAATAATTGTAGTCGAAAATGGCATTTCCTTAGCCTCGCAATGGGATCGGCAATGGAGATGCATAATCGTATATGTGCTCAATATGAAACTAAGAACTGGAAATAAAGTAATGAAATACAAAACTGTATAATTGTAGTCGAAAAAAATCTATTCCAACAAAAAAAAAACTGGAAAAAAGGGAAGCAACATAGAACCGTGTGTTCAGGGTAAACCAAAAGAAAACAATAACATACACGCACCTCAATTCTTATTTTGCCGTTTCGGAAGCCGAGTGAGGGGATGGGGGAGGGGAGAGGGAGAGAGTAAAACAATGAAATACAAAACAATCTATAATACAAATCCGTATATTTGTTTAGGAACAGAATAGCAATTTTTCTCTAAATTTTGAATTGCCTTTGATTGGCACTTTGATTTGCCTTCTTACCATAAATTATAAAGTGACAATTTATGGTCGGCAAAATAATACAAATCCGTATATTGGTTTAGGAACAGAATAGCAATTATTGCCTAAATTTTGAATTGCCTTTGATTTGCCTTCTTACCATAAATTATAAAGTGCCAATTTTTGGTTTGCAATTGGTGCCGTTTTTAATGGTTTCCAATTTATGGGGAATGAATAACTGGGAAACTGTTTATTGCCGGGGTATTAGAATGGAAATGAATAAAGGGTTATGATTTATAGTAATTGATTTCCTTAAGTAAGATTACTACTTTATAGTTTGACCGGATCATTCCTTCTGATTGATTAGGATATTAATGGGAATCTATCAATATATAAATGTGTAGCTATTTAAATAAACTGGGAGATTAGGATATTTAAATTAGTGACTAATAAAAGAAAGGCATTTAAATTAGTGACTAATTTCCAAGGATTTCTCATCCAACGGTTGAAATTTATGTACCAATCCAACGGTGAAACATATTATATAGATAATCAGTCTCACCAAGTATCAAATTTCCGGAATATTAATGATAAATTTCTAGAATATTAGCACATTATTAGCAAATTTCCGGAATATTAGTGAAGGGTGGCTAATTATAGCAAAAAAGAAAGGGTTTAGGATAGCTTAATTAATTATAGATATTACCATAATTACTCTCAAATTTACGGAAAATTTTCGTAGAGATTATGATTGATAGCTTATTTAATTATAGATATTACCATAATTATTCTCAAATTTACGGAAAATTTTCGTAGAGATTATGATTGATAGCTTATTTAATTATAGATATTACCATAATTACTCTCAAATTTACAGAAAATTTTCGTATCTAATTTCCGGAATATTAGGCATGATTGATTCAAAGTCATGTAAAAGGATTCAAAGGCATGTATTTTCAATCCAACGGTTGAAATTTATGTACCAATCCAACGGTGAAAAATATGTACCGCTCTTCCATATTATATAGATATTTCAACCTCACAAGTCTTCAAATTTCTATTTTTAATTTCTTAGATTTTTCACTTTTTTTTTTATAAAAAGAAAGAGAGGGAGAGAAATGTGGGGAAGTGGGAGAGAGAGAGGGGGAGGGGGAAATGTGGGAGAGGGAGAAGAGAGAAAAAATTATTCTATGTCACTTGGTACTGTCACGTGGTACTCCAATTTCATTTTTCATTACACGTCTTTCAGTGTATCGAATGAGACCAATACTAGCATGCATCGAATACGGAACCGGATAAAATATTAATTTGTCTTTTTTATCAACTAGCGTTTTTGCCCGTCACTACAACAAATTACACAATTCCCGACTAAAATTGCCGACTAAATATTTTTTAGTCGCCAAATAATGAACAATTACCGACTAAATATAAATTAGTCGGTAGAAGTGTTAATTATTCCCGACTAAACATATTTAGTCGGTATTTATTGATATTAGCCGACTAATAATACGTTTTAGTCGGTAAAAATCATTTTTTACGAATTTAAAAAATTAATTAATATAATACAATTTACCGACTAAATAATTTAGTCGGTATTTATTTATATTACCCGACTAATAATAATATTTAGTCGGTAAAAATCATTTTTTACGAATTTAAAAAATCAATAAATATAATACAATTTCCCGACTAAATCATTTAGTCGGTATTTATTTATATTACCCGACTAATAATAATATTTAGTCGGTAAAAATTATTTTTTACGAATTTAAAAAATCTATAAATATAATATATTATCCCGACTAATTATTTTGGTCGGTATTTATTGATATTAGCCGACTAATAATAATTTTAGTCGGTAAATATCATTTTTTTACGAATTGAAAAAATCAAAAAATATAATACAATTTACCAACTAATTATTCATATTAGCCGAGTAATAATTTTTTAGTCGGTAAATCTCTTTTTTTTTTTTGTTTGCCCTTCGTAATAAACTTCAAGAAAGGAATATTTGTTCCAACTAAATTGATTACAATGCAACTTTTCTTATCGAAATTGTTCATTTTCTTTTCTTCTTAATTATAAGATTATTATAAAATTTTGGCTCATTTGGGTTAAGGAAATCCCTTTATCAACACGTAAATTCTTAAATTAAAAAAAAAATTGTTGCCCGATCAAGTGTTTATCTATATTCGGTTAACTTCATTTTTAGGATGAATATTTTAATTCGTATAGCGTCAAAGATAGATGGTTTTGATTGCCAAAAAAGATCTCATGCGAGGCTCGGTTAGTGCAGTATAACACTTAAACGTCTCTGAAAGCATAAAATGTCTTTCGATCACGAGGTCGTCGATATCAAATGATCTGCGATTTTGGTGACAATGCAATAATCGGTAAGACGTGAAATCCTAACGGTTCAGATCAAGCATTATAAATAATGGCTCGTCAGCTACCTTTACAATTTATACTCCTGATCTAATTAATAGTCAACTAAGTCTTATGTTGCACTTTTTGTTGCAATAGTTGCACAATCGCGAGACAATCATGTTGATCAAGACCGTTGATTTTGTTGCACTTGTTGAATTATTCATTCTCGTAAATTTGTGGCTCGATCAAATTAAGAAAACTCCATTATTGAGACATTAACTTATTAGAAAATTAGTATTTTTCGTTGTATCAATTGTCTAACAAAAAATGATCTACTCTAATCTTGGTAATAATGATCTAACCCATAATCAATTAAAGATTGATGATTCTGATCACGCAAAAAGACCTCAAGTGGAACTCGAATGATGTGCTATAAGAGTGTAATGCTTTTGGACGCAGTAAAAGTCTTTCGATCAGGTGGTCTTTGATTTTGAATGATCTTTGATTTTGATGGCAATACTATATTCGGTAAGCCGTGAAATTCTAACGATTCAGATCGAGCATTATAAAAGCATCTATGTCGATAAAGTTTAGAGTTTGTATGGAATATTTGCGCAAATAAAGCCCACTAAATATTTCCCCTAAATCCTCTAACAATAATTGCCGACTAAAGATATTTTTGTCTGGGAAGATCAAAATCTTGCGCCAATTTGAAATTTCACGAAAAACGTAGGCGGGTTTTTATTCATTACCGACCAATACTTTAGTCACCAATGGTTACATTGGGGACCAAAGTGTTAGTATTTTAAAGTTTGGGACCAACGTGTTAGACTTTGAAAATTTATAACCTCAAAACGAAGAACAGAGCCCTTCTCATCTCATCTAGCGTCCCCCAACTTGAACAAACGAAGAACATAGCGCCTCCTCTTCCTCATCGATCTAGCTCTAGCTAATCTCCCTCTCCGTCCTCTTGGTACGTTCCTTTCCTCTCCTCTCTCTCTCTCTCTCTCTCTCTCTCTCTATCTATCTATCTATCTCGTACATTTATTCGGGTGACTTAGGGTGTGGGTTGGGGTTTATTGCTCGTGAAGAGGCTGGTGGCGAATGTAGGAGGGAGGGGCTCAAGATCGGTGTGAGGGTTGGGAAAGGGGGAATGGGTTGGACAGATATAGGGTTTGTGATTAGGGGTTGGACAGGTTAGGGTTTGTGCCTTGTAGTCAACGATTGGCCAAAATTAGGGCGTGTTGCTTATTTGAATTATGAGCAGCTTTTCTATGTACCAAGCTAGACAAATGTGGTAGCGTTGCTTATTTTTTGGTATCCCTGCGTGATATTTCCATTTTTACCATAACTTGTGTCTATTTCAGTCTTGATTCTTTGTGTTAATTTTGTTTTAGACTGTAAAAAAATACAGCTATTTCAAGACGAGATCCTATGATTAAAAACCTTGTGGTAGAAGAACTTGGCTGGCATTAGTGGAAAACCTTTTTTCTACCTAAGTGAAGAGCTAATGGTTTGACAAAGGTATGTTAGTTAATTCTATTACTTTTATGCAACTTCTATTCACTCATGTGAAGAAGAGATAATGGTTGTTTCTGTTTTCCCAATCCTTCTTCACCTGATTCTTTTTGGCTTGATTAATGTTCAATTAGTTGAGATAATGCCGGATTCTTTCAGAGTTGCGACTGTTAAGCCTCTTGGTACTTAGTCAAGCCTCTTGAGTCTTCTTTATACTGAATAGGATATAATTTGCTGTAATTTGAAGTACTATCGAAGTGGTAAATGTATAGGGTCTAAAACCAAAAGTTTAGAATTCTACATGTCAACATATATGGTGTGTGCATTTGTGTGAAGCCCAGTTTCTAAAATGCACTTTTATAACTCTAATTAGGTTACTGAATACTATCTGTAAGCTTTAAAAAAAAAGGGATTAAGGTTAAGTGAATATCTTCCGTTTATGTTTTTAGGACACAAGGATAGCACGGCATAATTTTAGGAGAACAAGCAAACCCTTTTCCTCTTGACTGTACATATTGCCGCTCCACCGCTGCCGTTACGGAAATCCTTTGGGTAAATTCCTCTTTCCTATTCCCTCTCTTTCTTTTCTGTACGCGGGCCTCCGCACGTTGCGGCGGCCATGGTTGGACCTTCCCATACCTTTTTCCCCCTTCCTTTTCTCGGCTAGGGAGAACAAGGTTTAGCGGCGGCGACGTCGCAGCTGTTTAGGTTGTGCACCGTGTGTGCGTGCCGTGGGTGTGTGAGTAAGATGTGTATGTGTGAATCAAAAAGGGAGGAATCAATGGATGTATATACGTACTAGTTTGTTAAACACCTAATTAGTAAATAAAGTGTGGTTCCTGTAGTTAAGTTCAATTACATCAGTAGATTAAAAGAATTTTCAAGCAATTACAAATTCAATTAGTAAGAGCTTACTGGTTCTACAAAAATGCAGATAACTTTGGTAAACAAAGTCTAGTTCTTTGGGTAACTTGATTAAGAATGACAGACCTATGTATTAAGCCCAAACCCCTTTCTGAAGCCAGTTGGCCAATTCACGATCGAGAAGGCCTCTAGTCTTTCAATTTCATTATTGAACGTATCATGACACAAAGGGATTGACAAATAGGTCAGTCCGAGGAATAAGAACGAGAAGGATCGAGTCTTTTGCTTAAGCTCTCGAGAAGTCAAAGGTGAGATACTTTATCTTGGTTATATTACTTTTCAAGTAAATTATGTTATGTCTTTCATATACCCAAAGTTATGATATGTATACAAGTTATCAAGAAAACATGATTTGATGACATGATTTATGCCTCTCATTTATGGCATGGAAATATGCTATGAACTCTTTATTCAAAGACGACGATTTTATGAGAATGACTATGTTTAAGATCAGATGATTCAAAGTTGGGAATTGACTACTCCCTGTTTGGCGTAAGGTCACTTTGTACTGTAAAGTTTTTACATCATTAAGGCTCTGGCGGTGTTTTTATGTCAATAATGTTTTCGCGCTTTTAAATTTTTACAATCTTAGCATCTTTTGGACGAAGTAATGAGGCCTCGCGCGGGTGGAGGTTAGATCCACTGGCCGGTCACGGTAATCTTATCATTTTAACAATTTTTGGGACAGGGTACGGTTGTGACAATTTGCTGTCCCAAGTCAACTTTGTTGGTTTGCTTTTACTTTTGCCTTTTTTTTTTTTTTATGTGGGTGTCCATATTGTGTTTATAATTCTGAGTTCATATTGCCAAGAATTGGAATGTGGAACTATGTATTCTTGAATTGAATTTGATCTTGCAAGGTAGATTGCTGATTACTTCCACAGTGATGGAACTCATCCGAATAAGTTTAATATGTTGTTGGTTTGCATAATGAATTTCAACCGCTTGCTTAATCAAGTCTTTTTTTTTTTTTGGTCGTTCAAGATTTAAGCTGCTCTCATAGTCCTAGAACACCTTGACATACTGATATGTCTTATATTTGGCTTTTGAAGGAGAACAAGAATTGTATAGCTTCTAGATTTGGCTAATAGCGAATATATTGTACAGCCCTTCAGCATCTGATTATACATTGTACAGCCCTTTAGCATCTTAATTTGATGGGAGTAATGGTTTTTGTTTGTTCGCCCTTAACGCTAGTAGTGGTCTGATAATTTGTTTCAATGTTGATGTTCTCATGATCAAGTCAAGTTGAATCTAGGATTTCTTTTGGCTTCCAGACATTTTCACATTTGACTTACGAGTTTTCAATGATCAACTCTCTGTTTTCTAAAATATATCACAGGAAGTTGCAGAATGTATGAAACTGGATTTTGGTAGCATTGAGATTCTGGTGCACTCACTTGCAAATGGGCCAGAGGTATGGATTTTTCGTCATTGAGCATTATGCAACAATGTATGTGCTTTTTGGTTGTGCATCTAATTGTTCCAAATTTCCACATGTGTTCTACATACTTCTGAAGTTGATCTAGGTGATGTCATCATAAAGTTTTAGGGATTTCAAATCAATGAAGGTAAATAGTATCATGTGAGCTATGAAGTACTTGAATATCCATGATATAAGTTGGTTACTTGTCATGAAAATGACGGACGTCAAGTTTACGGGATCAAGTCCCATAATGAAATGTTGTATCCTTTTTGATCAACTCGAGTTCTACTTATTTCCTTGTACTCATCGTTCTCTATTTGTATATTTCCAGACTTGAGTTTTTTTTGGGTCGTACATTGCGTTCATGCTATTGAACAACGGGATACGCTAGTTCATAAATTCTGATGGTGAGTTGTTCTCTTTTTCGTTTTCTTTTTTTTCCTTTACAGATGGAGTATCCTGCAGTTCTACATTTGGTTATGGACTATGAAGATCAAAGTTGGATTTTAGTTGTGGATGTGCTTGGATGTTTTTAGGTTATCCATTTGTCAAGGTTCAACTTTTTAGTATTTTGTAGTTTAGGGGTTTTGATACATTTTGTTATTGAGCTTGGATTTTTTTTTATTTCCCCCCTCGTGGTTGGACGTGTTGTTATTTTGCATTTTAGGAATTTGGATACAAGTTTTCTAAGTGTTTGGTGGACACCTCTATTTATGGAAGTTTGGATTTCTTGGAATTTTATTTTTTATTAAATACATTATGTTGGCAATTTTGTGGATATAATGATCGTCAGCTCAAATTTATTGGATATAATTTATTGTAGAAAATTATTGGATTTTAACCAATTGGTATGGATAATAATTGAGTAAACACATTCCTTTACTACCAAAATGGTCGCCAATAGGCCACACATTTGCTGAATTGTATACACATTTTCTGACTAAATAATTAGTCGGTAAATAGGTTTGCACAATCCCCGACTAAACAATTAGTTGGCAAATAGGTAACACAATTCCCGACTAAATAATTAGTCAGTAAATAGATATACACATTTCCCGACTAAACCATTAGTCGGCAAATAGGTAGCACATTTCCCGACTAAACCATTAGTCGGCAAACCGGTAGCACATTCCCCGACTAAACAATTAGTCGGCAAATTTATACTTTAGCTGACTAAACTTTTTTTAGTCGGCAAAAACCTTTGCCGACTCTCTATCACCGACAAAGTTGGCGACTAATTTTTTTAGTCGGGAAAACCTTTCGCCGACTAAATAGGCCACATTTGCCGACTAAACTGTTAGTCGGGAATTGTGTTTTTTCTTGTAGTGCGTTCAATACACGGAACTGAAAATGAACCAATGGAATTTTTTTATCCCGTGCATTGAATGGGCACAATCGCTAGTCATTACTATGAGTTGTATCCATACCCAACCAATGTGTGACTATCATTATGTAACCGTATCTTTGGCCAGTTTTGAGATTTTTGGGGCTTAAAACGAACTTATGAGGGAAAAAAATATTTATATGGAGAAGAATAAAGAAGGGCTTTAAGACAAGAACCGCGTATCTCTTGGATAGAAGAATTAAGCTTTTTTGCTAGCCTAGCTAGCTTATTTGTTATATAAGTGCTAAATTAAATATCGGGACGGTTCAAGGAATACAAAAAAAAAACACCTAAAAAAACACCCCAAATCTCAATCTCATAGTTTCCAATCAAATTTTTATGATCCGAACCGTTCAATGTGTGCAGAATGTGATTTTAAGGGTGCCCGCAATAAATTAGCAAAAAAATGACCGGGAAAGTCTTGATTTGAGCAGTTTTTATTTGAACCGTTCAATAAAAAATTGTTTGAAACTGTTCGGATCAAGCCATTTTCGGTCATTTTTTTTGCTAATTTTTCGCGAGTACCCTTAAAATTACATTCTGATCATATTGAATGGCTTGAATCATCAAAATTTGATGGGAAACTATGAGGTATTTTTTTAGGTGTTTTTTTGGGTGTCTCCGGAACCGCCCCGATTAAATATATATTACATGTCTGGCGATACTTATTTGGGGCTGTAATTTTGATCTAAAATTTCGGGACTTAGGTCCGCCGCCTTGTTCGTCTACGTCTCAGCTCAGAGCCGGCCCTGCTCCTATGTCCGATTGTATATGAAGTCTTTCTTGGGTAGCCTTTTGGGAATGAATTATCATCATTTAGTTTGCTTGCGGGTCGCTCTATCATCGTTGAGTGTGAATTGCATACTTTTAAAATATGGAATCAAAAGAAAAATTACTACAATGAGCCAACTAACTTAACCTACTAGGCAGAGAGATCCTAAAATCACAAATATTGACTATAATTACCCATTCCATACCGAATCAATGTAGGACTAATATTTTTTTTACTAGCAAAAATAAATTTTATTAACTTAGAAAAGAGATAATAGGAGCTTGGATACATCGGCCTGACCACTCAAGACCCCCTTCTCCAAAACACACGAAGGACCTGATTTAATTCCAACAGGCTAAATCCAAATCAGGAGAAGAATCCTAAAAACCCACATGGTTGGTAAGAAACCAATTCAATCCTAAACAAAAGGAACCTAGCCCAAACAAGTGGGCTAGGCCCAAAACACCCAAAAACAAACCAGCCCAAACCAAACTCCTAAACCCTAAGCAGCTTCAACCACGCCACCACTGCCTCTGCTCCTCCGCCGTCCGAGACCCACAACGACAAATCAAGATGTTAAAGGTGTTATCCTTCTACATGATTTTCTGATAAGATAATCGACGTATTTCTTATTGCGGCATAAGTTTTATTCTGAATATGCACAAAGAAATTAATAATGGAATAAAATTTATTTTCTGTCTATAAGTACACACCATAATTTATTGACGAGAATTTACTCCCTAATTTGTACCATGTTTGTTGTCCATTAATTCCCAACAACCTTGACACTAATCATAATTAGTTAAGATATTTAATTTGGTGCAAGAAAAAGTAGAAAAATCATGCGCAAAAGTACTCTAAATTTTTTTTTTCGTTCAGCAAACGGAATATTTTTATAAAACTCGAAAGGGGTACATCGAGGAAGATCAACCTAAGCCAAAGGTTAGTTGAGCCCAAATTTACAAACACATCCAACCGACGACAGTTGGAGCCTCTCCTGAGAATTGGGTTACAATTTTAGTTTGCGGATACCATCTAAGAAAATCTTGAACTTCTCAACGGTGTAGATCTTAATGTCAAACTTCGCCTTCATCTACATCGCCACTCTAGTTTTTACTAAATCCCCCACCTCCCAAGCTTGTTTCGTAGAATTGTTGAAAATAGTATCATTCCTTGCTAACCAAAGAAACCACAATGTAGCATAGAAGCAAGCTTCCCAAACATGTTTTTCCATGTTGGAGAAACCATTAACAAACCACCAGTTTGCTAAGTCTGGTACTAAACTTGGGCAAACCCATTTGATATTCCACCAATCTAGGATTATCGACCAAACACTCCACGAGAAATGACAATGAAGAAACAAATGCTGGTGAGTTTCTAGATTCAGGGAGCATAAGGGGCACAACGTTAAATGAATTTCACTTATCAAATTTCTACTAAGAATGACAGACCTGGTTATTGCTCTTTCCTTTACTGCCATGGCCACACAAAGATTTCCACCTTAGGGGAGCCCAGATTCTTCCAAAGGGATCCAAGCATCGCACTACTGGAGTGGGATTGCAATTCCCATTGCCCATAGGCTGACTTGACCGAAAAAATTCCATCACTTGACCATCTCCATTGCAAAGCATCCGCTTTCGTCGGATCTAGGATAACCCGTTGAAGTCACACTTTCAAATTATTATTGAACTCTTGCTTCTCTCGCCCAAATTACATTCGATTATGCCACGACTTCTGAAAATTGATACTGAATATGGGATGGATATACTAATAGCATGGTTTTTCTAAATGAAAACTAGTTGTGATAAATATTATCCTGAATATTAATTAATTCAAATATTTGCACCGAGTAATTGCAATAATCTTATTTGGCAACATCTTTCTAATCCTCACATAATAATAACGTAGAAGATAGTCTATGATATGGCGACTTCAATTTCTCGCGCTCTCAAAATCTATATAAACGCAACTAATCTTTTCTCCGTGCATCAAAAAGCCAAACAGGCAAAAGTTTCATGGTTTTGTTGGATAGTCAGCTTATTCTGAAGGGAAAGTCTTCAATGCACACCCCTTCAAGGTGCGTACCATATGCACCTATTGTGTGGTTCATATTGCGCCACCTCATAAAAAATTACTTGTAGGACCGGTCATTCATAACATTTTATTTCGTATCGTAACTTTTATACTAAAAATTCGTAACTTTTCAACAATATGATTCGTAACTTTTTAGCAATAGATTCGTAACATTTTGGGATTCATAACATTTTGGTGTGTTTTAATGATGGTGCATATGATACACACCCAAATAAGGGGTGTGTATTGTAGCACTTCCCTATTCTGAATGTGTTTTCATCAACAATTTCCGCATGACCAGAGAATGATTGTTGTTCATGTTATATCAAGTGAGTAAATTCCCTATTTTTGACCTGCCGAACCCCGCTACTATTTTGTGTATCCATCCAGAAAATTGGTTTGTTTCAACAAAATTAGTAGGGAAGTTAAGGTCATTTAAGAACTTACAGCAATGCATACTCTCTTACTGGCATACCACAACGAGGACAATCATATTGGCTTTGTGGGCAAGAAATCATCCATATAATTAATGTAATAAACTCAATTTGTTACATTTTTCCTATATAAACTTTGTTCATTACCCTTGTTTCATGCACCTAGACTCTCCAGATCCAGAGGAAAAAAATGGGTTGCTGTAACTTCATCGGTCTTGTTTTGTCGATGATGGCCGTGGGTGGTCCTCTCTCTCTCATCAGTACTCCATTGCTCAAGGGTTTTTGCATTCCTGGCCGAGGGAGTGGTTGCTTCTCAATGTGTTCTTCTTCTTCTGCAACCGAGGCAGGGAGGGTGGTTGTCGGTCGCGGTAATCGTATCACCAAGTGATGGGCGGAATTGGTTGTGCTTATAAGATGTTGTAATATGCTTTTACCAGATTGAAATACATTATGAGATTGCTTTCGCCCGTTTTTTATGCCAGAATTTATGATTTCTCTTCGATTAGGAAACTAGCAGCAAACTCGTGCTATGCACGATAATTGCAAAACACAAATAATTAAATTTTTATGTACTTTCGACAATAAGAAGTTTTTATTCCTTTTGTTAAAATATTAACTCATGAGTTAACATTTTGAAATGTAGCCTCTTGTATAATAGCGATGCTGGAATTGAGTTAACATGCGTTCTTTGATTCTTTAATTAGAATTCAATTCGTTTTAGAAAACCTTATATTTTAATTTCTAAATATAATAACGATTCGTTTTGGAAAACCTTATATTATAATTTCTAAATATAATAACGAGTTAAAGAATTATAACATTTGAGATCTGCGAACGAAATAAAGAATTATAACATTTGAGACCACAAAGCCATATATATATATAGGAAAACAAGGATGCCATAATTGACAATCGCCACGCCTGAAAACTTCCGGCATCCAAACTCAGCTGTTGGCTTTGTTCAAGATTTTAGGTGAGCTTTGCTATTCGTACAGATGTAAAATCTGTATCTTCAAGTACAGATTTGATTTGAGCCCATTTCACATCCTAAAAAAATAATTCTTGCCGCTCAATTTATTTTAAAATATTATGTTTAGAATTCTCATAAAAAATTAGCTCAATAGAATAACGGTAAAGCCATTTATGAAATATCCAACTTTGTCATAAAATTCAAGCCTAAATTTTAAAGCAAAGTTTGATGTATCATAAATTTCCTTATTGATATTCAATTGAATTAATTTTTTATAAAAACCCTAAATATAATATTTTAAACAAAATAAGCGGTTCAAATCATTTATTAGGACTCGAGATGGCCCAAAATCAAATCTGTACATGCTGGTACAGATTTTCAATTTGTGTCGATATCCTTTCTCAAGATTTTATAATGAAATCTCCGCTGCTAATCTCAGTTATATTGACAAAAAAAAAAAAGAAAAAAAAACTCGGCTGCTGGCGGCTAAGGTTGACATGGAGGGACCCGTGGTGGGTCCTATTCTCCTAATTTGAAAAAATTAACAGAGAGGCTCGAATCTATTAATATATTTAATATTAATATCTATTTATCAATATTTTATAGAAACGTGTATAGAAGGGCTGGCCCTGAAAATTTGGAGGCTTAAAGTGACTTTTAAAATTGAGGCCTTAGGTTTTCTATATATATAAAAAAAATCAATATAGGTGATTAATATAAGGTAAAAATATTGAACATGGTATTTTAGTTTCGTAATTTAACTAAAATAAAATTTTAAAATATTTTATGCCATTAGAAAAAAAATCAAACATAACGAAATACCACTCATACACTGCATTTTTTTAAACTAATCATATTATTAACTTTAATCATAAGAATGCAAAAGGTGTAAGAGCTGTATATTATTTATTCCTAGATCCAAAAGAAAAAAAAAAGGAGAAAAAAACCTTTGTCAAAATAAAACCTCCCTAGGAGTTGAACCAAGGATCTGTCCTCCCAATTTCATGTACCTCACACAGACCACTTGTGCTAGAATTGTCATTGAGTTGTAACATGGAACATTTATATATATATATATATATATATATATATATATATATATATATTGATTTTTTTAATGAAAAATGAGGCCCTCGTTTTTTCTGAAATTTCTGAGGCCTAAAGCGTCGACACCTCGGGCTTTAGCCCAGGGCCGGCCCTGATGTTTAGGCCTATCAATCCTTCAAACCTCCCTTCCTAATTTTTTAGATTTTAGATTTTCTTTTAATTTACAAAAAATGAGAGAGAGAGAGAGAGAGAGAGGGGGGCGAGAGAGAGAGAGAGAGAGAGAGAGAGAGAGAGAGAGAGAGAGAGGGGAGAGAGAATATAGGGAATGATTGTAGGGGAGGAGTTGAGATTTAAGTATTACTTAACATAAGTTATGATAAATAAATATTATAGTTTTTAGTTTTTGTCTTTTTGAAGACCTATATCGATGTTTTTTTTTTTTTTTTTTTCTAAGTTAGTATTTTTTATAAATCAGAATTGTGTTCGTCCAATGCACGAGACAAATCTATATCGATGAATTTTTTTAATTATATTTTTTATCAATCAAAGTTGTATCTGTTCGACACACGAGACAATAAAAAATTCACATTGACATTTTTTTTTCTATCAACTAGCGGTGTACTCGTTTGACATTTTTTTTCTTATCAATTAGCGATGTACCCATTTGACACACAGAAACAAATGTGTTTTGCCTTCAAAAGCATTCAAACCCCCAATTCTAATTTTCTAGAATTTTTTTTGTGAGAGAGAGAGAGAGAGAGAGAGAGAGAGAGAGAGAGAGAAACGTGGGGGTTGAATATGAAAAAAAAAATTATTCTATACTCTTGGGACACTGTCATGTGGTACACCACACACATGCATGTATTTATGTCTTTCAGTGCATAGAATGAGACCAGTGCTACCATACATCGAACACGGGACCAAAAAAAATATTAAACTATTTTTTTTAAGTAATTAGCGTTGTATCCGTTCGATACACAAGGCTGAATTATTATTTTTATCCCGTGCATCGAACGGGCACAAACGCTAGTAGAAATATCATAGAAATGTATTTGAACCTCACAAGCCTTCAAATCCCCATTTTTAATTTCTTAGATTTCTCACTTTTTTTTGGGAGATAATTTTGGGGAAGTGAGAGAGACAGAGCGGGGGGGGGGAGGATCGTGGGATCGTGGGAGAGGGAGGAAAGAGAAAAAATTATTTTATGCCACTCGGTACCGTCATGTCTTTCAGTGTATCGAATGAGACCAATACTAGCGTGCAATGAACACGGGACCAGATAAAATATTAAACTGTCTTTTTTATCAACCAGCATTTTTGCTCGTTCAATACATGAGACTGAAAATGAACCAAAGAATTATTTTATGCCACTCGGCACCGTCACGTCTTTCAGTGTATAGAATGAGAGCAATACTAGCGTGCAACGAGCACGGGACCAGATAAAATATTAAACTGTCTTTTTTATCAACCAGCATTTTTGCTTGTTCAATACATGAGACTGAAAATGAACCAAAGAAATTTTTTTATCTTGTGCATTGAACAGGCACAATCTCTGGTACTTATACTATATAAATGATGAGTCGTATCCATACCCAACCAATGTATGACTATCATTGAATATGTTTCTTGCTGGAATTCTTTCGGCTGGTATTCTCAGTTTTGGCTACCAATGATTCTGATATGCTATTGTTGGAATTTTACTGACTTGGAGGCCTTCCCTGATTTGGAGGTTATGCTGATGTCGTTGAATGCTCCAAATGGTTTTACTTAGAGATGTTATGAAGCTGAAAGTCTCAAATGATTGAAGGCACCCCTGGGTTAGAGATTTGGTGCTGGTATTGTCTACTCAAATGGACTGAAAGTGATGTTATTTGGGCCATCTTGTTTCTGGGCCCATTCAATATCCATCGAATGTTTTTTTCTCTTTTTTTCTTTCTTTTGTAGGCCTTTTATGGTACCTCATCCTTTAAGGTCCGTATTTGGTCTGCCCTCAATATACCCTTTGTCGAGTTCTAATAAAATCTTGTTGGCTATCAAAAAAAATGTATGACTATCATCATGTAACCGTATCTCTGGCCAATTTTGAGATTTTTGGGGCTTAAAGACAAACTTTTGAGGGAAACAAATACTTATATGGGGAAGAATAGAAGAGGGCCTTAAGACTTGAATCATGTAACTCTTGGATAGAGGAATTAAGCTTAATTTTTCGCTGGGCTAGTGAGCTTATTTGTTATATAAGTACTAGAGATTAAATATATATTATATATCTTGCTATACCTATTTGGGGTCCTAATTTTGATCCAAAATTTGGGGACTTAAGTCCGCCGCCTTGTTCGTCTCAGCTCAGAACCGGCCCTGCTCCCACGTCCAATTGTATATGAAGTCTTTCATGGGTAGCCTTTTGGGTACGTATTATTATCATTTAGTTTGTTTATGGGTCGCTCTATCATCGTTGAGTGTGAATTGCATACTTTTGAAATATGGGATCAAAAGAATATCGCTCTGTTACCATGTAGAAAATTAAAATGAACCAACTAATTTAACCTACTATGCAGATAGATTCTAAAATCACACATAGTGATTATAATTACCCATTCCATACTGAATCAATGTAGAACTAATATTTTTTTTGATTAATTTTTTTTATTAACTCAGAAAAGAGATAATAGGGGCTTAGATACACCGGTCTGACCACCCAAAATCCTCTTCTCCAAAACACACGAAGGACCTGATTTAAGCCTAACAAGCTGATCCCAAACCATGAGAAGAACCCAAAAAAACCACATGGTTGGTAAGAACCCAACCCAATTCTAAACAAAAGGAACCTAGCCCAAACTAGTGGGGGGCTAGGCCCAAAACACCCAAAAACAAACTGGCCCAAACCAAACTCCTAAACCCTAAGCCGCTTCAACCACGCTACCACCGCCGCTGCTCCTCCACCGTCCAAGACCCACAACCACAAATCAAGATGTTAAAAGATGTTATCCTTGTACATGATTTTTCTGATAAGATAATCGACGTATTTCTTATTGCGGCATAAGTTTTATTCTGAATATGCGCAAATAAATTAATAATGGAATAAAATTTATTTTCTGTCTATAAGTACACACCATAATTTATTGACGAGAATTTACTCCCTAATTTGTACCATGTTTGTTGTCCATTAATTCCCAACAACCTTGACACTAATCATAATTAGTTAAGATATTTAATTTGGTGCAAGAAAAAGTAGAAAAATCATGCGCAAAAGTAAATATTATTACATCCGATTATGCCACGACTTCTGAAAATAGATACTGAATATAGGATGGAGATACTAATAACATGGTTTTTCTAAATGAAACTAGTTGCGATAAATATTATCCTGAATATTAATTAATTCAAATATTTGCACCGAGTAATTGCAATAATCTTATTTGGCAACATCTTTCTAATCCTCACATAATAATAACGTAAAAAATAGTCTATGATATGGCGACTTCAATTTCTCACGCTCTCAAGATCTATATAAACGCAACTAATCTTTTCTCTGTGCATTGAAAAGCCAAACAGGAAAAATTTATTTTTTCCTTCTTTTTTATTTGTTTTCCCTTGGTGGTTTCATGGTTTTGTTGGATAGTCAGCTTATTCTGAATGTGTTTTCATCAACAATTTCCGCATGACCAGAGAATGGTTGTTGTTCATGTTATATCAAGTGAGTAAATTCCCTATTTTTGACCTACCGATCTCCGCTACTATTTTGTGTATCCATCCAGAAAATTGGTTTGTTTCAATAAATTAGTAGGGAAGTTAAAATTTACATCCTCTGTCCCGATTTATTTGTCCATTTTTTGACTTTTAAGTGTCCCAAAATATTTGTCCATTTGATTTTTAATTGGATCGATTTTCCCTTTTTGCCCTTTCTTTGGTGGAATAATGTAACTTTTTTGAAAAAGTTGAGGGTAAATATGGGAAGTTGAATCTTTTTAGGTGTAATCATTATGTTCCCTAAAAAAGTTAGATTTCCAAAGTTGAATAAACAAATTGGGACAGAGGAAGTACAACAATGCATACCGTCTTCTGGCATATGACAACAAAGACAATTAAAATGGCTTTGTGGGCAAGAAAGCATAAATATAAATGTAATTAATACAATTTGTTATACTGTTCCTATATAAACTTTGGTTTATTATCCTTGTTTCATGCACCTAGACGTACTCTCCAGATCCAGAGGGAAGAAATGGGTTACGTCAACTTCATCGGTCTTGTTGTGTCGATATTGGGCGGTCCTCTCTCTCTCATCGGTACTCCAATGCTCAAGGGCTTTTGCATTCCTGGCCGAGGGAGTGGTTGCTTCGCAATGTGTTTTGCTTCTTCTGCAGCTGAGGCAGGGAGAGTTGTTGTTGGCCGTGGTGGATCTTTTTAATCGTTGTAACTTTGTTTCAATGATTAATAAAATTCATTTTGCCGATAAAAAAAATCGTATCGCCAAGTGATGGGCAAAATTAGTTGTGCGCGCTTATAAGCTGTTGTAATGATCTGCTTTTACCAGATTGAAATACATTATGAGATTGCTTTCGTCTGTTTTTTATGCCAGGATTTATGATTTCTCTTCGATTAGAACACTAACAGCAAACTCGTGCTATGCACGATAATTGTGAAACACAAAAAATTTTTTTTTATGTACTTTCGACAATAAGAAGTTTTTATTCCTTTTGTTAAAATATTAACTCATGAGTTAACATTTTGAAATGTAGCCTCTTGTATAACAGCGATGCTGGAATTGAGTTAACATGAGTTCTTTGATTCTTTAATTAGAGTTCAATTCGTTTTAGAAAACCTTATATTTTAATTTCTAAATATAATAACGATTCGTTTTAGAAAACCTTATATTATAATTTTTCTAAATATAATAACGAATTAAAGAATTATAACATTTGAGACCTGCGAACGAATTAAAGAATTACAAATAACATATCTAAAATAGCATAAAACTATGATTGTCCATTATTTTTGAAGCCTATCACAACAAATTGGTCCAATTGAAATACTCAAGTAATTTCTACTAGTTAAAAAATTTATTCCCTCAAAAAAAAGAAAAAAATTGATGTCGTATTTGTAAAAGAAAAGTAAAAC
The DNA here is from genome assembly GCA_019656835.1 of Rhododendron ovatum. Classification (NCBI taxonomy): domain Eukaryota; kingdom Viridiplantae; phylum Streptophyta; class Magnoliopsida; order Ericales; family Ericaceae; genus Rhododendron; species Rhododendron ovatum. Next base: position 32,338,978 of record CM033799.1, read on the forward strand.
AGATAGATACTATATAGGAAATGAATGACACATCAGTCCTATTTTAATTTGATCCTATATAGGAAATGAATCGCCTGCGACAAATTTTACATTTTCGGAAACAAATCTTATTCATCGTCGAAACCTAACGTCATCTTTGCTATATTAACATGTAGCACGCTGACATTGATTTTATTCATCGTCAAAACCTAACAAATTTTTTTTCATTTTATGTCTTCGATCTATGGACAAAAACATAAGTGGAAAAATTACATTTCCAAAAGCAACAAGTATTAAAAAAATGGAGAGAGAGAGTGAGAGAGAGAGAGAGCAAAGAAGGGAAGTAGCTGATAGCTTCAATGGAGGTTGGATTCCAGTGATTAGGAAGCACAGGAATCAAGGTCCCTCTAAGGTAGGAATCAGGGGTATTGTGACCCTCCTCGTGGATAATATCCCTGATCACAAGGATCAGATTTGGCTACAAAGAACTTTCAATAAGTTTGGTGTGGTTAAGGATGCCTTCATTCCAAGGAAAAGGAGTAAACGGTCAGGCAATAAATTTGGGTTTGTTAGGTACGATTGTTTTGTGTCAGCTGGTGTGGCGGTATCTCGGATGAATGGTGTGTGGGTGGACAATGAAAGATTGTTTGTCAAAGAAGCCTCCTTTGGGTATTATGAGAATACAGCCAAAAAGCAAACTCCAGGTTTTCAGTCTGGGAAGGTACAGATGAATAAGGATAAGGGGATTGAAACACCGCTGAGGGGGCTAGACAGAGCTGAGCCTAGTGGAGCTCTCCGCAGCCAAGGCTACTCCTTTGCTCAAGCTCTGAAGGGTGAATCCTCGAAACTGGCTTCGGAACGAAAAATCAAACTCAATATCAATTCCTGTGGTAATGGGTGGCTGCTTAGGAGTGTGGTAGCAGTTATGCATAGAGTAGTATCAATGAAGTCCCTCAAAGTGAGTTTTAGCTTGGCAACTGATGGGGTGGCTCAGTTTAGGCCTATGGGTGGGAGGGAGGTATTGGTAACTTTTGGAAGCCAAGGGTGTAGGGATGTCCTCATTCGGCATCCATGGATGAAGCTTTGGTTTGAGTCAGTGAAACCGTGGACGGGCGAGCCGCCGAGTCTTGAACGGTTTATTTGGCTCAACTGCCGTGGAGTGCCATTGAATGGGTGGCATGCCAAGACCTTTCAGCAGATTGGAGAGATTTGGGGAGCTTTCATCAAGTTGGATGAAGCCACTTTGCGAGATGAATCCTTTGCAAAGGGGAGAGTTTTGATTGCTTCTAAGGAAATCCATCCAATCGATCAGTGGATTCAACTTCAGGTGGAGGGGATTGTGTATGAAGTTAAAGTCTCAGAAGACTCTTCCTTTGTTAGTCCTGAGGAAGTGGTAGGGCTTGATCCTCTACTGAATCTCCATCTGGAGATACCTCGGTGGGAAGTGCCCATGGAGCCTGGTTCAATCGAAGGGCAGGGTGAAGATGATGACGTGGAAAGGGTTACAGTGGGAGTGCCCAATAGAAAAGGGGTGGTAGGTGCAGGATGGGACAGCGAAGCTGGTGGGACAGCGAAGCTGGTGGGGCAGCTGTGCATGGGAAAGATAAAGAGGGGGCTGGTTGCAGGGCTTCTACACACGTAAGACCAGACAAGCATTTATTGTTTGAGGAGACTCTTATGCTTGCTATGCCTGGGGAGTTTGAATCCCAAGTGGGTGATTCTGTGGACTTGTTAGCTGTTGGTGTGGTTTTGGGCCCTCCAGCCCAACCGATAGCCCAGTTGGGGGAGGCAGAGCCTTTTGTTGGAGATGGGCCTGGTGGGCCATTTTTTGAAAATGGGTTGGGGGGGATGAGACACAGATTTCTCATGTATCTAACTCTTTTATCTCTCCTCTGCTAGTCCATTCCGTTGAAAGTGAGAGGGTTCCGTGTGGAGATGGCTCCCTGTTGGTGAGGTGCTCACAGGTACCGAGTATCAACTTGATGGTCGATCTCAATAATGCTGATTGTAGGAGAAGGAGACGCCGTCAACTGTCTAATCTTCTGTCTCTTCGGGAGGAGGCTGATCGAGGTTCAGTGGAGAATGTTTCCTCCCCGTCCGATGATTCAATCCAAACCGATTCTGAAGTTTACAGAGAGGTTAGAGCGACGATGGCAATTGGAGGTGAGTTGGGTGTTAATTTTTTACCTAAGGATGATATTATTCTAAATTCAATGATAGAGTTGGAAGCCAGGGAGTATTCTCTTGCGCTGGAGAGAGAAGCAGAGGGTTAGTCGTTACTGTAACTGTGGAGATATTGGTGGGTAGGTCAAGTTTCTATGCAAATCATATCTTGGAACATAAGGGGTTTGGGGAGTTCGGTAAAAAAGAGATTCTTGTCTAAGTTAATTAAAAAGAGGAAGCCTTGCATGGTGTTTGTTCAGGAGACAAAATTGGAATGCTTGGATAGAATAGCGATTCTGAAACTTTGGGGCAATTCTGATTTAGATTTCGCTTGCTCGAGTGCTGTGGGGGCTTCGGGGGGGCTGTTAACGATTTGGCGTAAAGAATTTTTTAGAGTTGTGTCTGTTACTTCTCACAGATCCTTTATTCTGATGCAAGGTGTGATTAATGGTGATTGCCCTTGTATTTTTGTTAATGTTTATGCCCCGAATGACGTGGTGGACAGAAGAGGCGTATGGGATGAACTCCTACGGCTCAAAGGGAATTCGCAGATCCCGTGGTGCATGGGGGGAGACTTTAATGAAATCAGAACACCCAGTGAAAGGGTGGGCTGCACATCGATGGATCGGGGAATGAGGGATTTTGTGGAATTTTGTAATAATATGGAATTGGAGGATCTCCCAATGTTGGGAAGGAAGTATACGTGGACGAACTACCAAGACCAAGCTATCCTCAGCCGGTTGGATAGATTTTTGATGTCGCAACAATGGATTCAACAGTTCAAAGTTTTACAATGGGGATTGGAAAGACCAATTTCTAATCACTGTCCGGTTGCAATCATCAATGACAGTAGGGATTGGGGTCCGCGGCCTTTCAAGTTTATGGATATTTGGTTATCGCACCCGGATTGCATGAGGATAGCCAAGGAAGCATGGGAGAATACTCAGATGTTTGGTTGGGCGGGTTTCCAATTATTTCAGAAATTAAAGGCAATGAAACAGAGGCTAAAGGTATGGAATAAAGAAGAATTTGGAGACGTAAATTCTATGTTACAAGTAATTGAAGCGGAATTACACCAGTTTGATCTTCTTGTCGAAGAAAGGCAGCTTACTCCAGATGAGAAAGCAGCAAAGTGCAAAGCCAAATCTGAGTTTTGGAGGCTCTCCCGTTTAACGGAGTCGTTGTGGAGACAAAAATCCCGGTTGAAATGGTTCAAGGAGGGGAACAAAAATACGAGATTTTTTCAGGCTGTGGCTAATAATAGGTACAATAGGAACTTGGTGGGTTTGATCTATGTTTCTGGTGGACTAGTAGAGGACCCTCAAGAAATAAAGGCAACGGCTGTGGATTACTTTAGTCACAACTTTTCCGAAGAAAGAATATCCAGGCCCTCTTTGGGGGCTTTGTTCCCTAGGAAGCTGAGTGTGGATATTTCTCTTCTTCTTGAAGAACAGTTTGATGAGGGGGAGATTGTTGCAGCTTTGAAGGTTTGTAGTAACTTAAAGGCTCCAGGTCCTGATGGATTCAATTTCTCCTTTGTGAAGAAGGGCTGGGATTTTATGAAGAGTTTGGTCTTGCTTTTCTTTTCTGACTTTCATGCAAATGGGAAGCTCACTAAAGGTCTCCCCTTGGGGGCTAATCCGAGGAGGACTAAAACTTGGGAGCCAGTTTTAGACAAGATGGAGAGAAGACTAAATGTGTGGAGGAGGAGAACAAACTCTACAGGTGGGAGACTCACTCTTATCAATTCATCTTTCACCAATTTGCCAACCTACTTTATGTCTATCTTCAAGATTCCCGTGGCTGTGGCAAAGTCTATTGAAAAGCTTCAGAAACAATTCTTTTGGGGGGACACAGTGGAAAAGAAGAAGGTGCATCTATTGAAATGGGATATAGTAGCCAAGAACAAGGAGTATGGTGGCTTGGGAGTTCGGAGGGTGATTCAGCAAAATTTGGCTTTGTTGTCCAGATGGTGGTGGCGATTTAATGAGGACAAAGACTCTCTTTGGGTTAAAGTTATCAAAGGAAAGTACAATTTGCCTCAGGGAGCTTGGTTACCTGCTTTACCTAGGTCCGGTCTCATTACAAACATCTGGAGGGATATTTGCTCTCTAAGGGACCCCTCTTCTAGTGTTGGATCGATTCTTTCTGAGGGCTTTCGATTTCAAGTTCATTCGGGGCACGGAGACCTCTTTTTGGGACCATGTCTGGATGGGGGATAGGTCTCTCAAGGAAGAATTCCCCAGACTATTTCTTATTTCTAACCAAAAGGAGAGTTCGGTTAGTTCTATGAAGGAAGAATCAGGAATTCTGCTTTGGAAGTTACGGTATCGAAGGAGGCGGCTAAATGTGTGGGAGAACAACCAATCAGAGGAATTACATCGTAGATTGGAGTTGATGCATTTAGATCAAACCAAGAGGGATGTGCTCCAATGGAAGTGGACTGATGATAAACGCTTCTCATCAAAATCTGTGTACATTCAATGGGAAAAGAGTGTTCATTCCAGAAACCAAGTCTTGGGGTCTCTTTGGAAGAACCTCTGCCCTCCTAAGATGGAAATCTTTTCGTGGATGGCAATTCAGGATAGGATATCAACTAGATCAGTGCTATCCAGTAGGAATATCATACAAAAGGGCCAATCGCTTTCGTGCCCTTTGTGCTCTTTGCATTTGGAAACTTCGGATCATTTGTTATTGCATTGTCAATTTTCTTGGAAAATCTGGTCTATTATTTTGGATTGGTGGCATGTTTCGTGGGTATGTCCAAAATCGTTATCAGATTTGGCTTTGTGGTGGTTTGATACCAAGTTTAGAAATCTGGAGAAAAATGTGTGGGAAGCGACCTTTTATGCTACACTGTGGTCTCTATGGCTGGTTCGGAATGACTATGTGTTTAACAATGCTACTATGGGTTTTGAGGTGGTGGGGGAATTGGTAAAAACTAGAGTTGCAATGTGGATGAAGGCCAAGTTCGCAATCAAGATTTATTCGGTGGAGGAGTTTAAGGTGTACCTCGATGGCATTCGTAAGCTTAAGTTGTAGTTTTTGTTGAGGTGTTTTGTCTGTTCAACATTGTGTTGGATGGGCTAGTTTGTATGCTTTCTTTTATTTTGCCCTCGATGTACCCTTTTGAGTTTTTATAAAAAGTTTCGTTTGTCGAGAAAAAAAAAAAAAGCAACAAGTATTAATCGACAAGGAGAAATCACACACCACAGCCGAAGAATAAATTTTCAAAAGCATCACTTAACAATAACATCACTAATAAAAAATAATAATAATATAAGAATTTAAAATTTCACTTAAATTTGACTCTGCTTTTAATTTTAGCAGCAAATTAAAATATATACTAATCACGCCTGCACAAATGAATTACATCAGAAGCCCCTTCAGGTTTCAAAATATTTTCTTTCCTTGTACATTATACCTTCAAACATGGAAAAACTTTAGAAACACTTCTTCTAGCTTGAACAAAATCTGAAAAGCAACCTCTTAATAAATGTCTTTGTATATATCATGTTTTCTTCTTTAATGACTTTATCTTGATTTTTATAATCCCTTTGAATTTTTCCACCCAATTAAGAGATGCATGTCCAAAACATTTAGTTAGTATTGTTATTGTTAAATAAGAAGTAGAGCACTATTCCATGTTAAGTAACCGAGCACAATTTTGACTTGTGAATGATGTTATAAGCCATCATAGCTCTAGTATTGCTAGCTTATATTGACCCGATTTGGGGTACATATCGCTGAATGATCCGAATTTTTCTACGAGGTTGCTAATGTGTTAATTTTAATTTCTACTTTTCAGTTCAATTATGTAAGCAATGTCTTTATATAATGGAAAAGTCAATTATATGTAAGCAAGTGGACAAGCTGGTGGAACCAAGAAGGTTCAGTTTATTACTATTTCTTTTGAACGAAAAAATATATATTTTATTAATCTTTGAAACAATATAAATTGATATCACAATTACCAAGAACAATCATTCCAACTACGAACCAAGAAGGTTCATAAACTATTGCTAACACATCCTTCAATGCCAGGTGATGCCTTTTGTTTTTTTAAGCAAGACAAGCCCAACGTAGGTTTTTTTTTGTCAACATAGAAGAAACTTTCATTGATAACAAAGAGCATAATAATACATCAAAGAAGATGATTATAGTCTCACATGAAAAGGATCCAATAACCAATCAGGAGATTTAGGTACTCAAGTACGAATACTAGATCCTCGCAAACCCGAAGTTACCAAAGTGTGTGCAGCTACATTTACTGATTTGGCAAAAAAATTGACAAATCCTACACCAATCTGCTATCCAAAATTTGAACCAATTGCTGCGATCCAGAATTTTTCAAATTACAAAAATCATTATCACATTACACCTTGCTAACTCATCACACTTGAATGTCAGTTACGTACCTCAAAATACTAGTTACAGCGAAGGAAACAATATGCTTTTTATTTATTTATGCGACATAAAAATACGAAATTTCTAAAGCCACCATCACTTGAATGTACCTCCGTGAAATCTCGGATGGTCCGTAGCCCGTAAGCATGTATACAAAGTCGTACATAGATGCGTCTAATAGTACAAGAAACACGTGATCTCACATATTTTTGTATTAGATCAATATATGCTCATAAATTAGCTAGACCTCACATCTCGGATAATCCGTAGGCATGTACTTATATGTACAAAGTCGTACATAGATGTGTCTGATAGTCAAAGGAACACGTGATGTTATATATTTGTATTAGATCGATGCTCATAAATCTGCGTGTCACGGTATTTTATACTGTATATTAGCTAGCTAGAACTCACATCTTGGACAGTCCGTAGGCATGTATAGATGTGTCTAATAATTCAAAGAACATCACATGCATATTTGTATTAGATCTGTTAGATTTTTTTGAGGGTTCCAATCTAAAATTAATTGACGATAGGTGGAGCAGTCTTTAGAATATATTAACCAAGTTTGGATGGCTTTGATGAGCTATATGGGATTAAGTCTAACACTCTCCTTCACGTACGTGCAGCCCGGATGCACGTGGAGGTACGAATTGAGGAAACCAAGAGATTTGACTTGAGCGACCCTTCACATGCAGCCCGAATGCACGTGGAGGTATAAATTGATGAGATGAGGTAATTGACTCCGGCGACGGAGACTTGACCACGCGAGGTGAGCTCACCCAAGACCTAGCTCTGACATCATGTTAAATTTTTTGGAGGGTTTCAACCTAAAACCAATTGGCGATAGGTAGAGTAACCTCTAAAATATATTAACCAAGTTTGGGTGGTTTTGATGAGTAATATGAGATTAAGTCTAACAAGATCAATGTTTTTTTCTATGTATCTCGGTATTTTATATTAATAACTACTAGAACTCACATCAAGTCAAAGATTGGTTGGGCCTAATTTCTCTCCGGTGAGGTGAGATTCACGCAAGACTCGAGGTTTATATTAGTCAATTTGAAAATGGTGGTTGTTTTTTCTTCTGATGCATGGCTTTAAAAAATGAGTCCTTTTGCCCCCGCCACCGACGGTGGCCTTACCAATTTTCCACCGACGTTCACGTAGGATCTACTCTAGATTTCGCACAGAAAATCCGAACCATTCAACAATTTTTTTTAAAAAAAATCGAGTGTGCATGTAAGAAATCAACTTAATTCTGATAAGTGTAGTTATTCGATCCAATCTTCTCATTTTTCATTCAAATTGCAAGATCCTGAAATCTTAATGAAAAATAGGAAGATTGGATCAAACATCTACACATATTGAATTGAGTTGATTTTCATGCGCCCGCATAATATTTTTTTTTTAAAATATTGAACAGATTAGATTTTTTATGTGGGACCGGATTGAGCCCCACGTGACCGTTGGTGTAGAATCAGTAAGGCCACCGTCGACGGTCATAGCTTTTTCGTTAAAAAATATAAGGCCTACATGATTGAGTTGTTTGACTGATTCGGCCATACTATTTGAAACCACCATGTTTCCAATAAGACCTTATAAAATCAAGGTTGTCAATTGATTTTGCTACTTCTCTTAGCAATATTATTTTCAAACGTCCGAGAACCTTTCTAATTTTTTGGGTGAAAACTATACAAGCTCCTTTTTTTTTTTCTTTGTTGGATTTATCATTTAAAATTTCTGGAATTTTTTTTTTCCCTTTTGGTTGCCCCATGCTAAGGGTTGCCCAAGCTTGCCGGCTTACCCAGGCCACCGGCCCTGGTTCACAATGCGGATGAGAATTGGATTGTTGGTTTCCATAGATCAATGCAGGTATCATCTAGTTTGGAGGCTCAAATATGGGCCTTGAGGCTTGAGGGATGGTCTTCAATTGGATTAGGACAGAAATTTGACCCTCTAGCAGGTGGAAATGGATGCGACATTATGGGCAAGGACCAGCCAATGCATCCTCTTTTTTGATAGACAAAATTTTTTTATTACCAGCCAATGCATCCTTTAGATAACCTAGCTTATACATGATTGGAGATCAATGATGCAGCTGTTGGGAGTGGAGCCGTGGAGGAGATTAAGCACGTCTACCGGGAAACAAATGCGCAAGCATTTTTTGCTAATTTACATTGGGAATCTGGGATGCTAGTATAGTTAATAGCATTTTTTATAATGCTCCGGCTTGTATTAATTCGCAACTGTGTGGTGATTTGAATGGGCATTCGCACCACTCGCACCCAAGAATCTTGTATGAGTACTCTTGATTCTAAATTATATACATGAACTCTGTTTACCATAGAAAAAAAAAATATCCCACCACTTCAAACTGGGGGAGGTTAATCTAGAAAGTCAACACCAGTAACTTGGTCCCCAATTTTTTTTATTTTTATTTTTTTAGATTATGTGAATGCTGACTCTATATATACCCCTGTTTCATCTACGTAATTCATCGATTGAAGCAGCTCTCTCTCTCTCTCTCTCTCTCTCAGTTTTCTTCTTTCCCTTCTAATGGCAATGAAAGTTATACAGCTTATACTTCTGATTGCAATTTCCTCATGGGTACGTATGTCCTATATTTTTTTTTCTTTTTTTCCTTAGCAAAAGAATTTTACTAATCCCTAAAAAGATACAAAAATTAAAAGGACAAAGGCATCTGTAGAAAAAATTACTAACCTAAGGCTATCCGAGATGCAAAACATTGGCAAGAGACCAATAAAAATGGGCCAAGCCCAAACCCTTAAAAAAACACCCTAAACAACCACCAAACAAAGGGAACGCTTACAGACACAACCACGTACGCCAAAGAAAAAACAATAGCCACCACACACATCGATGAAATCGAAAAAAGACTACAACTTGAAAACTGCCACCCACACGTATGTCTCCTATATTAACAAACGGACAGGACATATTTCGGTATCTATTTGTACCACAAATAATATTTATATTTTTACCCGTCAAATAGGCGACACGTGGCAGGGGTAAAAATAGGCAAATGTGAAGATAGCATGGACTTAACTTAATAATTCTGAATGAAGGTAAATCGATGGTGAAACTATAAAAAGTTTTGTCCGTCGATTGGCCTACACGTGGCATGTTCTTTTGACACTTTTTTACCGTCGATTGGGTGACAAATGTCAAATGGAGGCGGATCCCATGACTCCACGATTGAAAAGGATGGAAACTGCAATCAACGAGATAATTTTCTCAACGTGGGCATGATCGGCAGTTGAAGGGGATCCATGATCAGAATTCAAGGAATTATCAACTGCCACTTTGGAGGGAAGTTTTGAATTTAAATGTAATGTGAAGAGGCCTATTTAAGTACAAGTTATTAGCAGTTTCAGGGACACACAAACAACGCCAATCAGGCCTTTATCTTTTCTTTTCTAGGAGTAGAATTAACTTGTAATCGTTCACTCAATCATCTCGATTGATTGTTCTTCTACCTCGAGGGTTAATAAAGTCCATTTTGTTAATCTTCTTCCATACTTCGTCCACTTCATTGTTTGTTTCCAAAGAAGTCCTGAAATACGGCAAGGAACCAAACTCCACTTTCCACACCCACATTCCAGCAAGCTTACGATACATTTTTCCCATCGATTCTCCGTCGATTGGAAAGAAAACAAGAATTTTGATAACAATTTTGGCGCTAGAAGGAGGGCTCGTTACTAATTTGGAAGTAAGTAATGGCACCGAAGACTAGGAATCAATTGCCAACAGATGGTAACAATGACAATAACTCTGCCAACACCAGTGGTGGAAGTGATTTGAATGGAGTCAATATTGTGAATCCAGACCAGAGAAGTCCAGAAGTAGGCCAACCCAATGGTCTAGAGAGTGAATCACGTGATTTGGTCCAAAAATGTGCAAGAGTTTTGAATGATCCAGAAAGTGAAATAGCCAAAACTTTGATGGCTATGTTTAAGGCAGCAGGGATTCAAAATCAACCAGCGGTGGAAATCCCAGTTAACGTAAATGTTAACCCTGGACAGACCAGTGGATATGCGAACCGTAGTACTGCAATACCTTCTACACAGGTATTTGAAAATCCAACTTTTGAAACTGTTTTTACTGGCATGAATAGAGTTCCAAATAATGTTAGTAATGGTCAAAATCAGAGCTTTTATCAAAATATACCAACTACTGTCCCTATGGGAACAGAGACTGAAAATATTGGAAACAATGCCCTTGGAGGGCAAAACGTCTATACAAATCTTTTTAGGAATGAAAATAGAAATGTGCCAGGTATGGCTAATGGTGATCCAAATCTCTATGGGTATGATCCACCAAACGTAAAAAGACAAGATTATCCATATGGTTATGATATTAGGCCTGAAGCTTTTGTTCCTCCAAATCAAACTGGAAGAATTCAAGAGCCTTATTTAAGGGCTCAGCTCACAAATATTATGCAGGACATGTATGGTCCTGGATTACGAAGAATTGAAAAACCTATGTTTAAAAAACCATATCCAAGTTGGGTGGATAATGTGCCTTTCCCTAGGCATTATAGAATCCCAGATTTAGTCCTTTTCAATGGAGAGGAGAATCAATCAACTATAGAGCATGTTGGGAGATTTTGCCTGCAAATAGGTGAAGCAGATTTGGATGAGGCTCTGAAATTAAAATTGTTTCCTCATTCTCTGACTAGAACTGCTTTTTCTTGGTTTATTAACTTGCCTCCAAATTCTGTTCATTCTTGGAGAGAAATGGAAGAACAGTTTCATACTCAATTCTTTAGGCATGCACCAGAAATTTCAGTAGCAGACTTGGCTAAAATCAAACAGAAGCCTTCAGAGTCTGTTGAACAGTATATGAACAGATTCAAAAAGATTAGGAATCAGTGTCAATTTTATATCCCTGAATCAGAAATAGTAAAGATAGCCCAGGAAGGGTTAGATTATGATTTCAAGAACCATTTTACTGGAACTGAATTCAGAGACTTATTTGATTTTACTTCCAAAGCCATTGGATATGAGGCTATTCTGATGGAAGGAGAATACAGAAAAAATAAATCACTTGGTACATATTACCAAGATATAGAGGGTGATGTCGAGATTGATGTTGCCCAAGTAATTGGGAAAGCACCAATTATTTGTGATACTCTGACAAAGGCTGAGAAGCCTGTGAATATGCCTTCATCTCATCCAAACAGGAGAAATCAAGCGAATTTTAGGCAATACTCGTTTGATTTATCCAAAGCTGATCAGTTGTTTGATGAACTAATTAATCAAAAGTTCTTAACTTTATCACCAGGGCATATGATCCCACCTGAAAAGGATAGAAAGGGAAAAGATTATTGCAAGTGGCATAATTCTTTCAGACACAATACTAACAACTGTGTTACATTTCGAAATTGTGTGCAGGATCTGATCCAGAAAGGCCTGTTACAATATGCTAAGGGAAATAAAGAAGTAATGGGGATTGATATTGATCCTTTTCCTTTGGTAGAGGTCAACATGGTGACTGCCAGAATGAAGAAAGGAAAAATGGCATCTCACATTGAAAGAAGGATTCAAGAAGAAGAGGAAATCATGGAAGGAGAAGAGGAAATTCAGATGAGGCAGAAGTTTGAAAATTATTTTTGTCTAAGATGTGATGAGGAAATCAAAAAAGGGGAAGAGGTTATCGCAGAAAAAGAGTATAACGGTACCTATGCTAAAGGTTCCATTAGATTCAATACCATGGGAAGTAACGATTTGCAGATTTATGTAGGACCAAAGTTGATTTTTGAAGGTGAAGACCCTGGAATTTTTATACCTTCTGAATCACTCAAATGGTATGGGGAAGATGATGGACCATTCCTATTTAAAGGATATCCGGTGATTCCAGCATTACCAGGGAAACCAGAAACAGGCCTAATATATCCACCTTCATTTATGAATGGAAGGGGAAGAGGCTTTTATCCAAGGGGTATGAGATCAAGGGGAAGAATGCCTTTTATCAGAGGTGGGTACCAAGGGAGAATGGCAATTTCACCAAACATGGAGCATCATGGATGGGATACAATAAGACATCCCAAATTCCCAAATGTACAGGAATTTGAGCCCATTACCAATACTCAGAAAAGAAGGTTACAAAGGAAGATTTCAGAAAGAGAAAGGAGAGATCAACAGGTGATGATGGATTCAACCCAGTGGCCTGAAATGAGAGCTAGAGCAGTTCCAAATCGAGTATGGACTAGGGAGTCCACTGTACCAACTGTGACAGTGCCTAAACAACAGGTAAAGGAGGCAGAAAAACTTGGGGGGCAAACAATCAAACCAGCCATCACCCAAAGGCTTGGGGGGCAGAGTTCAAATGTTTCTCCCGCTCTGTCGATTAAGGAGCAAAAGGCAGAATTCAAGAAGAGTTTAAAGAAAAAAATGGCAGAGTTTCAACAAGTATTGTTAGAAGATGATGAGGATGATGATCTTTTGTCAGTTAACAGTTCAGACATGATGAAAGAAGATTTCAAAGATGACAAGAATGAAGCAGACTCTCAAAAGTCTACCACGTTTGGTCAGGCATTGGATACAATTCAATTCGGGTCAGTTTCCCCTACTAAAGTCCATTGCAACATGATTTTAGTTTTGCCAAAAAACTTTTCAGGCAAAACCTAATCAGCCTACAAGTCTAGAAGGAGATGTGGAAGATAAGGCAGATGCCATAGTAAAAGTAAGTGAACAAAAAGAAGACTCAGAAAAGAAGTCTATTCAAATTGAGAAAGATATAAAAGGGAAAGATGTGGTTGTTCTGAGGACTCCTGAAAATGCCTTGGTCAGGCATTTAAAGCCATTATATATTATGGTCCACATTAATGGGCAACCTATTAGTAAGGTTTTAATTGACAATGGAGCTATAGTAAACATTTTGCCTTCGAAAATGATGAAGATTTTGAATAAAAATGAATCAAACTTGATTCCAACAGAGGTGACAGTGGGAAACTTTGCAGGAGGATGTTCACCTGCTAAAGGTGTGATTTCTTTGCAATTACAAGTTGGAAACAGAAAAATGAATACTACCTTCTTTGTTATTGATTCTTCTTCCAATTATAATGCCTTGTTAGGCAGAGATTGGATTCACATAAATGGGTGTGTTCCCTCTTCTTTACATCAGGCATTAATATTTCTGAAACAAGGAGAAGATAAAGATATCGACGGTATGGAAATTTTTTGGGCAGACAAACATCCATTTAAAGCAGATACCAACAATGTGGAAGCAGGTCTATATGATGAAGACTTATGGCCAATCAAGGTGGAAGGTTCAGAAGTGAAATCGATGGGGATAAGCATTACTGAAACCCAATTCCTTAAATACATTACAGATGGTTTTAAAGAAATAAGTGGAGATTTTGTTAGACCTAACATGATACTAAGGTCTAGTGGTTGTACATCAAAGGTTTCCCATGGTTAGTGACAATCGAAGCCATGTGAATGAAGAGGTAGCTACTTTAAAAGCTACTTTTAAGAGATTGTTTTCTTTCATTGTATCTAGAAAATTAGAGGCTGATGAGCCTATTTCTTGTAATTGGGCAGACTGTGTAGTTGATGATAGTCCTTTGTCTGTTAAGAAATTAACTATGGAAGATCTTAAAGCTGCTCCTGCTAAACTTGATGATTATAAAGCAGAAGTAAAAGATCCATTAGAGGATTTTAATGTAGGAACAGAGGAAAATCCTAGAATTCTTCATGTATGTGCTGCTTTACCTGATGAAATGAAGGATCGTTTGAAGTATTTGTTGTCTGAATTTAAAGATTGTTTTGCTTGGGATTATCCTGATATGCCTGGTTTGAATAGATCACTGGTTGAACATAAAATTCCTATTAAGGAGAATTTTGTTCCATATCAACAGATTCCAAGACAGATGACATCTGAAGTTCAAAAAGAAGTAAAGAAAGAAATGGAAAGATTATTTAAGGCCAAATTTATTAGGCCTGTTAAGTATGTTGAATGGATTTCAAATATTGTTCCTGTAATCAAGAAAAATGGTAAGGTTAGAATATGCATTGATTTTAGGAATTTGAATACAGCATCACCAAAAGATGAGTATCACATGCCTGTTGTAGACCATTTAGTGGATGCAACAGCAGGCCATCGATTTCTTTCCTTCATGGATGGTTATTCTGGATATAACCAAATATTTATTGCAGAAGAAGACACACACAAAACTGCATTTAGATGTCCAGGATATATTGGACTATTTGAATGGGTGGTTATGGCATTTGGATTAAAAAATGCAGGAGCAACTTATCAAAGAACAATGAATGTGATTTTTCATGACCTAATTGGAAGGTTTATGGAGGTTTATATTGATGATATAGTGGTAAAATCACATACATTTGATGAGCATATAGACTTTTTAAGACAGGTCTTGATGAGAATGAGACAATATAAGTTGAAAATGAATGCAATGAAATGTGCTTTTGGAGTTACTGCTGGAAATTTCTTGGGATTTCTGGTTCATAAGAAAGGGATTGAGATTGATAAAGATAAAGCAAAAGCTATAATAGAAGCACAGCCTCCAACAAATAAACAGGAACTCCAACAGTTTCTAGGGCAGGTAAATTTTCTCAGGAGATTTATCTCCAATTTGTCTAGAAAAACTCTTGCTTTTTCCCCATTGTTAAAGTTAAAATCTCAGAAAGATTTTACATGAGAAAAAGAACATCAGAAAGCTTTTGAGTTTTTGAAGCAATCATTGGTAAGGCCTCCTGTTCTGATGCCACCAATATTTGGAAAATCTTTGAAATTGTATATATCAGCAGGACACCAGTCGATTGGTTGTCTTTTGGCTCAAGACAATGAAGGGGGTCATGAACAAGCCATTTATTATCTTAGTAGAAGATTAAATGAGTGTGAAATAAAATATAAGCCTATTGAAAAGCTATGCTTAACATTGTATTTTTCTGCTATCAAACTAAGATGTTATATGTTACCATCGACGGTGCATGTAATTGCACAAACAAATGTCATTAAGTATATGTTAACAAGGCCTATATTAAGGGGCAAACAAGGAAAATGGTTGTTGTCATTAATAGAGTATGATTTACAGTACGTGCCTCAAAAGGCAATAAAAGGGCAGGCTTTGGCAGACTTCGTAGCTAGTCATCCTAACATAGTAATAGAAAAGGATGAATTTGAGATACACATGGTTGAAATAAAACCATGGAAGTTGTCATTCGACGGTTCCAAAACTGACAGAGGAGTTGGAGCAGGTGTAGTTTTTACATCCCCAAAAGGAGAGTTCTTACAGTTTTCTTTTCAATTAGATGAGAATAGGATTCTGACCAATAATCAAACTGAGTATGAAGCTTTGATTATCGGTTTAGAGATTGCAAAAGATTTGAATATTAGATATTTAAATGTTGCAGGAGATTCACAATTGGTAATTCGACAGATAACAGGAGAATATAAGTGCAATCATCCTTTATTAGAATTACAACTACAGAAAGTTAAAACTCTGATAACATATTTTGATGAGGTACATTTACAACATGTTTATAGATTGGAGAATGGTGATGCTAATCAAATGGCACAAATTGCCTCTGGGATTAGGATTCCAGAAGGGCAAAATGAAAAATTAATAAAGGTCCAAAAGAGATTCTTGCCTTTCTCTATTGAAAGAGATGGTAATGATTTTGATGTTATGGAAATAAATCTGGTTGATGATTGGAGGTTTCCAATAAGGAAATTTTTAAAGAACCCAAAGGAGAAAACAGACAGAAATATAAAGCAAAGGGCCATAAATTATGTTATCATAGGCAATGATTTGTTCAGAAAATCTTCAGATGAAGTATTAATGTTGTGTATTGATAAAACCCAAGCAATGACGGTTATGGGTGAAATTCATGAGGAAACTTGTGGTTCTCACCAGTCTGGAGAGAGAATGAAATGGTTACTCAAAAGATATGACTATTATTGGCCAACAATAAGGAAAGATTGCATCTCATATGCTAAGGGATGTCAGAAGTGTCAGCAATATGGCCCTATTCAAAGGGTTCCAGCTTTTCCTTTACAATCAATTGTTAAACCATGGCCTTTCAGAGGGTGGGCAATTGATATGATTGGAGAAATAGTTCCTCATTCTTCTCAGCAGCATGAGTATGTAATGGTGGCTACGGATTATTTTACAAAATGGACAGAAGCCATCCCATTGAAGAATGTAGCACAGAAACAAGTGATTGATTTTATTGAGGAGCATATTTTCTTTCGATTTGGTATCCCTGAAACAATCACAGTTGACCAAGCATCTGTGTTCAATGGTCATGAAGTAATGACTTATGTTTAACTCATATGGGGTTAAAGTCTTGAACTCTTCTCCTTATTATGCCCAAGCGAATGGGCAAGTAGAATCTACAAATAAAATTATTAAGAATACTTTATCTAAAATGATAATTGACAATCCAAGAGAATGGCATAACCTATTGCCAAAAGTATTGTGGGCCTATAGGACTTCAAAGAGGGAGAGTACTAGGGCTACACCATATGAGCTAGTATATGGCCAAGCTGCAGTTTTACCCGTCGAAGTTAATATTACATCTCACAGAGTGGCTAAGCATTACGACCCAAACAATGTAGATTTTGTGGAAGCAATGTATCAAGAATTGGATGGACTAGAAGAGTCCAGAATAGATGCTTTAAACAATATACAAGCACAGAAAAAGAGTTTAGAAAGAGTTTATAATAAAAGAGTCCGTGAGAAATCATTTGCAGAGGGTGATTTGGTTTGGAAGGCAATTTTGCCTTTAGATAAGAAAAAGAAAGGGTATTTTGGTAAGTGGTCTCCAAATTGGGAGGGACCATTTCGTGTGTTGAAAGTTCTAAGAGGTGGTGCTTATCAATTAGAATCTATTCTAGGAAATGCCCATGAAAGAACAATCAATGGAAAATATTTAAAAGCATATTTTCCATCCCCTTGGGAGTTAATCGACGAGTAAAAACATAAATCGACGGACAGAAAAATAATTCAGACTTAAACAGACCGTCATTAAAAGCCTATAAACTTAGGCTAAACTTTTCATTAGAATAAAACAAGTTACATTTCCTGCTCATAAAAGGAAGTGAACATAAATTTCCTATCTAGAAAGGAAATTCAGGCATTGATAGGGTTGCCATCGGCATCAATCCGAATGATCTCAAAATAGTGTGGGAAACTCCAAGTAACAAAAACATGGAACTTTTCCCAAGCATAAGTTAGGAAAGCGTGTTCTTTATCCCTAGCCATTGCCTCTGCATCCATCTTGATTTTCTTATCTACTAATGGCCTCATGGCCATTACCATCTTTTCAGCTTGAGCCAAGAGTTGGGCTCTCTTGTGGTTTTTCCTCCGAAGCCAGTTTTGATGCTTCTTGAACAGAGCTTTTGAAGAATTTGGTGGCAGTTCCCAATTGGATTGGTTTAAGTCTAATACTTTGTCATGAAGCTTAACCACTTTGTCTTGCTGAACTTCATAATCAACCCAAAAGGGATCATAAAAAGCAGCAGTGCTGGTCTTCATCCAAAGCCTTATAAGAGGCAAAGATGATTTGAACCCATGAAGATGAGTAGTAATGAGGCTACTCTCATAAAATTGAAGGGTTTCACATGCCCATAAGAAATTCAAATAAGGGACATGTTCCTCCAGAATGTGAACATCTAAAAAGGCAAAGGCCGCCAATAGCTCTTTAGCTGTGGTTTCGTCAGAATCTCGATAAATCGAATACCCGACATGAGCTTGAGATAGTGGAGGGTTATACCTCAAATTCCCTAGTTCTTGAAACCAATCAGGGTTCTCAGGCAGGAGAGAGATGTCAGGTTGGTCATCAGAAAAGCCAACGGGGAAATGTGGCTTTCTCACCGTTTCCTTCCAATAAGCTTGTTGATGTTTGGCCCTCTTGAAAAGGGACTCATGATTCTCCAAGCTTGGCTTGCCACCTGCCTCTGCCAGTTGAAATGGCATTGGCCTATATGGCATAGAAAGTAGTGAATCCAGTAGCATTGCTTGGGGTTCCTCTCTGACCCAGGGAAATTGGTAACTGACTTTGACGTGTGAACGTCGAACACTCGAATTCGGATATAGAGGAGGATCCTCCATCCTGACAATCACCCTTTCGGTGGGTGGATTGAATCCCCAACTGGATGGGGGATTAGAAGGCAAAGGATCATCCCAGCCTGAAATGGCTGTAGTGGGAGAGAGTGGCCGATCGACGGTATCAAGAGAAGGTGAAGGGGTGTTTAGATCGATGTCCATGGTGTTAATTTGACTATCAAGATGTGAAGTCAATTTGAAAAGAGAAGAGTCGATGTATAATTATCTCACAAAGGTCTAATTTATGGGGAAAATATGAGCAACGATTCAGTTTCCTAGCAGTTAATTAAAAGCAGTTATTACCCATGATCAGTGCCCACTAACAAGAAGTGGAGGAAATGACGGTTGGCGTTTTCCATGGGTTGTCATTGGTTTATTCCATCGGAAAAGAGGGAAATAGTTAGCCATAATTTATATCAATTACCAAGGATTGGAATAGCATTGGTTAATGGCTTTATGATTTCCTATGAACAAACCCTACCAGTGGGTTTTGCTTCAAATTTTAAAAGAAATAAATAGAAAGGGTTGTTTTTTCCCTATCGATTAGGGACGTGAGTTGCTAAGAGATTCTAATAATTTAGATAAGTACAGGAATAAGACGAACATACTTCAAAATTAGTATCAATATTTCAAAACAAAAAGTGTGACAGCCTGCAAATAAGGCTAAGTATTGCAAGGAAATACAAAATCCAACTAACAAGAGGCCTAAAACAGAGAGGCCAAAATGATAAGAAGAGTAATCATTGGTTCCTGAGTCTAGTTTCTAAGAACAACTTGGAGAAATAGCTCCACTTGCTATTCGTGGCATTATATTTTTCCTGATATTTTAAGAGATCAGTGTTGGCCATAGCAATGATGGCCTTAGTGCTTTGTTCATCACAAGAGACTTTGGATAATTCTTGACTGATCAACGCCTTGCGTGCCAATAAAACCTTTTGTTGATTATCAAGCTGACTCAGGCGAGCAAGAAGGGCTGCTTTCTCATCTTCAATCTGTTGTAACTCGTCTTTCAGTTGATGTATGTTGTTCCCCATTGTGTCCAAATTGGTGGAGATGGCTGCAAATTGATCAAGGGTATCCTGTTTGCTTTTCATCTCTTTCTGACAGTAGGCTGCTACTGTCAGACTTTCCTTTACGATTGAGCCAAATTCTTCAAGCTTGATTTGCTCAGACAATGGGAAAACTTTCTTGGATATCAGACAAGTAATACAACTAGCAAAAACTGCAGAGTGTTTAGTGGCAAGCTCCAAAAGTGGAAGTTCTAGTAGCTCAAAAAAGGTTTTTATCTCATCTTTTGTTTCCTCACTAAGCTCAGAGGATGGTGGAGAAGTCAGAGATTCAGAAAACTCAGAAATGGACTTGGAATAGAACTCAGAGTATTGCTTGGTTCTAGTCAGCATAAGGTCCAAGTCAGAATTAGGTGAATCGATGGGCAACTCAGCATCAGCCCCATGGGCAGGTGAAGAAGAAGTTATTGGAGTAGTGGGGATGAGGATCAACTCTGGAGTGAGTACTTCCCTTTCAACTTGCTGTTGCTCTAAGAGCTCAGTAGCCTCAATCGATGGTTCTACAGGCTCTGACACAAGTTCCTCTTGGATGGGAGAGGTTGATTGATCAGAAGGAGATTCCAGTGTTCTGTCTCCTTCAGTAGGAGAATGAGTCTCAGGTTGTTCAACAAATATGGTTTCTGTTTCCACAGGGGGATCAGTTCCCAGAGTCACAGGGGAATGTGTTACTGAACTCAAGAGAAGCTCAGTAATTGGATCAAATGTTTGAACCTCTGGAAAGGTTGATTCGTGGTCCATGTCAGATATTTTGACATTTTCATCCAAAATTGGTGCTGGACATGTTAGAAATGAAGGAGCATTAATTGGAAGATCAAATTGATCAATAGAGGAGGAATTGACAAGAATTATTTGGATTGGAAGTCATACCTTCATCTTTATTGCATTCATCGTCTGATTGGGGCGCCAATTGCAGTCTCCTCCTTGTTTTCTAAAGATGAAAGAAATAAATTAATAAAGAAGGAATGACATATGATGTTTATAGTCTAAATTGGCAGAGAGATAAATTGACAGAAAGATGAATTTTTCTTACCCTTTTAAATGTCACCAGTGTCTCAGAATCTTCAGCAATTTCTGGGGGACTGGCCTGTCGATAAGGCGAGTCAAGACCTTTCATTGCATCCGCCATCAGTGGAGGATCTTGCAAAGTACTTCGGGCTTGGTAGGTCTTGCTTCTTTTCCTTGAGGGAAGTGAGACCTCAGGTTGCTTTCCTTTGTCTTGGCCTTTTTGGCCTCTTAAGACGTGAGTTTCCTCAAAGACTAAAACAATGAGAAATAATTAATGAGTTTAGGATCCCATATCTACAGAATAAAGAGGGATAATGTTGTGAAAAGATACCTGACGAGGATTCTTCAGGATCAAGTCTCAAGAGACAGTTGCTCAAATCTTTGTTAAAGATGGTAGGTTTGATGCAATCCCAAAACAATTTAAATTCTGGAGTATGAGAAGGTTCGGCCACAAAGCTTGCAAGCTGGAAACTGGCCTTGATGCCTTGGAATTGTCCAATTAGTTCTGTGATTAGAGAAGTTTGGGTCACCACTGGCCTAGTCTTGACTAAGTCCTTAATCCTCGGATGAGAATGAGGGACAGGGATCCCTTGTGTTAGACCAAACTGCCTCGCACACTGATTTGGCATATAAATTTCAAAGCTGCAATTAGAGAAACGTGTGGTCGACGGGGAGAATTCTATCGACAGGAATCTCGATATCAAAATACTAGCCCAAAATTCATTAACTGTTTGGGCTGGCACCAAAAATTTGAGGATGGGTTCAATCGTTCGCGATGACGAGTATTGACAATCCTTAAAAGGCAGCCAGGTAGGATATTCCTCGAGAAGAGGGCTATGGAAAGCTGTAAAGTATCTCTTGAAGGATGAATCCTCATGTCTGGGCTCATGAGTTAAAAAATATTCCGCATAGCTCAAACACTTACCCCCATCTTTCCTTCTTGGAAAATAACTCAAGGGTTTAAGAAATGGAAAATAGGCATACAGCCATGCCTGGAGAATCCAAAAAGGGCCACCACAGTTGCTGGTGATCTTGTTATTTGTAAATGTCCACAGCCCTTTATATAGTGTCCCTAGTATAAAGGGAGCCAAAGCAAGTTGGGCATCCTGAGCTAAACAAATGGCCAAACGGACATATTCTTTGGTGATCTTTAAACCAGACACACATAACATGTATTTATTGAGCCAGTACAAATAGAATGCTACTTTCTCAGTAAATGATGGCTCTCTGAGATCAGAAGTGCAAAAAAGGGATATAAAGTGCGAGTAACTCCATGAACTATCAGTAGAGGTCTCAAATGGTGGATCACAAGGACGGTGATCCAAGGCAGCGTTAACTTCTGCACCCATACATGGTAGACCAGTCAAATGAGCAATGTCCAAAACTGTGGGACTCATAGGGCCGTACGGAAAAACAAAAGTATTGGATGAAACGGACCAAAAACAGGCAACAGCAGCGATCAAATTAGGGTTAAACTCAAAAGCCTGTGTGGACAGATCTATGGATTCGTAAATTCCCATGGCACGCCACGAGAGGTGTAAGTATCCCCTCATGCGGTCCACCCACTTTGTCCAAGATGGGAATACAAAGGGCCATGATCGGATTGTCCCTCTGGTATTCCAACCAGTGCGATGGAGACCTGGGAGCGAAAGGAGCAGGGGTTCATCAAAATTCACTGGATAGAAGGTTGGTAGTGAATCAGGAGGGGTTGGAGCATAAATAGGGCCCAGTATGAACCTAGAGGGACAACCAACTACAGGAATAAAATAGAGAGGAAACTGTGGTGCCTCCCGTAGGCATTGGGGATACCTTGGAGGATAGGACTCAGTCGGGGTCTCTGTTGTCTGAGAGCTCGATGTTTTCTTCTGAGTTGACCGAGGGGTCGACGATTTTGAGGAAGCTTTGGAGGCCATTGCTTTGCCTTGGGGAGCTTTCTTGCGCGCCATCAATACAGGCGTTGATGGTTTCAAACGGTGCCCTAATTTTTACAAACAAGAGAATATATATACATTGGAAGAGCCCTGTGTACTAATCACGCCTTTTGGAAAAGGTGGAGGAATTATTTATTCGAGTTAAACAATTTCTTTTAACTCAAACAAATAAGGGGGGCATTGTTTGTACCACAAATAATATTTATATTTTTACCCGTCAAATAGGCGACACGTGGCAGGGGTAAAAATAGGCAAATGTGAAGATAGCATGGACTTAACTTAATAATTCTGAATGAAGGTAAATCGATGGTGAAACTATAAAAAGTCTTGTCCGTCGATTGGCCTACACGTGGCATGTTCTTTTGACACTTTTGACCGTCGATCAGGTGACAAATGTCAAATGGAGGCGATCCCATGACTCCACGATTGAAGAGGATGGAAACCGCAATCAACGAGATAATTTTCAACGTGGGCATGATCGGCAGTTGAAGGAGTCCATGATCAGAATTCAAGGAATTATCAACTGCCACTTTGGAGGGAAGTTTTGAATTTAAATGTAATGTGAAGAGGCCTATTTAAGTACAAGTTATTAGCAGTTTCAGGACACACAAACAACGCCAATCAGGCCTTTATCTTTTCTTTTCTAGGAGTAGAATTAACTTGTAATCGTTCACTCAATCATCTCGATTGATTGTTCTTCTACTTTGAGGGTTAATAAAGTCCATTTTGTTAATCTTCTTCCATACTTCATCCACTTCATTGTTTGTTTCCAAAGAAGTCCTGAAATACGGCAAGGAACCAAACTCCACTTTCCACACCCACATTCCAGCAAGCTTACGATACATTTTTCCCATCGATTCTCCGTCGATTGGAAAGAAAACAAGAATTTTGATAACAGTATCCAACTCAACGAATTATTTCACTGTCCATCTTTATTTTCTTTGCTTTCACAAGAAAACGGTTCAACATGTTTGAAAGTTTCATTCTCCCTGCACATTTTCTTTAACAATTATTTCAAACATGTTGAACCGTTTTTCTTCTGAATATTTTCTTTGAATGTTATGTTTCCTAAACAGGCTGGGGGAACCAAAATCGTACGCCACATTATGTCTCGTTTAGATGTTTCATTTCCTTCTTGATTTGCATTCACAGTAACTATTAAAAAAATGCTTTTGCAGGTTTCATCCTATGTTATAGCACATGACCATGAGGTAATTTCAAACACATATATGCGTACACATACTTTTGTTACAATTTATTCATTTCTTCATGCAAAGAATTTGCTAGCATGCACTATATATCATGCATTGGTGCCTCAGATGTTTTGATTTTCTGATATATAGAAACAACTCAATCGTGAAAAAGATTAACAAAATTTTGACCCAATAATTAGTTGGTGTTATGTTTAGCAAGCATGTCTGTTGTCTATCTCCCAGCAAAGGCTCTGAGCCTTGAATACTAATTAAGAAGTAAGAACACAGGTCAATAAGCTGCCACTTATGGCGCCCATTACATATATGTATATAATAAATACTTCTGAATAGTGTAGTCCTTGCTCGGTATTATGACCCTTGAAAAACCGAACCAAACTACGCAGCTTGGATTGGTTTGGACCAGATTTGCGGATCTACAGTTCTTATGTTCCTTTTCTTGGCATTTAGTTTTATTTCCCTAATATTGTAGATTCATGTTCTCTTCATTTTTCTATGAAGTAACCTTATTCTAATTATTTTGCAAATTGATTTTCGCACTCCCCTTTTGTCCAAGTGCATTTCATTTTTTGTCTTCATTCATGTAGAATTACAAAATTACCCTTCATGCATTTTTTCCTTCACACATGAAAAGAGTCCGTAATCATGTAATTTCAAATATCTACAATACCAAAAAAAAAAAAAAGAGTTCATTTGGGAATGTGAAAATCAATCCCATTATTTTGAGAGAAAAATACTTAATTATGTCATTTTAAATTTGTTTTACAAAACATACAGGGGCTCCATATTACGGTTCCACCTGGGACCCCGAAATATTCAGGGCCAGCCCTTCCACTACAAGTTCATGATGAAGATCACCATCATCTTGCTTATATTCCAAGAATCGCTGCTACGCATTCCGAAGTCAAGCTTGGAAGATCACTGAAAACGACTACTTGGCAGCGTAAAATCCCAGTTTTCCTCTATTACTCTTTTTATAATTTTATTAGTAGAAACTTTATTTCGGGATTTTTCCAAACACTAAGTCCTAATTTATGAGAAGCCATCAATATAGGGAATTCACAATTAAACACCTCATACATTAGCCCCAAAAAAGTAGAGACAGAAAAAAAAGGTCTATTAATTAGTATCGCGAGGTATTGTAATCTGGCTTCACTCTGAACGACGATAAACTCTACATCTAAAAAAAAAGAAGTGCGTAAGTTTGAAAATAATATTAGTGAATTTATGAGCCTTTTTTAATATGGCGTGGTTTAAAATAAATTTCGTCGAGAACAATTATAAAATCGTACGTACTTTTATATTTTCGGTTGCACTACTGAGACGAATATATATAGTTGAATTTACGAAGTGGGACTCTTAAAAAAAGAGACGGAGGGAGTACGAACTTTGTATGAGTTTCTGACCCTATCGGCATGAAATTTGGGATCTGTCCTTAATCCTTGTCACTTCATCAATTTCTACAAAAATACTGATTGCATATTACTACCTATGAATTAATCATACGCATGTAAGATTTATAACTATGAGAATTAGTTCATGATATCTCAATGTAATACACATGCAGAATGCCAAAACGCCTGTAAGAGCACATGCCGAGGAGACAAGGGACCGCCAAATTCATGCGTGAACAAATGCATTGATGAGAATTGTTAATGAGAAAGTGCAAGTGTGTGCCTGGAGAAGGTGAAGAGAGATGCAAGAAGCCGGAATTTATATGTGGTTATAGACGGCAGAAATGCCAAATTCCCTTTATAAATCGGTTGTCGCGATCTGCTCTAGCTTTCTGTAGGCATCTAAAATTTCCGGCCAATCATAAGTTGCCACGTGTTGCGGGACCTAATAAATAGGGCGCAATAAATGGCCAATCAAATGCTGCCAAGTGTCTTTAGGTCAAAGGTCAAAGTGATGCAAATGGACCAATCAAATGGCGCCACGTGTCAAAGTGATGCAGTTATTATTTATTAAGTCGGCCAATCAAATTAAGCCACTTGATAAAATAATAATTGTATTTCTCTTTATAATTGTCTTTCTTAAAATAAAAGGAAGAAGGATAATTATTAAATTATAATTATTTCTTTTACATTAAGAAATAATTAAAGAGAGATAAACATAAAAGGAAGTAGAGTTGGTCATGACTCTCCATCCTACTCTCTATAAATAGAGGTGCTCTCCTCTCATATTTTCTATCAACATTGCAAGCATCCAACTCCAGAGCTCTGAAGATCAAAGCCTCAAAGCCCTTCAGAATTCCTCAAGTCTCAAGTCCAAATCCAACAAGAAGGTTCTTTCAGATCAAGCTTCAAAGCTCCGAAGAACATTCAACATAGATCATCATCTTCTTCGCAAACATCGGAGAAGATTCCGCCGTTCGATCCGAGAATAAGCATCAAGCCCTCGTTTTAACAACAACTGAAGAGAAGAATCAGAGGATTATTTTCTCTTAGAAATTCATCAGAGATTGTAACCCTAGTTTTGATACATCAATAAAAATTGGCTCTCGTTCATCATTTTTCCCGTCTTTTCCGTAGACTCGAAATTTGTATTCAACAGATTTTGGCACGCCCAGTGGGACTATCTCTGCCTCTCATCTCTTCTCTTCAATTAATCAACAAACTCTCAATGGCTCCTAGGACTGCCCAATCAAAAGCTCCTCAAGCTCCGATTGCACGCTCCAAGTCTTCGACCGTTGCAAAAACTGGCTCTGGATCTCATGCTAAAGGTGTTGGTGCAACACTTCGAAGCAAAGGTGAAGGTTGCCGCTACCAATCTGGCTCTGGATCTCACATCAAAGTGCTGGTCCAACAACTCGAAGCAAGGTGAAGGTTGTCACTACGGATACTGCCCAGGCCTCACTTTTGTTTAAATCAAATCCCACATTTGAGGCTGATATACCAAAGGCACCACCAAGCTCACCAAAGTTAAATCCCGAGTCTGAGGCTGATTTACCAAAAGCGCCGCCAAGCTCACCAAGATTAAAGCCCGAGTCTGAGGCTGATTTACCAAAAGCGCCGCCAAGCTCACCAAGATTAAATCCCGAGTCTGAGGCTGATCTACCGAAAGCACCGCCAAGCTCACCAGAAGAAGGATGTTGTTTTCTACCATAAAGCAATGAGGATGTGGCAACCGACATTGAAAATCTTTCTATGCCTCAAAAGTCTGGTTCAGAAATTCAGAAGAATCTGGAAGATGGCTATTTAAGCGGTTGGAGTTCTGACTCTGACTCTTCTAAAAGTACTCCTCAGTCAAAATTTAATCCTCCCACCAAGACTACCAGTTCTTCAGTCATGGATGTTATGACAACAAATGCGGTCAGTCTAGAAGAACAAGTTGCTAGCCTGGCCAAAGTGGTTGAGGGAATGTCCAAAACCCTAGAAGAACGTGATGTTGAAATCGCATACCTCAAGAGCAAAGTAGAAAGTAAAGGGGATTCAAGTCGAGTTGAGTCCTCGCATAAACAAAAGGAGGTACCTGAAGCGTTCGCGCTTTCTAGTGAAGGTTTCGATTCCCATGGACAACTGAGGATTTCATTTTAGGCACCAATCAAGCAGAAGTACGAGGAGGCGCCAAAATCTTCTTCTACTTATGCTAAGCCTTATACTAGAAGATTGACCTTTTGAAGATGCCTACTGGTTATCAACCACCAAAGTTTCAGCAATTTGATGGCAAGGGCAATCCAAAACAGCACATTGCCCATTTTGTTGAAACGTGTAGCATGCTGGAACTGATGGTGATCTTCTCGTCAAGCAGTTTATTCGAACGCTCAAAGGCAATGCTTTTGACTGTTATTGCGACATTGAGCCTGGCACAATTGAAAGTTGGGAGCAGTTGGAACAAGAATTTCTTAACCGCTTTTACATCACTCGCCGTATTGTCAGTATGTTTGAGCTTACGAATGCTCGCCAATGGAAGGATGAACCTGTCATTGATTACATCAATAGATGGCGGCACGTGAGTCTAAACTGCAACGATAGACTGTCTGAAACTTCTGGAATCGAGATGTGCATCAAAGGCATGCAATGGGATTTGCAATACATTCTTCAAGGAATCCTGCCTAAAACCTTTGAAGAGTTAGCTTCTCGAGCTCATGACATGGAACTCACCATTGCAGCAAATGGAAGGCAAGGCCTACAAGTACAAGACTCTCGCAAAACGCAAGATTCTCGCACCGTAGGAAATAAGCCAGACATTCATAAAGGGGGCAAACCCATATCAAAGGAGAAAAGAAGGATTCCATGACAGTGAATGTTGCACCCTTCAAAATCTCTACTAGACCTAAGACAAAGCAAGTAGAGAAGTTTTCTCCTCCACAGGTGAAGGAGAAAAGGAGGCTCACATTAAAGGAGATGCAAGAAAAGGTGTATCCATTTCCAGATTCAGAGGTCCCTTCAATGTTTGATCAATTGTTGGATCTAAAACTCATTGAGCTCCCGAGATGAAACGACCTGAGGAGGCTAACAAGTGAATGATCCAAATTACTGCAAGTACCACCGCTTGGTTAGCCACCCCACTCAACGGTGCTTCGTCTTTAAAGAGAAGATAGTAGAGCTCGCTAGCCAAGGGAAGATTGTCTTGGAGGAAGAAAATGAAACTGTAGCTACAAATCAGACTGTAGTTACTCTACAAAATGACACTCTTCAGCCTAAAGCGTCACCAAGGGTGAAGATTCAATTTGGGTCATTTGATCCCATTGAAGTAGTGCGATGCCCTTCTATTCAACATCTGGGGGCAGCATCTCTACCAACACAAAAGTTGAGGATGCAAATAATGAAGGATGGACCCTTGTTACTCATAAAAAGAAGAAGCACACATCAAGTGTGAAGCATCCCCAAGTTGCAATACCAAAGTCTAGTCCCAAAAGGATGCGTGTGAGAAGGCAACAAAGAAGGAAGAAGTCGAAGAGAATATTCTCAAATCAGCAAGAAGACACGCTCATCCGAAAATTGCGTGCTCCTTTTACCCTATGGGATTTCCTTCCTGAGAAAATTCGCAACTCCGGTCTTTTTGAGGCTTCATGCAACACTGTGAGTGTCGAAGAAACTGAGGATCCAGAGCTTAAGTCACCAAAACATGCTCCAATCAAGGCTGACTCTACAAGTTGTGTCAGTGATTGTCTTGCTTGCATTGGAAGCATTACACTCTCTGACGAGGATTTGCTACTTGGTAACATAACACACAATCGCCCACTCTTTGTCACTGGATACATATGCAAAAAGAGGGTTAATAGGGTGCTCTTGGATGGTGGATCTGCAGTTAACATCTTGCCGCTTCGTACCATGAAGGAACTTGGCATCTCTATAGATGAACTAGCACCTAGTCGTCTCATGATCCAAGGATTCAATCAAGGGGGGCAAAGAGCTATTGGCGTGATTCGTCTGGACTTGCTCATCGATGATATGACCTCAAGTGCATCACTTCATGTCATTGATGCCAAAACTTCTTACAACGTGCTTTTAGGGCGGCCGTGGCTCCATGAGAATGGCGTCGTCCCATCAACCCTCCATCAATGCTTCAAGTACTGCAAAGATGGTGTGATAAAGAAAGTGGTAGCTGATGATAAACCCTTTAGCGAAGCCGAATCCATTTTGCTGATGCTAAATTCTACTTGGCAAATGTGGTGCTGACGGAGTTAGAGCCTACTGCCTCTTCATCAAGCTACAAGCAGTCCAAAGCAAATGACTTGCAACTTAGTAAGACCAATATTCTAACTAAGGAGAAGCAGAAAATTGATCAAGGTATCAGTCGTCATGTAGAGGAAGCATTAAAGAAGAAAGAGACACCTGTACTTCATTATGTGCCAAAAGTGAAGAAAGGTGAAGAGTCGGCCTTAGATGGATTGACGCTCCCAGTCACTAACCTTAACGAAGCCAAGGTCGCTCCACCCCTAAAAGGATTTGTTCGAGCCACGCATACATCCATAGTGGAAAATGGCTACTTGCCTTCACAACGGACAAACGGCTTTGATCCCAATGCCTACAAGCTTCTCGCAAAGGCTGGACATAATCCTAAAGATTCAACTTCTCTAGGGAAACTTCTGCCTGAGGCGACCGGTGAAAAGATGCATGGCTTGAACTCAACTCAGAAGATGCTCAAGCAAAAGGGATATGCTGTCAAAGAGTCTCAAGCAGGCCTTGGATATACCGCACCTGCTCCTGCTCGCATCTTCATAAAGAAATCCACCAGCAATTACATCACGACAGAAGAAGGAACCTCATCAGTTTCATCTAAGACATCTGTCTTCGACCGTTTAAGTGCTCCGAAATCTCAAGTGTCAATCTTTGACAGATTGGCGCCCCAAAATGAAGTAGTCTCATCGTCTCGCACGAGAAAATCCATTCAAAGCCGATTAGGGCCGCCAAGTGAAAGCCTTACGCCCTCTAGCTTGTGCGAGTCTGTCCATAGTAGATTGAGTCTACCGAAGGGAGTGTCTTCATCAAACGCTCCTCGAAAGTCTATACATTGCCGATTGGGTGTCTCAAATACTACCATCAAGAAGGCTTCAAAACGGAGGACTCTCTTGTCAGAAGATGATAATAAGTTGAAGAGCAAAATACCCTCTCGCATGGAGCGCCATACTACTCTCGTCGTGGCAGTTGACGATGAAGTGCTGAAAGTAAAGCGACAAACTGTGGTGTTAACCAAGGTGCCTTCTAAGGGTTTGAAAGACGGACTTAATGAAGGATGCTTCACTTCCTCATTCCATATCACAGCTTCTTGTAATGAAGTCCAAGAAGAGGAGGATGTTGAAGATGCTCCACAAGAATTGGAAGAAGACGTGAAGTCCACCGTTGATGATTTAAAAGAGATCAACCTAGGGACTGAAGGTGACCCACGACCAGCCTACATAAGTGCCTCGCTCACTCCTCAAGAAGAAATTGCTTACATTGAACTCCTACGAGAGTATAAAGACGTCTTTGCTTGGAATTACACGGAAATGCCAGGGTTAGACCCAAGAGTCGCTGTTCACCATCTTGCAGTGAAACACGGTGTTCGACCTGTCAAGCAATCTCAAAGACGCTTTCGACCTGACTTGGTTCCCAAAATTGAAGCGGAGGTCAATAAACTCATTGAAGCTGGTTTCATTCGAGAAGTCAAGTACCCCACCTGGATTTCAAGCATAGTCCCAGTAAAGAAGAAAAATGGGCAAATCCGAGTTTGTGTTGACTTTCGTGATTTGAACAATGCTTGTCCGAAGGATGACTTTCCACTTCCTATACCTGAGCTCATGGTCGATGCTACTACTGGACATGAGGTTTTGTCATTCATGGATGGTTCGTCTGGCTACAATCAAATCCGCATGGCTCCGAGATGAAGAGTTCACAGCTTTTCGCACACCTAAAGGCATCTACTGTTACAAAGTTATGCCTTTCGGCTTGAAAATGCGGGTGCCACATACCAAAGAGCGATGCAAAAGATTTTCGACGATGCTTCACAAATATGTGGAGTGTTACGTGATGACTTAGTCGTGAAGACAAAGAGACGAGCTGACCATCTTCATGATCTAAGACAAGTGTTTGAACGGTTACGAAGGTACCAACTTAGGATGAATCCTTGAATGCGCTTTTGGGGTTACGTCTGGAAAGTTTCTTGGGTTCATTGTGCGCCACCACGGCATAGAAATTGAACAAGCTAAAATTGACGCTATCGAGAAAATGCCTGAACCTCGGAATATTCATGAGCTGAAGAGTCTTCAAGGACGATTGGCTTACCTCCGTCGTTTTATATCAAATTTGGCTGGTCGATGTCAACCATTCAGTCACCTCATGAAGAAAGGGACTCCGTTTGAGTGGGATGAAGCATGCAACAATGCTTTCAAGAGCATCAAATCCTATCTAACGAGCCCCCCGTTCTCACTGCCCCTATACCTGGACGACCACTAATCTTGTACATTGCTGCTCAAGAGCGTTCGGTTGGAGCACTTCTCGCTCAAGAGAATGATGAAGGGAAAGAAAATGCCTTGTATTACTTGAGCAGAATGATGCTGCCACATGAGTTGAACTATTCTGTGATTGAGAAGATGTGTCTCGCCCTTGTCTTTGCAATCCAAAAGATGCAGCACTATTTTCAAGCTCACACAGTGCATCTCATCTCCAAGGCTAATCCCATCAAATACGTCATGTCAAAGCCAGTCCTCTCTGATCGATTGGCAAGGTGGTCACTCATTTTTCAACAATACGAGATCATCTACGTGCCTCAAAAAGCCGTTAAAGGGCAGGCTCTAGCTGACTTCTTGGCAGACCATCCTATACCAGCCGAGTGGAAGTTGTCCGAAGAATTGCCAGATGAGGATGTCATGGTAGTCGAAGTTCGTCCCCCATGGACAATGTACTTTGATGGCGCGTCTCATCGAAGTGGAGCAGGTGCTGGTGTGGTATTTATTTCCCCAGAAGGAGATGTCTTGCCATATGCTTTCACTCTCACACAAAATTGTTCAAATAATGAGGCTGAGTACCAAGCTCTCATTCTTGGGCTGGAGATGGCGGTTGAAGCAAAGCACTTACAACTCAAGGTATATGGAGATTCAATGTTGATCATCAACCAGCTTCTTGACATCTATGAAGTGAGGAAGCTTGAACTTGTGCCTTTCAATAACTACGCACGTCGCTTGATTGCATGGCTTGGTGATGTCACCCTAGAGCATGTGCCGCGAGGAGAGAATAGGCAAGCAGACGCACTTGCAAACTTGCTTCTATGCTTGCTTTACCTGACCAAGAGACGCACGTTCCAATATGCCGAAGTTGGGTCATACCGCCAATCTTTGACGATGAAGACAATGGTGAAAGGGAAGTGAACGTCGTCTCAGTTTTGGAAATTGAAACTGAGGATTGGCGCCAACCATTCATTGATTATCTACAACATGGAAAATTGCCTGATGATCCACCTAGAAGAACGGATGTGAAGCGTCGCGCCCCTCGATTCATCTACTACAAGGACACGCTTTACCGTCGATCTTTTGAAGGGTTATTCCTCCGTTGCCTTGGAGAAAATGAGGCAAAGCAAGCTCTGGAAGAAGCTCATTCTGGAATATGCGGCGCTCATCAATCTGGCCCCAAACTTCATTTTCGAATCAAAAGGATGGGCTACTACTGGCTGACCATGGTCAAGGATTGCATGGAGTACGCCAAAAGATGTCATGCTTGCCAAATCCACGCCAACTTTATACATCAACCACCAGAACTGCTCCATCCAACTGTCGCTTCATGGCCTTTTGATGCATGGGGGCTAGATGTCGTGGGCCTTTGCCAAAGTCTTCTGGTGGCCACTTATACATTTTGGCTGCGACTGACTACTTCTCCAAATGGGCGGAGGCCATTCCATTGAAGGAAGTGAAGAAGGAAAATGTCGTCAACTTCATCCGTACTCATCTCATTTTTAGATATGGTGTACCGCGTTACGTCATCACTGACAATGGAAAGTCCTTCTACAATAGTGCCGTAACTAGACTTTGTCAGAAGTTTGGCTTCAAACAACATGCTTCTACTATGTACAATCCACCTGCAAATGGTCTTGCTGAAGCATTCAACAAGACTCTTGGGAGCTTATTAAAGAAAGTGGTTGCCAAAGCAAGAAGAGATTGGCCTGAGAGACTGGAAGAAGCACTTTGGGCATATCGAACCACGTTTCGAACGCCCACACAAGCCACTCCATATTCACTAGTGTACGGCATGGAAGCTGTTTTGCCGCTTGAGCGTCAAATTCCATCTTTAAGGATTGCCATTCAAGAAGGCCTCACTCATGAAGACAATGCTCGCTTGCGCCTTGAAGAACTAGAGGCACTTGATGAAAAGAGGCTTGAGGCACAACAACGTCTTGAATGCTATCAAGCCCGCATGTCAAAGTCATTCACAAGAAGGTTCGTCTTCGTTCTTTTCAGAAAGGGGACTTGGTTCTTGCTGTAAGAAGGCCCATTAATACCACCCATAAAATCGGTGGCAAATTCATTTCCAAATGGGATGGACCATATGTGGTGCAAGAAGTTTACTCAAGTGGCGCCTACAAATTGGTTGCTGAAGATGGCTTGAGAGTTGGCCCCATAAATGGCAAATTCTTGAAGCGCTACTATCCTTGAAAAACAAGCGTCACTCCATGACGCACGAGCTTAAACTGCATGTTGCTCTTGGCCCGCATGAGCTAAAACTGTGCACGGCAAACAAAAAAAAAAAAAAACATAAAATTGAACTACGTTTGGCTTGATCCCATTTTGGGTACGTAGGCAGCTTGAATTTCAAGCTCAGTCATCCCAAAAAAAAAAATGAAATATTAATTTGATAATAACAAATTGCATTTGCTATATTCCTCAAATGAATAAGTAGATCAAGTGTTATTAATCATAAAAAAAAAAAAAGGAAAACAATCTTTCCTCTAATCAATAATGACAAATTGTGTTTGCTATATTCCTCAAATGAATAAGTAGACCAAATGTTATTAACAATGAAGAAAGGGAAACAATCTTTCCTAATAGCAAAAAAAAAGAAGACTAAAACTAAGGAAATAGCTTGACGCTCGCCAACTCGTTTTGATTTGCTTCAAGCAACCTTCTCATCTCCTCCGATTTTGCAATGTCTTCATCAATCTGTACTGCGCCATTCTTGATAGCAGAGACCTTATCTTCAAGGTTAGAGATCTCAAGTTGCACCTTGGATAATTCTCCTTCATTTGCAACAACCACTTCTTCTTTGGCCTTCAGCTTGGTGTCTATGCCTTCCAATGCTCTTTTCAACTTAGCCCTGTCAACTTCAAGGGCTTCAAATTCTTGTTGATGAAGTTCAGATTCTTTAATTAACTCATTTTCTGTGATTTTAGCATGAAGGGTTTGAGAAATATCTGTCAGCTGACTTGCACATGATTTGATAGAAGTGGAGTGGTTTTTGTATGCCCGAATATTATCAAAGAAGCTTTTAAGGTTGCACTGTAACGGAGAAATATCCATTACTTTCATGTTTCTCATCTCTTCGAGGACCTTCTCAGCCTCATCTTCAATATCGTCGATATGATCCAAGCTGGTTTTCTCGATCTTGTGTGAAAGTTGGGACCACAACCCTGAGACATACTTGCGCCGACTTTTAGCAATCACATCTATCCCTTGAAAAACACTAACATTGGATAAGGTGGGACCAAAAGGTCTCACTCGAAATTGTCTTGGTTCTGTTATTGGCACTTTGGGCATGTCAACAGGAGCCTTCTCATGAGAAATTTGACGTAATGCTTCTTTGACAGATTTTCCCTTACGCGAAAGCAATCCAAAGGAATCTGGACCATCTATAGAACCTCCACTGCTTTGAGAGTGTAGTTCATCACCAAGATTCAAGTTGTTGACTCCCAACTGCACATATACAAAAAAAAAAAAAACTTAAGCATCTTACTAAATAAAAAATGTGAAAGCATTCGAGGAAGTATGTGTTTTCTTACATGTGCTTCCAAATTCTCTAAAGGTGTGCTGCTATCAGGCACATCTTGGAAAAAACCGTCCGTGTCAATGTGGATATCCTCCAAGGGTGTGACTTGGGCTATGTTTTTCTGCTTCTTGGGGCGATTCCAGTGACGATCACCTTGGCTAGAGTTGCTATCCCCATCACAAATCACAAGGCTTCTTTTCTTGTCTCTATTTTCGGTGGTTGGATTTTTGACAATCACGGATGGAATTTTTGGAGCAGAAATCTTCAAGAGAGGTTTAGGCTTGAGAGTTGATCTCTCCATGTCTTTGGATGCATCTTTGGATAGATCCTTTCCTTGGTTTGGTTTGGCCCTGCTTGGTCTAGTTTTGCTTGCTTTGGCTTTGCCTAATGTTGCATTGGCGCCATCAACTTCATGGGTGCTAACAACAAGTGGAACTTTTGGTTTGGCCCTGCTTGGTCTAGTTTTGCTTGCTTTGGCTTTGCCTAATGTTGCATTGGCGCCATCAACTTCATGGGTGCTAACAACAAGTGGAACTTTCGGTTTGGCCCTGCTTGGTCTAGTTTTGCTTGCTATTGCTTTAGTACCTTCAACTTCATGGGCATTCTCAATAGGTGTAACTGCTCCCTTACCCTTGGTTAAGCGAATTCTGACTGGAGTCTTGGGTTTCTCTTGCTTTTCGACAGGCTCAATGTCTCCTTTAACAAAATCACTTGCATGCTTTGTCCACCACTCTTGATATCGCTTTGTGGTAAGGCCTTTGTGCGAGGAGATAGGAATTCTCAGTTTTGCTTTGGTGCCAAGCTTCGTGCAGGATTGCCAAAGTCCTACGACATTGGGTAGATTGAGGGGACATGCTTCTTCCACCAATTTTTCGGGTATGTCTTGGTAAAAGTTGAATTGTCGTGAGAATCGATGAGGGCTGTAAGACTCAACGATATACTGCATATCATAGCGAAGAGTCAGGTAACTTGAACGAAGACTGATGGTGTAGGCTGTCCAGAAGTGGGATTGCTTTCCGTCATCTACCATTAACCTCTCTTCTTTGTCAGACATGGCCAAGGACGATAATTGCGAAGGATCAACACTTTTTAGGAGTTTCCGGGCCCCAATTGCTGTGAAATGTTTTGCATTCTTCTCTCCGGCTAGTCGGACCATTCTAACGCCCGGTTGAGAGTGTAGGGATGGAAGGTATGTGTCGAAGTAGTTGCCAAGCCATCCGTAGATATAATGCATGGGAAGGATCGCATGGCACTGACTTGGAGTAGAAGATGATGAAATTTGCCTCAAGCCATGATATATGCTCGCCAGAACGGGCACCGCCAAAGAAAATGTAGATCCGCGCGCCATCATGCTTGCAACTTTGAAGACGGTAGGACGAATTTGGTTTGCTTTTCCATTGGGTAGGACAAATACGGACAGCCAGCACGACAGGAAGGCTGCTAAATAGACTTCTTCCCTTAAATGTGCTTTGATGCCTAGCTCGTTGAATGCTCCTTCTTCATCCTTTGTGCGCTCTGGTGGCATGCTAGTGTGTCCAGTTGGCCTGCTTGCTCCCTCGCTCTGATCATTAGGAGAAAGATTTGAATATCTACTTTTTAGCCTGCACCAGAAATGGATCCAGTCACGAGCGGTGATATGGTGAGTTTCTGAAACACGAAAAAGTCTGTGGTACGCTGCAAAGAGGTGCCTGCAACTAGGTGGAAGGAGGTACATGTTGTTTTTGTCGACGCCTGTCAGATCACATGCCGGCGGGATGACTTCGTCGTAAAATTTTCCATAGATCGGCAGACCACCAATATAAAATAGATCCCAAAGGGAGATTGATAGCTCTCCTGCTGGTGTATGAAATGTGTTTGTGGAAGGACACCAATGCTCGCAGAATGATTGAATGAGGTTTGCATCACGGTCATATGTGAAAAGAGAAGCATAGACGGCACCATAAATCCTTGCCTGAAAAAGTATTTCTGAAGATCGCCCAAGTACATCTTCTGCCCACTCCCAATATTGATTGATGAATGAAAATTGGCCAAAGTTGGCAAGAGGAGATGTCCAAACGGCCTTTCCGTCATTGATTTGATCACCTAGCAAGGCAAAGTGTTCTGTGGCATCATCTTTGGAATGGAGCGAT
Source organism: Rhododendron ovatum (assembly GCA_019656835.1). Classification (NCBI taxonomy): domain Eukaryota; kingdom Viridiplantae; phylum Streptophyta; class Magnoliopsida; order Ericales; family Ericaceae; genus Rhododendron; species Rhododendron ovatum. The sequence continues at coordinate 32,376,366 of CM033799.1, forward strand.
GACCGCAACAAGAGCGCCCTGGAGGAAGGAATGGTGGTAGAGTTGGTGAGATCATGCAAGTCTGTTGTAGTGTCAATGAACCATTGTGTTGGATGGGCAAAGTCAGCAACTGCAGGTTGGCATGAAAAAGGTGAACCAATGACAGGATCAATGACCGGAAGAAGTAATGGTTCGTCAGATGTGCTCTGACCCTCGGCAATGGAAAGTAGTGCTTAGCCATGAAGGATCGTGTCTGCGAAAATTGCAATCTTTAAACAACGGAAGGTTTGGAGGGCAAGTTGCAAGGCTTCAAATCTGTCAAGGAAAAGCGAATAATGACAAAGCATTAGTAAAAAGAGAGAGAGCATTGATGCATAAAAGAAAAGGCACTGTTTTTCTAAAAAATTGAGACCGAAATTCTTGGAGCCGTAAGAAATTAAGGGTTCTTGATACCTGTAAATAAGACAAAGATCAAATATTCAGCAAGCAAAAAAAATTTCATTACACTACCCCGTAGTGTAAAATCAGTTCATACCCTTGCAGAAAAATTTCGGTGTCGAGTAAAGCAATACAGATGTAAAGTAGCCGTATACAAATTCTTGTGCTATTCTTTCACAGACTTCAAGACCTTTTGCAATGTTAGAGGACATGTGCTGTCATGAAAAAAATTCAAGTAGCAACAGGTGTGTGCCAAAATTACAAGTGACAAATTCAGTGGGAGTAAAATTGGTTCTGGCCGTAGGCTTCAAGTCATGAAGTCGGGTTATATGTACGCCGAAATTCTGTTCGAACAGAGAACACGTGCCGTGTAAAGGAAAAGTGTTCAATCGAAGATGCGTATTCACCACAACAAGTCAAAGAATACCACCATTTTTTTTTTTTAAATCTTGACATGCTCATTACAGAAATAAAGGGTTTATTTTGTATCGGTAAAAAAAATTCTGATCCAGTAATCCTTAAAATTTCGGTTCACGTGTTTTGGCCTACAAAATGTGAAGTCAGAAGAAGCAAAATAGTTTTGCACGAAGGAAAATTATGCAAGGGCGTACTACATGCATTGCACTGGTACGTAAAGCCGTAAGCGAAAAGAGGGACAAATCCAAAGGAGGAGCTACGATGTTTTGTTTGCTGTAAGTTCTGCTTAAAAAAAAAGATTCAGTACATGGTGTGTTCTTGGCACAATAAGAAAATAGCAAGAAGAAGAAAAGAAGAAAAACAAGAGGCTAGAAGACAGGAGGATGAAAACTTTACTTGATGAGTCTGCTTTGACGCCGAATGCCGCTCTACGAGATGTGCTTCTGTTGCTCTTTATTTATAGGCACGGGTTAAGCAATCTCTTCTAGTTGGAAAAGAACTCAAACACCCTAATCCCATGCAAATACAATTGTATTCAAGCAGTGACTTCTAAAAGCGGAGAGTAAAGTTCCAATGGGAAAAGGAGTTTGAAGTCCTATCCTAAATAAAATACAATTGTATTTAAGTGGTGATCTCTAGAAACGTATTACGGGTCGACACATGCACCTGTAAGGAGGCACCTAAATTCCTAATGGGAGAAGGATTCTTCTTTCCTCTCCTGATACCAATTGAGTTCTTCTTTAAGCGGTGTCGAAGTTGGCCGCGATAACATGTCCCTGTTTGCTGCTTTTGGGGCAATCAAGCATTTGGTGAATGATTGCAAGGTTCACCTGGGCTTAATTTAATTGGGTTATCAAGTTCCAATTATTTGACGGTCTTAGAAGTTTCTTCAAAAGATTAATTAGTAGCCCCAAGATAAAGTGGGTTTGCAAATTATTCTAAAAAAAAAAAAAAACTCAAGCATATTGATTGACAAATTTTGGCGCGAATCATGAGTTAAAATTTTGAAGAGCCAAATCCGCTTCAAGTTTCAAGCAAAAGAAATTGTTGCCAAGCACACAAATCTTTGGCATCAATTTAAACCAAGTCAACATCAAGTCAGTCTCAAGCAAAAAAAAATTTGCCGAGTACACAAATTTTCGGCATCAAATCAAATCAAGTCAACATTTTCGAGACGTACTCACTTTTATGCATGAGCAAGTCTCGAGGGGGCATCTGTAGGCATCTAAAATTTCCGGCCAATCATAAGTTGCCACGTGTTGCGGGACCTAATAAATAGGGCGCAATAAATGGCCAATCAAATGCTGCCAAGTGTCTTTAGGTCAAAGGTCAAAGTGATGCAAATGGACCAATCAAATGGCGCCACGTGTCAAAGTGATGCAGTTATTATTTATTAAGTCGGCCAATCAAATTAAGCCACTTGATAAAATAATAATTGTATTTCTCTTTATAATTGTCTTTCTTAAAATAAAAGGAAGAAGGATAATTATTAAATTATAATTATTTCTTTTACATTAAGAAATAATTAAAGAGAGATAAACATAAAAGGAAGTAGAGTTGGTCATGACTCTCCATCCTACATCTCTATAAATAGAGGTGCTCTCCTCTCATATTTTCTATCAACATTGCAAGCATCCAACTCCAGAGCTCTGAAGATCAAAGCCTCAAAGCCCTTCAGAATTCCTCAAGTCTCAAGTCCAAATCCAACAAGAAGGTTCTTTCAGATCAAAGCTTCAAAGCTCCGAAGAACATTCAACATAGATCATCATCTTCTTCGCAAACATCGGAGAAGATTCTGCCGTTCGATCCGAGAATAAGCATCAAGCCCTCGTTTTAACAACAACTGAAGAGAAGAATCAGAGGATTATTTTCTCTTAGAAATTCATCAGAGATTGTAACCCTAGTTTTGATACATCAATAAAAATTGACTCTCGTTCATCATTTTTCCCGTCTTTTCCGTAGACTCGAAATTTGTATTCAACACTTTCTCTATGACGGTGGGATTTCGTGTTTTTTTCGGAGGGTTGAGTGTGATGTGATTTCTTGTAATGTTTTCTCAGAGTTTGTTTTTTTGAATAAATGGGGTAGTTTGTAACTTTTTTGATTTCATGTTATGATGTGATTTCATGTAATGTTTTCTCAAGCCCTTACTTGAATAAAAGGTTCATTTCGTTTGAAATTAAGACTCAAATGTACAATCCCCAATCCAAGTACGAATTTGAGTAAAAGCTTTATTAATGATATAGTAGTAAATTATTAAGGGAAATTAAAATAAGCCTTCAAAAAGTTGAGTAAAATTTCGAATAAAACTCAATTTGCATAACGCCCCCAAGATTGATTTGTTTATTTTTTTTAATAGACAACAAGATTTTATTAATACTCGACAAAGGAGTATATTGAGGCGGCCAAATTCTATAATCAATAAGGAACTTGCAACATAGAGCAAGCCAAAAGAAAGAAGAAAAGAAAAAGATATATCCAACACAAAATTGAATGAATAGCCACAAGCAAAAGTGAAATCATCTAACCGCCATGGAAAAAACAATAAAACGCTAGCCCAAGGACTGGCACTAGAAAACATGTGTCTGATGAAACATTGATCAATAAGACCCAGGAGACCGGAGAAATCTCATAACAGCATCAGCTTGTAACCAAGGTCTTCAAGAATGATTAATTGATTATAAAACCTTTGAGAAGCAATCAAGCAACAAATCGCATCCAGCAGCTTCAGCAATAGAGATTTAAAAGAAATAAGTTCGAAATTAAAACAATACAAACCCAAGTGATCAATTCTTTAGACTTAAAAATTGAGTACAGTGTTTCAAATGGAGCTAGCTCAACTAAAGACGAGTCGTCATCTATTCCTGTAACAACATATTAGTTTAAAGTCCAAATGAAATAACTTCATAGGAGCTTAGTTCAGCTTAAGTTTCTGTGATGTGTATAGTTCATTAATAAAAATATTTTAGAGTCTAGAGTCCGTGAAAAGATAAAATTATCTTTAATGAGACAAGGGCTTTGTTTGGTTAACATAAAAAATATCTTTTTTTCATTTAAATTGTCTTAAATGAGACAAGGGTATTGTTTGGTTAACACAAAATATGTTTTTTTTCGTGTTTTTCGATCTTGTTGCATTTTCATAGGGTACCCTAAGGTTTTTAAAGCCAATGATGTAACTTCAAAATGATTTTTAACTAAAAATAAAATACAACTTGTTTCTTCTTTAGGTACAAATTTTATTCTGGACATACATATATAGAGAATACATGGAATGATATTTATTTAGTTTCTTGATATATACCAGTGGTTCAGTATATAGAATACCTAATAAGAATATGTAGATAACTTTAATTGGTCGCGTAAATGAAAAAAATACCTGCGTTAACCACGTGATGATCTTTTTGGCAAAATAGCCCCAATCAGGAAATATTAAAAACAAAAAATTTCGATATTGCCACTTTCATTAATTTCTTACGCTCTCTATATAAACATAATAAATTTTCTCTATGTCACTGTGAATAGAATTTTTTTTGTTGTTGTTTTTTGATTTTTTGAAGGCGTTTCATGGATTTTAACAGCATACCGAGTAGGAAATATTTCTAGCGACTATTTGCAATAATCTTATTTGAAAAAATACGTATAATAAGGGTGTAGTAGTAATGACATTAATATATCATAATACAATTACTTAAATTGTTTCGTACTCCCAAGACGTATATAAATATGAACAATCTTCTATCTGTGTATCTAAAAGCTGAATTGGTGCGAAAAAGATTTCCTATTCTTGTTTCATTTTTTCCGTGGCGATTTCATGGGTTTTGCTAGATCGTCCTCTTTTTTCAGTGTGTTTTGATCAAGAATCTCATTTTAACGAGTGTATTTTGATCAAGAATGTTCACACATGACAAGAGATAGCGATTGTTGTTCATGCTATATCATCATGTGAGTGAATTTTGGACCCGATCCTCTCCGCTAGAATCGTGTTTATATATATACAATGCGAAAACTAGCATGATTGAAAAATTAATTATACGGGAAGCTAATTCATGTCAAGTGCTTAAACGACTGTACCTTAACCCAGCAAGGACAATTAATTAGGTGCCTTTGTCTCCAAGAAAAACAAACATAAATGCAATCCTAGCTAGCAATTTTTTTGTGGTATTATCCTATCTGTCTATATAAACTGGCTTTGAATCTTTCTTTTGTGCACTTTAACAAGATGGGATGCGGTCACTTCTTGGGTCTTGTTTCTATGACAGGTGGTACGTGGTTCTGTTTTCCTGACTCTGTTTTTCAAAGACTTCTGCATTCCTATCAGAGGGTGTGGTCGCTTTTCGCTGCATTCATCGAAGATTTCTACAGCCGATCAGGCTGAGAGAGTGGTTGCGGATCGTGGTTTCAACAAGTGATGGGTGTTTGCGGTTACAGCTTGTAGTATAAGCTGTTGTAATGTGCCAAATTAATCTTATTAAAAATAAAGAGATTGCCTTGCTTTTGTACTCCTATTTTGCCTTGCTTTAATTTTCTTTTCTCTTTGGTTTCTATAGTCCCACATATGTGGGTTTAAAGAAAATTAAAGAAATTTCAATTCAATATATGGATCACGTACCCCATATTGCTGAATTATTTCTACGATGAACGGTCTTAGAAAAGCCAACTTGTGCTTGCCAAACCAAAAATGAAATTGACTTAAATCTCCTGCCACCATCTGCACATTCGATCCAAACAAATGAATTTTTAACAAATTAAATGTACGTCTGATTGATCGTCTAATTCAAAACCTTTTTTTGACAAATGAACCATGAAATTACTAATCCTTGCTATACGAGATTACTTCATGTTAAATGCCCACGAGGCGTGTACATTATAATCAAGGGTTAACTATGAAAATCACCCTTGAGGTTTTTAAAAATTATAAATTGCTCCCTCATGTTTGGGAAATTACAACACTCCCTTTATGAGAACCAATTACTCTCTTGTCATGATGTAGCCATATTATCAACTTATCTTCCCTTAGCTTGTGAAATGTTATCTTCACACTCTGCAGCCTTTCACAAGATACAAAACGACAATGTGGTTCATTTTAATGAGAATTTAATAATTTCATACAGATTTTGTCAAATTTTCTATTGGCTATATCACGACAAGGAGTAATCTGTTATGAGATAGGAGGTATTTTGTAATTTTCCTAAAATGAGGCGACAATCTATTATTTACTAGAATTTTGGGTGTTTTTTTGTAATTTTTCCTATAATTAAATATTATAGGTCCCGCATACTATCATATCTCAAAATTTTTATAATATTCAAATTTGTGGGTCCCTATGTCCCACCTCATTTAATGCTAGGTTCGGATACCCAAGGAAATTATGTTACGAGAGGTGTTAGGGGCATATCATCTCAACAAAATTTCTCTCACATACAAGTAGGGCTTGTTTAAGTAGGACCCACCTGTATGTGAGAGGAATATGATCGAGGTGTTGCTGAGATGATGTTCCTCTATCATTTTTGTTATGTTATGGTATATCGTATTTCAACCGTACAATGCCACTCGGTGGAACTGCAACTGCAAAGTTATTTTTTTCTTTTTCAAGTGAAAGTGTGGTTTATAATGCTTATTGGGTAATCCTCCTAAATAATCTGTACTTTGTGGTAAAATATTAACGTTTACTTGTATGTTTGTATACATTTTATTCTGAACAGAGAGAATATAATAGCTGCAATTAGCTTTATAAACCACAACTCTTTTAATTTCAAGAATATAGAGAAGTATTATTGTTGCTGAAACTAAAGTGCCAGCGATTACCACATGATAATCTTAAACACCAATTATAGTACCTGCAATTATTTCCACCAATTTTCTTAAAAAACACCAATATATATATAATTCTACTAGTCTCATTTGGAAAAATAAACATAATTTGACAATAGCTAATGGAGATGAAAATTTTACATTATATTGACTTCAATTTCTTCCTCTTTTAGGACTGGACGTATAGATATAAGCACGAAAAATCTTATGCTTATATATCCACGTATAGCCCAATAAGCAAAATATTTCTTGCTTTTGGATTTGTTTGCAGGGTAGTTTCCTGGGTGCATGGAATAAAATTGATTTTCTTTCTAGTACGCAGTATATACACAATAACTGACAAGATTTTATTCTATCTGAGTATCTGTCACATATCGATAGTAGCGATAATTAGGTAAGTTCAAGTTGAAAAATGAGGGGAAAAAAAAATCTTTTGTTACACTTCCAAGATCACCTTTTCCAGGAATGCTTCGCTTACAACATTCCATTACAACATGTATACAATATGTTGACGTGGCACTGAAACACAATTGTAATGGAATGTTGTAAGTTGGTGGGAACCAGTGCCACATCGCCACATCAGCATGTTGTATACATGTTGTAATGGAATGTTGTAAGCGTAGCATTGCTACATCTTTTCATGTCTAAAAGTACAAATAAATTTAATTAGTTGATCAAAACGTTTCATTGAATTAAAAAGCTTGGATGATCTTGCACGTCCAATTTGAGGTAGATGACCATTGACACAACATAATCAATAAAGACGGTTAATCCATATTCTTACAGCCAAAATATATATCTATTTGGCTTATTGATTAGGCAACATAATAACTGTGAAATCATTTCACAATGCCATGCCTTCAATTTCTTGATCTCCCAAACACCATATAAATCCGTCACTTAATTTTTCATGTCTTTGAAGAAGAGACAAAGACGGTTCACAATGGTTACGCCACACTTCTCCTTTTCTCAACTTCTTCATCAAATAATCCGTTTGAGGAAAAAGGGTTGTTGTTCATGTTATATCATCAAGTTGTAAGTTGTTGATTGCACTACATTCAATAACCAAAATTGTTGAAGCAAGGTTGCAGAAGTTGATGAACTCACGGGAAGCCAAACGATCAAGTAGCACTTGAAGAGTAGCAGAGAGTAATGCCCCCCTGACCGATGGCTCAGCCATTTTCTTCTTTTCTTTGCAGAGTAAAGACGTCGCGAAAAGAGAGGAAATAGAGAGTGCAAGAAACCGAGATCGGTTTGCTCAGTAAAAGCCTCTGCAACCTTCAACTGTTATTTCGAGATTGATATGTTAGATGAAGATGGTGTGGCTTTAGCACAGGGTCAGCGAACTAAATTAATTTATCTTTATGAGGCAAACATGGCCACACAAAAATGAAGAGAAGAATTCAAAGTCAATTGGGTGGCAGCCGCCAACAAAGACAAAAGGTAAAGCATTGATTTTTCTTTACGTTTTGATTCCTCTGAATATCGCAAATTTCCTTTTTTTATTTCGAACAGCCGTGGTAGAAAACTTAGCATAAACAAATTACGTCCAAACAAACCTAGCCTTAGTTGAGTGACATTGGGAAAGAATTTATCATACAGGCTTAAACAAGCACCCAATTCAATAGCAAACAGCTCAATAGAGAAATAGACAGCCAGTCGAAAAAGGTACGGTGGTTGTTGGGAACTGAATAGTCACCGGATGCGTTAGTTTTACCATCAACAAATGTTCATGTAGGCACCTTTCAAGCAAGTTTCTCATACACTCCTACGAGGTTTTAATGAAACAAATGCTTGGGGTTAATCTCCTCATTAAGATGAACACATTTGTATGTGGATCCGTGCAAAATAACAAGTGGTACTCACCTTAATTTTGTGTAAAAAATGACCAAAAACCATTTTGCATAGCATCTTTAGAAATCTTGTGACTATTTTTCGAAAGGTGAGGAATTAGACGATAATGCCACTGAATAGCAGAAAATTTGCTCCACCTCCTGTATCTTTGCCTTTCACTCCCCAGATTACGGGTGAGGTATACACATGCCTTGCCTCGGCTAATATTATACCTTGTACAAAAACTATGGGTATATATCTATGCTTCAATTTGCATTCATGGCCTCACTAGCACTACACAGAGCTTCACTTTGGTCCAATTAGATCATGGCCTCTCTAGCACTACACAAAGCTTCAGTTTGGTCCAGTTAGATCATCATGTCGTTGCAATTGTTCATGAAAATCAGGCAAAAACCAATCATCCAAATAGGACGACCAAATTACAATAAGCTCTACTAATTCTAGCTTCCACTATGTAACCCAGTGGCTTAGAAAAAAAAAAACTACACAATCTACTCAAAGATAGCAAAACATGTATATTCTCAAAACTGCTAGATTTGTACTGGGATTAAACTGGTTTTTTTAGCTTTTCTAAACCACGTGTATATATATTCCATCACTTATTGGGGATGCAGACAACTTTCAGCAACAGAGTTTAGCAACAAAGGTCCGTGACTGATACGCACCTAAGATTGCTTGATCGTGGTGCGTAAGCCCGTTGGTTATAAGTCTTTTTAGCTTTAAATTGTCGTTTTTAGTCAATATTACTCGTAAGGTAGTTTATTGAGTGTTTCAGGCAAAACGCCCTTAAAAGGCGTGTTTTGAGTGCAAAGTCAACTCCCAAGTTAATTCAAGAATTATCGCCCGGTGGAACTTGTGCCAAAGGGACCAAAGAACGAAGGCGAGGAGCATCGGGCAAGCCAACGGTCGTCGGGTGTCAAGACCAGGAGGCTAGCCTGAGGAACCAGACATAAGCCATCCGTATCGATACGGATTTCATGCTTATCGATACGCGTTTGTTATCTCTCGAACCAGAGAGTCCCGTATCGATACGGATTTTGTGTGTATCGATACGGGTTTGTTACGGGAGATTGGCCTTTTCAGCTTAACGATGTGGTATCGATACTTTGCTTAATCTGTATCGATACGGAGAGCCTTCGGCCAGATATTTTGCTACTTTTTGGGGTTTTCATTTATGGAATACTTGCCTTTTATAGTATGTTTTTAGATATTTGAGGAGAGAGAAACCCATTGTGTATAAATAGGGGTTCCTTCTTCCTCTTTTTGTATCTAGTTAATTACTAGCTTTAGATTTTCCTCCATTAATGTCCTTTTAAGCTTTCCAAGTTATTTCCTTAAGAACTCAAGTAAGTAAATCTCGTTTGTTAATTTCTCGTTTATTAAAGTTGTTCCTACGGACTAGATCCTTTATTATATCAAGTTTGTTTTCGTTTTTATCGGTTAAAAGTCATGTCTCGTTTTTATGCTTTCTTTTATGCTTTAGCTATGTGTGAGTAGTCGATAGGCCAAGTCTCGGGGTAATCTTTCCCGAGTACTTAGGTGGTTATTTGGTTCTCAAACATTCGGGCTTAAAATCATGGTTTTCGAAATTCCATTAACTTAGCCTTTTTGGTCTAAGCGAGGCGTGTTAACTCCTTAGTATGAAGTTTAGTCAAGCGGTCTTGGCAAGCGACATATTGAGGGCTCGTGGCCCCCTACGTGTTAGATACATTAGCAAAAATAGGTTGATTTAATTCCGGTTAATCACATCTTTCGATAACCATAGTCATTAAAGTTAAATCTCCCGGGCGTGAGCACGCGGTCGTGACTCTCGCCTGAGTTATAATTGAGAATCGGTAACGGCCTAAGCCAAGGGTTAGACGATCCCTAGACTTGCCTCCTTTAGTTTATCTAGCTCATTTCTAGTCTTCGCTTTATCTTTTCCACCGTTTAAAGCCAAACCAAGTTGGCCGTCTTAAACGCCACAATCCACCTTATAAAACCTACAATCCAATTAAGCTATATTCGAATTCTCTGTGGGTACGATCCCGGACTTCCGGATATTATGCTACCGACGACCTAGCCCTACGCTTGGGGTATTTCAACCTTATTTGAAGGCGAGGTTGGAGGCGAAGCAGTGACCAACGCGGAGAGTTCCGTGATAGGTAGGCAAGCCGTCAGGCTCGCGGTAGGTAGCGCGCGACAGACAGGCTCGCGGCCGAGATGGGTCGTGGGCCGCGGCCCAAGTTGGTTGGAGGGGTCCAGCTATCACTTAAGGTTTGCCTATAAATATTAGTTGTTGTATTCATTATTTTTTGAGAGTAGTTTGCTAGAGAGGCTGTACAGAGAGAAAATTTCTAGAGAGGGTTTCTAGTGAGAGAAAGTGCAAGAGAACTTTTCTCAGAGAGGAAGGAGAAGACTTGTAATTTTCGTTTTCTTTCGTTCATAGTGGACTGGTGTGGCTCTCGGGGACGTAGACAAGTTGCCCAACCTCGTATATCTGTGTGTTTGTTTTTCTGTTCTTTCTCTTCCTTTTCTCTGGTTTGTTTTCTGTGACGATAGTATCCCAAGATCCTGAAGTGTTTTTTGTTCGTTGTGAGTCTGAGCGAGAGGCTCCGATTTCCCAACAACCGGTATCAGAGCCTCGGTTGCGGTAAGGGTGTTCAACAATTTTTCGATTGAAGCTTTTAGGCAGTCCGAATTTTCGAGAAAACTATGGGTTCAGAAGAAGGGAAATCGAAGATCGAGAAGTTCGATGGTTCAGACTTTGCTTTCGTGGAAGATGCAGATAGAGGACTATTTGTATCAGAAAGATCTTTACCGGCCGCTGCTGGGTAAAGATGAAGGAAAGAAAAAAGAAGGTGAGATTGATGCGGAATGGGATGTTCTTGACCGGAAGGCTATGGGTCTGATCCGGTTATCACTCTCGAAGTCAATCGTGCACACTATACTAAAAGAAAAAACCGCGTCCAACCTAATGGACGGGCTCGCAGAGATGTATGAACAGGCGTCCACGGCAAACAAGGTGCACGTGATGAAGAAGTTGTTCAACTTTGAGATGCCTGAAGGAGGTTCGTTTATGAAGCATCTCAGTGAGTTCAATACAATAGTGGACCAGTTGGTCTCTATTGGTGTTGAATTCAATGATGAGATTCAAGCCTTGTTGATCCTATCTCAATTGTTGGAGAGCTGGCAGGGTACAGTTACTACGGTGAGTAACTCAGCTGGGAAGGAGAAACTCAAACTGAATGATATAGTCAGTTTGATTCTGACTAAGGAAGTTAGAAGAAAATCGCTCGAGGGAGCGTCAGGCTCTAGCGGTTCAGGTTTAGCTCTAAGTTTTGAGCAGAGGGGCAGAGGCCAGGCCAGAGGTGGTTAGAACCAGAACAAGAGCCTGTCGAAGTCCCGCGGCAAAACACAAGTACTCGACATTAAAGGTGAATGTTGGAACTGTGGCCAGGCGGGTCACATGTCTTCAATCTGTAAGGCTCCAAAGAAGAATAATGGTGAGCAGGAGGCCCACATCGTGCAGAATGCACTTATTCTGTCGATGGATAGTAACACGGAGCCATGGGTGGTTGACTCAGGCCCCTCATTCCACGAGACTGCTAGCAAAGGGGTTCTGAAGAACTATGTAGCATGCAACTTCGGGCAACTATACTTGGGCGATGATGAGACATGTAGTATAGTGGGAATGGGTGATGTGCAGATTGAAACGCAGGGGTTTAAATGGTGTTTAAAGGATGTCAGACACGTCCCGCAGCTGAAAAGGAATCTTGTTTCAGTTGGGCAACTGGGAGCAGCGGACAATACCTCGACATTCACAGGAGACGCGTGGAAGGTCTCCAACGGTACTATGGCGCGAAAATAAAGTAGGTATTCTCTATTTAACTTCACATGGGAGTCATTCACTTGCCATCGCGGAGGGACTCATGGGGGTGGTCCCGCACGAGGATCGCGAGGGTCTCGCGGGAGTGGTACTGCGTGAGGGTAGGCTTGAGGAGGGTTCACAGCCAAAGAACCAAGTGAGTTCAAGTTTGTGGCATGATAGGTTGGGACATATGAGCGAGAAGGGGATAAAGATTCTGCAGACACAGATGAAGCTGCCAGTTGAGTCATTGGCGATTTAGTTTGACATGTGCGAAGACTGTATCTTTGGCAAGCAGAGGCGGGTTAGTTTCCAGAAAAGTGGCAGACCTCCCAAGCCAAATAAGCTGGAGCTTATTCATACAGACGTATGGGGTCCCGCGCAAGTGTAGTCTCTCGGCGGGTTAAGGTACTTTGTTACTTTCATCGATGATCACTCAAGGAAAGTATGCGTCTACTTCAACACAAGTCAGAGGCATCCGAAATTTTCATGAAGTAGAAAGCCAGAGTAGAGAACGAAACAAACTTGAAGGTGAAGTGTCTGAGGTTAGACAATGGGGGAGAGTATGAACTGGGAGAGTACAAGAGAGCCTATGCTCTATTCGGGATTCGTTTATAGAAGACTCTTCCAGGAACTCCGCAGCAGAATGGCATTGCGAAGCGGATGAATAGGACTCTGATAGAGCATGCGGATACATGCAGGGTTGCCCAAACAATTTTAGGCACACACGATCAGTACAGCAGCATACTTGATCAACCATGGGCCATCAGTTCCGTTGAACTTTGGGGTACCGGAGGAGGTTTGGAGCGGTAAGGAGGTAAATCTCTCACATTTGAAAGTTTTCGGTTGTATTGCTTATGTCCACCTCAGTGACAAAGTCAGAGACAAGCTAGATGCTAAGTCATTGAAGTGCACATTCATTGGGTACGGCGGCGATGGGTTTGGTTATCGTCTCTGGGATGAGAAAAATCAGAAGATAATCAGAAGCCGGGATGTCATATTCAATGAGTCGATGCTGTACAAGGACAAGGATAGCAGACAATGCAGTGAGAGTTCTACACAGGATCACAACGGTCCCGCGAGAGGATCTCGAGTCACCCGAGTACTTTAGTTTGGAGGATCTTCCAGAAAGCAATAGGGATGAGTCGGGATCTGATCGAATGGATGAGGCAATCTCGCGGACAGAGGCAGTCTTGTGGACAGAGTCTGGGGCAGTTCTAGAGATAGCTCACCAGCTGTTGCAGTAAGGAGATCAACTAGGCTACCCAAACCTAATCCAAAATACCTTTCGTCGCTGGATTATTCGCTTTTGACAGATAGCGGGAACTATCTTGCTATGACGAGGCTTTACATTTCGGAGATGCTATGAAGTGGGGACGTGCTATGCAAGAGGAGATGGATTTTTTTCACTCGAATGTGACTTGGGAGTTGGCGAAGCTTCCCGCAAGGAAGAAGGAGCTACAGAACAAGTGGGTATACCGCGACAAGCAAAAGAGCAATGACAGCAAGAGGTTTAAGGCCAGATTGGTTGTGAAGGGCTTTCAACAGAAAGAAGGGGTTAATCTCACGGAGTTTTTTCCCCAGTTGTGAAGCTAACCACTATCAGAGTGGTATTGAGTTTGGTGGCTGCAGAAAATCTCTACCTTGAGCAGTTGGATGTCAAAACTGCATTTCTTCATAGTGACTTGGATGAAAAAATCTACATGAAGCAACCTGTTGGCTTTCTTGAGAAAGGCAAGGAAGAGATGGTGTGTAGACTCAAGAAGAGTCTATTTGGGTTGAAACAGGCTCCTAGACAATGGTACAAGAAGTTTGACAGTTTCATACAGTGCAGCGGCAACACAAGGTGCCACTCGGATCACTGTTGCTACCTTAAACGCTGTAAGGCGAGCTACATAATTTTACTACTCTACGTAGATAATATACTTGTAGCGAGGTCTTGTTTAAGCAAGATAAACAAGTTGAAGCAACAGTTGGCAGTAGAGTTTGCTATGAAAGATCTGGGTGCAGCGAAGTAGATATTTGGGATGAGGATCAGCAGGGACAGAACTCAAGGAGTCTTGAAGTTGAGTCAAACAGAGTATATTGAACGAGTTCTGGAAAGGTTCAATATGCAGAATGCTGATAGGTGCATAAATGTGCCTATTTACGCCCCTTAATTTACTCTTGTTATATCCGTTTATTATTTTATTTAGAGTTTGATATTCGTTTTCCTCGTTTCAGTTTCCACGGAACCGTTGGATAACAATTAGAGCAAAATTGAGAATTTTACCGGCGCCAATCGAATTAATTAAGAAAAGAGACCAAGTTTATATTGGATATTTGAAGAAGAGAAGTACTGTATAAAATTCTTAAGCTACTGGAATTGGACCCACTTAATTACCTACGGCGGAGAACTCCCGGCTAGTATAAAAAAAAAGAAAGCAAGGGTTTTGTGACATATCATATTTTCCCACACAACAACAGGCCATGGCGGTGGCCACGACGTTGCACAACACTCCATGATCGGCTAAACGCTCCGGCTAGGGTGACGAGGATGCTTCTCCAAGTAATATGATTGTTCATATTTCTAGGGATTTTATTCAACTATTAATTGTATGACTTTGGATGATTCATAATTACTACTTTTCCGATTTCACTTTTGTGTTTGTATCCATGGTTTCAAATACTGTCATACAATGGTTTTAAATGTTCTGAGATATGCTTTGAGATAGACTATATGATGTGAGACGGGTCGTGTCGTGGTTAAATCCAATGAGACGATCCGTGCCGTGTTGAGATAGCCTATACGGAGTACAAATCTTGATTTTATTTTTGGGGATTATCGATAGGAATTGCTACCCTTCGGTGATCTGGTTGAATGTTGAATATTGAATATGAACCCTAGGTTTTGAAGCAATTGCGTTACAAGGGGAGACTGAATCGAAAGCCCTAGTCCCTTCTCTAATCAGTTTACAACTCCTAATTTGCTTTCTAATTTAGTTTTAGTTTAATCAAATCAATCCAAATCAAAATCCAACTTCCTTTTAGTTTCAGAATTAAATTAGAAATTAATTGAAAGTACCGTAACTTAGCTTTTTACTCTCCGTGGACGATCTCGGACTTGACCGCTATTCTTTGGAATATTAGTTAATTCCCTGTTTTATAAATTATATTTTTGGTACGAAAACGACAGACCAAATTTTGGCGTCGTTGCTGGGGATGGATCGCTATTATATGGACAGCCTATTCTGAGGACAGTGCCATTATAAGTTCGGGGATGGATCGCTTTGCTTTTTGTTTATAAAGTTATAAAAAAAATTGAAAATTGAAAAGTTAAAAAAAAAAAACTTGTTGGATCCTTTTTACTTGAGACTTGGATATTGTGATGTTTACTTGTTGGTTGCTTGTGCTGAGAATCTGTGGGCATTACTTGAATATTTATGTTGCATGGTAGTTCTTTTTGTTAGCTTGGTAATAGAAATTTATCTTGGCATACTCTCTTAGCATATTTGTACTGCACGTTTCTTGGACCTTGACTGCTTGTGAGTTGTAACTTGAGTGCTTTCAATGGTTAAATTAGTGGAGACTTATTCCCATGTGAACTTTAGTGCCTTACTTTCCTTTGAAGTGGTGTCATATAAACTCTTTGTTTGTCGTAAAAAAAAAAAAGAAGAAGAAGCCTAATCGTTATCGATCTCATTATCCTTTGTCGTCAAGTATTGAGAGTTAATGCATGCCTATTATTTTATCTTTTGGGATTGGATTGTTACATGGTTGTATTGCCCCTAGGAGAGGATAGTAGGCCATTTTTGTTGATTTGAGCCGATTCGTTTCTTTTTCTTAAATACTTATCCTTGTAAGCCACATTGAACCTATTGCATGAGCCTTTTTCTTGTTAAGCTTCACCAACCATATTGTGTCTTAAGAATGGCAAGTTAATCATGTGAAGGTTAATTTTTGAAGAGAATGGAGTGTATTTGAGAAAGATGTGCTTGAATTGTGGTGTGTTCTTCCCCATTGTTAAAAAAAAGATTGAGAAAATTGCAAAAGGAAAAAGATATAACCTGAATGAAAAAGGGGAAGACACCTATGCATTTGTTTGAAGAAAGAAACGTGTGAACTTCATTGTGGAATTGTGTGAGGAGTGAAAAATTAGAGAGATGTGACGGAGTTGAAAAGAACGATAAGAGGGTGCACATTATTACTTGCCCTATATTGTTTTGGCCTATTCTCAGACACTTGCTAATGATTTATCCTAACCTTTAAAGCACTTTTCCTTACCCAACGATACAATCGAATAAAAGTCCTACTGGATCTTAGGGGCAATGGGTTGTGGATTGATGGATAGAAAGTCTTTAATGCTTGACATTCCTTTCAGGAGATTGTGTGTCTACTTAAAAAAAAATGCTTTCTTTTCGTGTCTAAGTGTGCAGGGTACTTTGGATCCATATTGCATAATTTCCACCCGCACACATTGAACGTTTACTAAATGCACCTTGTTTCGAGAGTACTTTTCTTTTGATGAGTGCATGACATGGTGAGAATTGAAGTCGAGACTCGGTCCGGAGAGGGTGCTCGGTTGTGGTTCACTTGTAGTCGAGGTCTTTGCTCACACACACTAAGTTTGGGTGCCTTGATTTATTTCTATGTTTTGATAGTGTCTAGAACTATTATTGCATATGTTATATTCTTGGTATTGGTGTTTCAATGAGTTGCATTGCAGGTTTTTGGGTTCCAAGTAAATGAATCTGTGGTATTTTGTTGGTGATCACTGCTAAAAACCCTCACGAGACTTCACTCGTCCTACCGGGGCCACTCGGGGGTTTTAAAGATCTATCCTTTAGTTAATTGCTTTATTTTATTTATTTTTGCTTTCTTTGCTAGGGACTAGCAAAGTGTAAGTTGGGGGATGTGATAGGTGCATAAATGTACCTATTTACGCCCCTTAATTTACTCTTGTTATGTCCGTTTATTATTTTATTTAGAGTTTGATATTTGTTTTCCTTGTTTCAGTTTCCACAGAACCGTTGGATAACAATCAGAGCAAAATTGAGAATTTTACCGGCGCCAATCGAATTAATTAAGAAAAGAGACCAAGTTTATATTGGATATTTGAAGAAGAGAAGCACTGTATAAAATTCCTAAGCTACTGGAATTGGACCCACTTAATTAACTACGGTGGAGAACTCTCGGCTAGTATAAAAAAAAAAAGAAAGCAAGGGTTTTGTGACATATCATATTTTCCCACGTACGGCAGAAACAAGAGAATGATGGTGGCCATCAGGATACTTTTTCATCACGCGAAAACAGAGAAAGGGGGCTGCCAGGAGACAGAGCACTTTGACCACGCCTTGCGGATCACGGCAAAACCAGTAACAACAGGAGCTTTTGGATTTATTCATTTGTCATTCATTCGAAAGCTTTTAGTTTGTTGTTCAATGGAGCTTTATTCTTGCCTAGTTATTTGTTCTAACTCCATGAGTGGCTAAACTTCTTGACTAGGGTAATGAGGAGGTCTCTTCAAGTAGTATAGTTGTCTGATTCTAGGGTTTTATATTCAACTTGATTGTATGACTTGATCGATTCATAACTTTTTATGAAGTTCTATATTTTTCCAATCATCGAATGTGTTTGTATCCATGGTTTCAAGCATTGTCATACAATAGTTTCTAATATTTCAGGATAGGCTTTGAGATAGACTATACGACGTGAGGTGGATCGTGCCGTTGGTTAAATCCAGTGAGACGATCCATGCTGTGTTGAGATAGCCTATACGGGTAGCAAATCTTGATTATCTTTTTGGGAATTATCGATAGGAATTGCTACCCTACGGTGATCTGGTTGAATGTTGAATATGAACCCTAAGTTTCGAAATAATTATGTTAAAAGGGGAGACTGAATCAGAAACCCTAATCCTTTCTCTCATTTGTTTCAAAATCCTTTAATTGCTTTCTAGTTTAATTTTAGTTTAATCAAGTCCAAATTAAAATCCAACTTCTCTTTACTTTCCGAATTAAATTAGAAATTAATTGAAACTACTGTAACTCAACTTTTTACTCCCTGCAGACGATCCTGGACTTAACCACTATTCTTCGGAATACTAGTTAATTCTTTGATTTTATAAATTATATTTTTGGTACGAAAACGATAGACCAAATGCCAAGGCAATTGGCGCGCCTCTGGGAAGTCAGTTTAGACTTTCTGACATGCAGTCTTCGAAGACAGATGCTGAGAAGGAGCACATGGCCAAGGTACTGTATGCCCCGGCTATCGGTAGTCTGATGTACGCGATGGTCTGCACGAGGTTATACATCGCACATGCAGTGGGAGTTGTGAGCAGGTTTGCAAGCAATTCAGGGAAGCAGCATTGGGGAGCTGTCAAGTGAATACTGAGATATCTCCGCGGGACCACAGATATGCCATTGTGTTTTGGGAGAGCAGATTTGGTGGTGAGAGGATATGTGGATGCTGATTTCGCAGGTGATCATGATACAAGGCGAAGCACCACAGGTTATGTCTACACTTTAGGATCAACAGCGGTGAGTTGGGTCTTGCGTCTGCAGAAGTTGGTAACTTTGTCCACAACAAAAGCTGAGTATGTAGCAGTCACGGAGGCCGCTAAAGAGATTATTTGGTTGAAGGCTTTTCTGGGTGAGTTAGGTTTCAAGCAGGAGAACAGTGTATTTTTCAGTGACAGCCAGAGTGCTATACACCTTGTGAAAAATCCAGTGTTTCATGCCACAACGAAGGACATCGATTTGAGTTACCATTTCATTCGCTCACTTTTGGAAGAAGGGAACTGTTACTGGAGAAGATTTTAAGGAGCCAAAATCCGGCAAATATGTTGACAAAGCTGGTCACCATTGAGAAACTCAAGTTGCATGTGCTCAACTTCAGTTGGCCTTCGCGGGTGAGGAGTTGGAGGGCCGGAGTCGCACCAGGAGGGGTGAAGTTCACTACATCCGCTATTGATTGAGGTTGTTGATATTGGTTTGCTTCAGTTATCATCAAGTGGGAGATTGTTGGGGATGCAGACAACTTTCAGCAACAGAGTTCAGCAACAAAGGTCCATGACCAACGCGGAGAGTTTCGCGACAGATAGGCATGCGGTCAGGCTCACGGCAGGTAGCGTGCGACAGACAGGCTTGCGGCCGAGATGAGCCGTGGCCCAAGTTGGTTGGAGAGGTCCAGCTATCACTTAGGGTTTGCCTATAAATATAAGTTGCTGTATTCATTAATTTTTTAGAGCAGTTTGCTAGAGAGGCTGTACAGAGAGAAAATTTCTAGAGAGGGTTTCTAGTGAGAGAAAGTGGCAAGAGAAAACTTTTCTCAGAGAGGAAGAAGAAGACTTGTAATCTTTCGTTTTCTTTCATTCATAGTGGACTGGTGTGGCTTCCGACGACGTAAGCAAGTTGTTGAACCTCGTATATCTGTGTGTTCTATTTTTCTGTTCTTTCTCTGGTTTGTTTTCTATAACGATAGTATCCTTAGATCTTGAAGTGTTTTTTGTTCGTTGTGAGTCTGAGCGTGAGGCTCTGATTTCCCGACATTACTAACCACTTTAGGTCACCAAAAAGCACTACTATCTGCGTTCTGAAGTTAAGCAGTGTCGAAACAACAAAATCAAAGTACTTGAGAAACTTACAACATGATAATATCTTCCCCTTCAGATTTATTCAGCATTCACTACATCATTTGTGTTAGCTCGACAATCGATCACCGCCGGTCAATAATTCTCTTCCCATGGAACCGCTATCTATCTTCCCACCTCCACCCCACCACTAGCCTCCACAGATGCACCCCAACGAGGATGAAAGCATGGAACCTCATTCCCACACTCTAACACCAATGCACTCCCAGTTGAGTCCAACCCACAACCACCTTCCTTAAAACTAGAAGTAGGACTGCAGAATGAGAAAACACCCAATTCACCATCAATCTTCACTCTGACATCCATCAATAACCCTCTCAGCCTCAAGATTTTGGCTTCAAGAATCGCCTGCCGTCGTAATTTCCTCACCAACTGCTGGTTCAACAGCCTCAGTTTCTCGACTTCCTCTTCTAAGTTAGCCGTGTGTGCTTTCTTCTTCTCTCGGTACTTTCGCACTGCTACTCTGTTCCCAAGAGGACTCCGAGGTTTTCCCACCAGGCTTTCTTCTCCGCAGGGAAATGACCGGGTATAAGTATGGTAGCAAGTGTGGGCTGAGTCGGGGCGGAGGGTTGCACGTGTAGGTGTGAGTGCATGTTCTTGTATTCTTCAAGAATTCATCAAGAATTGAGTCTATTGATGATGAAGATGTCTTAATGGTGTTGGAAGGATATGGTTTTTTTAGCAAACACTGGTCTGAAATCTCCATCTCACCAGCATCCATGTTTTTGTTTCGCTTGTCGAAATGAAAACCTAGTTCAATCCCAAACCACAACTCTCATTTTCTGGACTGAGAGAACAGAACACATGTTTGCACCAAATTTAAGCTAATTCCCCAACCATTGAAAAGTAGGATTCCATGATTGCTTCCAATCCAATCAAGAATATATGCAAAGAAGAATATCTTGAGATTTCAATTGCCCACAACACAAATTCCATTAGTCAAACAAAACCCCATCAACACCACTAATTTTCTTTGACTTATGGGCATGGAACAACTTTAAACATGAACAGAGATTGATGGTATTAGCATATCAGAAGCCAGACGCAACTTAGTTGAGGAATTAAAGAATACGAGGAGATAGTCCAAGAAAAGTAAAATCAGGCATAAAATCAAGATTTCAAGGTAGAAACAGTTGAAGTGGAGAAGGGAATAAGAACCCCAGATGGGGCAAGGTGGGTGCACAAATGGGGAGATCTTTTCGTGCAGAATCTAGGAGAAGAAAGTGGATGGGTTTGATCAGATTGAGAAACAGGAGATTCTTGGTTCCCAACTTAGTTTCCATTTATCTATATGAGGATCTTAAGGAAATAAATGACTTGGCTTGACTTATGACAACACAGTTGTTTCAAGTATTTCTGAATATCATGCTGCTCTTTTGTCACTCTATTTTTTTTTCAATACCTGTGTCCTAGTAAAAATTTCTTGGATATCTGGTTTGAGGAGGAATGGAGATGTAGCCAAAACACTTTTCAGGCTTTCACTACAATTTGATATGTTTAGAGATGATTTATCTCCATGAAAGAGTACAGAGATTTATGTAGGAAAGGTATGGTTTAGGCAAAACCAGATGGTATATATCTAGAATGTGCAACACACAGTTACATATACTATATAAATTTGTAGGAATTGTAGTATATGAGGAAACGATACTGATGTTTTTTTTTTCCTCAAAGAGCCAACAACGTTGGGCTATGCTAACAGACATAGATGGGTCCTTTCTAAAGAAAAGTTTCGTGCACCATCACCCAAAATATATTTCCGATGACAGCAGGAGTTTGCAAGCAAATAAAGCCGGCAAGATTACTTCCCATTTTGAGGGGCAATGTACATGTCTGAATAGTCATCTCACTGCACTTAAAGAACAAGATGATGCATACCTTGCAAAAAAATGCCTGAGCACAGGACTTATAAACGTAGAACATTAACATTCAAATAGGGGCTACAGCACAACTGCTGCAAAAAATTAAAATGAAAAAGAAAACAGTAGAACCATTACACATTCACTCTTGCTCTTAGAAATTGGATTGATAAAAGCCGAACTCCAAGGAAAATGTCGTTGAATTTGTGGTGAGACAATGAACAATAAAGATAGTTGCACCTCAGACTTTATAGCTAACTTCGTTTGCTCCTTCTGCGAAATCATAATCCAACACGGCCAAAATGATCTGCCATCACTGCACACAATTTTAGTCACCCATGATCCACCTGCTTTTTATAAGCCGGCAATGCAACTGGACCAAAGTTGTAAGCTTTTACAGCATCAAATAACAGCCACATGATTGAGATTTTCTGAAGCTTCAAGAGATTATACTGAGTAGACTACCAACCTAGAAGAATTAACCACTGAATTAGAAAAATATGAAGTAGATTAAATGTCCTAAAGAAGCACCAACTAATTCATTTATGGTATAAAATGATGCAACAAAATCATATTTTGCTCCGAAAACATAACTTAAGGGAACTCTGAATTTGGAAAATGCAAGCTAAAATTGCTAATGTGTAACGACGTGACATTGAGTTATATAGTAGCTAGTCAGGATTCGTTGTATATCAAATCAGTTTCCCTTTCATAGCCGATGTGGGATCTGACATAACGTCTTGGCTAAACCACCAAAGGGAAGGGTCCAAATATCCTGAAATACGTTACTCAGTATGACCTTCAGGTTTCATCAACAGAAAAATTAGCCTTCTACACCACCATAGGACCAATTGAAAAAGCAATTCGCGGCTGATATATACAATGGAGACATATATCTCCATTTTTGTAAAAAAAAAAACTACTCCGTAATTTTTAACATTCCCATCTCTATTTGGAAAAAGATGATTTCTGAGTCAGAATATAATACGAAGGACACATACTAAGAGAAAGATGAGAGATCAAACCTGCATAGCTGTGCATGCCTCTTGCTCTTTGCTATCAGTCATTTAACTTTGAAACTCTGGAAACTGAAAACAAAATAAGAACTTCAAAAAGCTGTGGTCGTCGGCTAATCAAAAGTAAAACAAATTAATGAAACAAAAAAAAGTGAATTGCATGACGCCATAAAAGAAGTAGGCTTAAACAAGCACCAAGTTCAAAGGGTAACAACTCAATTTGAAAGAGAATTAACGAGAACATGCTTACTTTATCCTATTTCTTCAAGTTATTCCACTTCATGCCTAATCACCATGTATTTGGCACTGATTTTTCAGCTCATAAATGGAAGTTTCAAATGGTACTATAATTCCAAAGATCATAAATAGAAGGGCAAATTTTCGTAGTCGTCCCTCTAGTTTTATGGTTGTGGCACCCAGCTAGGACGGATCTTATAACTGATCATTACAACTTTGGCTCTAGTTCTCTTATAAACTTCAATCAACAAATTCAGTTACTTATGTATTTGTTTTTTTGTTTTTTTTGTTAGTAGTAGTAGTTGTAGTTCCAAATGAGGCTGAATCAATCCACAATACTGCTTGATCAAATCAACTTTTTGCCATGAGGAAAATAAATGAACATAGAAGCTCGTACTTCTACACGCAACCCTGTTTCGGATGTAGAAAAAGATCAAAATCTCTGGGATTTCGTCATCTTTATAAGTTGAAAAAAGCTTTTTCTCAAAGAAAATGTACATTTCTGGTTGATTATCCTAAACAAGTAGTGTTTCTTTTATATACATATATGTAGTGGTTGAGAAATTAATATTGGCTAGCTGGAGAATTGATAACAGAAGAATCCGAAGATGAAAGGAACGAATAATGACAGGTCAAATTTTTCTTGGAACTATTTGCATAAATAGTGCAGAGCAAATACCTCAGTGGAGAGTTCTGGTTTTCCCTGGCTAAAAGTCATAAAAATTGCGAACCACATTACCACCGCCTATTGGACCGAGATAGCATTGGTCAAAGATGGCTTCACCATCGATACTTACAACAGGGACATGAGCAATCTTATGCCAGTCTTCTCCTTCCTCCATGCGGCAACGAGGTTTCAGCAATGGACAGTCCCAAAGTTGCAGCTCAAAGAGGGAAGTGGGAAGCCCCTCTTCTGGCAAGGATTGGAGCTGAGAGCAGTTGTAAATATCCATGTGTTTGAGAGAGCCAAGAAGTTGAAGGCCCCTGCTGTTCAGTGATTTGAGATTTGGCATTGTAGCGATCAGGAGGTTTGTAAGAGTGGAGGGCAGCAGAAGCCTCTCATCTGGAAACGACTCCACCACATCTTCAGGTTCACCTGCCAGGCCAAATCCAATAAGAGAGGGGAGTCTTTGCAAACCCCAATCTCTCCGGCCACCAACAAGTTTCTTGCAATTCGCTATGAGAAGATAACGTAATTTGGAGGGCAGACCACCTCCCGGAAAAGACTCAATTTCTGGACAATAAAATACATATAAAATCGCAAGAGATGGGAGGAGGGTGTGCATTTGTTCGGGCAGAGCCTTCAGTTTCTCGCAACCCCGGACCGCTAGCAAAGACAGATTTGGAGCAGGTAATCCTCCACAAGGAAAAAACGCCATATTATTGCAATCATAAATTAATAGGGTCTGAAGTGATGTCAGATTTTGAAGATCAATTCCTTCTGGAATCACCAGGGTCTCAAAATTTATACAATCGTTAATTTCAAGATACTGAAGCTTGGGGAATAAACCTAGCGGGAGGGATTTGAGACTCTCACAGCCAAACAAGATCAAGTTTTCAAGGGATGTGTAATAGTGACTCATCTCCACTGATAGTGGGAGCTCTAGTTTTGGACACCGCCGAACAAAAAGGTTTCTCAAATTGTTGAGGCATATCATTCCCTCTCGAAATGGCAAAAGCCTCGGACAATCCTCTACCTCCAGCTCCTTCAGATTTGTTAGTGTAAACAGCTCGCTTGCAAATTCCTCCAAACTTGCAAAGCTTGAAATCTTCAGACTTTCAACAGATGATTCACCTTGCATATCGAATTGTACCCCTTTGCATTCCTCCAACACTACCTCGCGTAAATTGGTAGTGCTCACAAGTGAGGCCACAAGCCCAGGGCATTTCTCTACAGTAAGTCTCACCAATGAAGGCACCTTCTTTGGTAAGTCTCCGATCAAATTGGGACATTTGATTATCTCAAGCTTTTGAAGTCGAGAGAATTCTCCGGCATCTAACTGAACCCATTGCACCAACTCCGACATTTCTTCAAAACATAGAGTCTCTAGTGATTCAAACGGTTTGCTTAAAGAACCACTCTCTCCATAAAATTCATGGCCAACGTTCGTTATATTGGACATCCTAGCAATGGTAAGCTCCTTCAAAGAGGGCAGTTGACCAAGTGATGGCAATGAAAAGCAAAACCCACAATTCTCCAGACGTAATGACTCCATCTTGCAGAATGATTGATCTCCTAACCAAGTAGGAAATCTTGTGCCTCCGTAGTTTTTTATCTGAAGTTGCCTCAAGAGTGTATGAGGCTCTAGCTTTTCAAGAACATCTCTTTCCTTCTCTGAATCCTCTGTTGTGCTACCCCATTCCAATGCCAACTTTTCGAGGTGCTTTTTCTCCCTCAACTTTGCTTCCAATGCATCGTTGCCACTAGTTACATTTTGCAAACCTGCGATAGAGATGGCTCCACGAAGGCTATGAAACTCTTTCAACTCATTAATCCCTGACCCGGTGCACTTTCCCACTATAAACGCAGTTAATTGTTGGAGATCTTTCAGCCTACTTATGTGCATTGGCATCTCTTTTAAGTTGGTTCCACTTAAATCAAGATGACGCAATGAAATTAGTTTTACAAGCTCTGCTGGTAAGGTTGTAAGAAGATCACAATTAGATAACAACAATGTTTCTAAATTATACAAGGTACACACTGATTCAGGCAACTGCTTGATTTGAGCATAGGAGAGGTCCAAAAAGCGTAGATGTATCAATTTTCCAATTGAATAAGGCAATTCCATAATCTGATATCTTGGCAAAGATAGCAACCGTAAACGTGTCAATTCTGACAAAATCTCATCCAACACCTTTTTGCTCAACCATTGTTTCCAATAATGTCTACGATTTAATGGTAAGAAAGTTCTTAAACACTTAGCCTCCTTAATTTCCTTGAACTTCCCAAAGTCATCAAGAACACCTTGAACATACGAGAAATGACGTAATTTTTCAGAAATTCCATGTGCCTTGCCATCTTCTAATCTATAACAGAAATCTCCCATCACATATTGAGCTAAATCATGAACAAGATCATGCATGAGAAATAAAGAAGTATTAGCATTTGATCTTTGAAAAAATGACCTTGAAAGCAATTCTTGGAAGCACTCATAACCTTTTTCTTCCACTTTCTTATTATTTTTGGACTTCTCCAAAAAACCTTCAGCTATCCATGCTTGGACTAATTCCTTCATGTCAAATTCGTAATCCTTAACAAATATGGAACAGTAAGCAAAACATCTTTTTAAATGGGAGGGGAGATAGTGATAGCTTAATCTTAAGGCCGGAAGAATGTTGCTCTTCTCCTCCGATAATTCCCATATTTCACTTTCCAGTATATTATTCCAATCTTCAACATCTCGTTGGGAGCGCAAAAGACCACCTAATGTTTTTGCGGCTAAAGGCAAACCTTTACATTTTTTCACAATCTCCTTGCCAATCCTTTCGAGGTTTGGATGTGCATTGTGATCTCCCTTCTCAAATGCATGTTGGGAAAATAACTCCCAACAATGTTCCTCCGGTAATTCATGCAAACGATGAATAGGAACTGTTTGCATTATAGATGCAACACAGTCGTTGCGCGTTGTAACAATAATCTTACTTCCTCGTGCTCCAAATTTGAAAGGAGTAACCAAGGTGTCCCAATCTTCATAGTTCTCATTCCAAACATCATCCAAGACAATAAGAAATTTTTTCCCACTCAATGATTCCTTCAGCTTGACCCCAAGCGAGTTTGGGTCCTCTACATCACAAGCCTTGTTAGTGACTGTCTCAACAATTGTTTTTATGACCCTTGAAACATCAAAGACGTCAGATACACATACCCATGCTTTCGTAACGAAGTGCCCATACAATCTGTCATCGTTGTACAAAAGTTGAGCTAGGGTAGTCTTGCCCATCCCGCCCATTCCGACAATCGGAATTACATCTATCTTATTATTACTCTCTCCATCCGAGAGCAACAATTTCATTATCTTCTCCTTATCGTTCTCCCTTCCATAAACACAAGATTCATCCACCAAAGAAGTTGTTGGCAGCCTGTGTGACCAATTCAGTCCAGCAACATCTTTCAAACCAATTACATCTTTTTCTTTTGCAAAATCATCTAACGTTTCAATCATGCTCTCTAACTTGGACTCTATCTCATCGTCAAATAATTTAGTGAAAGACGAGATCAGAGACTGAACCTGGTTTGGGCCACTTTGGTACTCGGCTTCCGCCTTGCACCGCAAAGCTGCAGTAGCAATCTCATCCACCAAGTCTTCAGCGTCGTAAACGGCACCTTTAAGCTCGTCGAGCCAATCTTTCACAGCACGATCAGTGAACTGCTTGTTCTCTGCATCATTGAGCACCATCTTAAGTCCAAGCAATTTCAACTTCAGCTTCTTGAGGAGCCTTTCGTCATGCTTTCGATCCCGAAAGAACCTGATGAGCTCGGGGGAAGTCAAACGGTCGAGCATCACTTGAAATGTAGCGACGAGAAGTGCTACTCCAGCCATGTTTCTGTGTTCTTTGCAGACTTGAGAGATTACAAAAAGTGGTAGGAAAACGAAGAGAGCAGGATATTTTTTTTATTCATGGAGTGAATTGAGTAC
This sequence comes from Rhododendron ovatum, assembly GCA_019656835.1. Classification (NCBI taxonomy): domain Eukaryota; kingdom Viridiplantae; phylum Streptophyta; class Magnoliopsida; order Ericales; family Ericaceae; genus Rhododendron; species Rhododendron ovatum. The sequence continues at coordinate 32,404,094 of CM033799.1, forward strand.
ATATATTGACACACTGTGCGTGAGCGGAATTTATGTACATATACTTTTTATGAGGCAAACACTGGCACACTGGTTAAAAAAGGGAAAATTACAAGTCAACAAAACATTGTTTAAAATTTGTGAATACCGCGTGGATGAGATTGCCTGAATCCAATTTTGTTGAGAAAGCTAGGTTTATCTTAAAAATGTTACGCGTTGTGTGTGTATGTTACATATATATATTTTTTTTATGGTTATTTATGCGTAGAGTACCTTGAAACTATATTATTGTACTCGTAGAACTAAACAAACCTATAAAACTCATAGAACCAACCAATCCAAATATTAAAATACAATTAGATTTCGATTTTAAACTAGGGGTTGCTTGGATCTAAGATATCATTTTCATAAACTATTTTGTCTCTATCTTGCAAATTTTTTGGGTCATTAAATACGCAATTTTATTGTAAGATTAGCGCATATTTTTCCTTGAAGTTACGGATAGGCCGTACGGTAAATTCCAAAATACTTACGTTTTTTTTTTTTTTGTGGTCAGATGCGTTTTATTGTTATTAGTTAGGAAGATACTAAGGTATCCCCTCATTTAGGGGGAATACGTATAACGAAGGCATAATGTTATGCCATTTTATCAGTTGCTAAAATATGGCATAACATAATGCACAAAAATTGCATAACTTGACATAACAGAAACCTAAAATGGCATAACATAAATCAAAAAAAAAAATGTTTGACATCAAATATCAAAGTTGACATGAGCAATGAGATGTCAAATGACACCGTTTGACATCTCGGCTAGAATTGCTTCACATATCAATTGTTTCGCTTGATATGTCATGTCAATTTTAACATCTAGATTGGAGATGCTCTAATATGCTAGCCATAATGTCTTTCTTCATTTAGAAAAAAAAATATGTCTTACTCCATATTCCTCATCGTGAATCCCACTTTAAGTCACTCCAATAATGTAAACGAAAATTCTAACTTAACATCCATTTACACAATTACATTCATAATAAAGGTGGGTTTTATTTATATTGGGTGTGTAGTATGTGCGAATTTCACCCCTATTATAAGAATGAGTGTGTATTTAGGTGCGAAGGTAAAATGATTGTAATCTAAATCATTTATCCAATACAACCAGCAATGAACTTCATCCGTGCGAGGAAAAAAAAAATGTACTCAAAAATTGATTAAAATGTTAGGTAGTACGAGTAAAAAGAAAATGGCCTTAGTGCAGCTGTAATCGGCCCCACAACGCCATTTTCAACCGGCCAAAATAAAGTTATGAAGGTGATCGGACCAAATAAAAGATATGTCAAGACAAAAATGGGGCCACCGCTGGCAATAATTCACAATGCTAAATACCTTTAACAATTATTGAAGTTTGACTTGAACATCTATACATATTGGATCGAGTTGATATTTTGCGTTATCCACTCAATTTTTTTTTTTAAATTATTGAAAGATTCAAATCATTCGTGCGAGATTCGGAATGAGCCCCACACGGCATACGGTGGCCGGCCACCGCATTTTTGGTGCGGTGGCTATAACACTGCTCTGATCCTGCAATGAACTTCAACCGTGCGAAAAAAAAAGTACTCAAAAATTGATTGAAATATTAGTATAAGAATTAAAAAGAAAATAACCTTAGTGCAGCTGTAATAGGCCCCACAACGCATTATCAATCGACCAAAATAAAATTACGAAGGTGACCGGACCAAATAAAAGATATGTCAAGACAAAAATGGGGCCACCACTGGCAATAATTCACAGTGCTGAGCAAGAGATTCCCATTAACCATTTTTTTTTTTATCATCGATTTCCATTAACTGATTGGACAGTTGTGGTTGAAGAGAACACCTCACCACTAAGTACTATGCCCCAAGGGCATGCGAAAAATTATACTGTGCTCTTAGAGCATGGTCACGTGGTGTCTCAAGAATTTTCTGTACCATACAAATATATGCGGGCTACTAAAATATGTGGTGTAGAAAACTCCTCGGACAACATGTGACTATACCCTAAGGGTGGAATAATCTCTCCCACCACACGGTTTTCCTTTCTACCTTTTTTCCTGATAAATTTGTAAGAGCATCTAGAATGAGTTTAGCAAAACAAAAATGGCACTATGTCCATTCCTTTTCAAGTGTTCAGTTTCGAACTTATTAAAAATACATCATCATTACATCTTTCATATCAATTTTTATCTCTACTTTCCATCCTTACCCTTTATGGAAACAATCATTAATACATTTTTACTCACAAACTTTTTAAAATGGAATATAATTTTAGGGGTAAAAAGGAAAGTTTACCAACTTTTACTCACTAACTTTACAAATTAGACACTTATTAAGGGACAGTCCAAAATTGAATACTGGACTCTAAAAAATGGATGGAGAGAGTATATTTTTTGAGTCACAATACTTGTATTAGTTTGTGTACTAGATTGTGGTAAATTTTATAGTGTGCTAGCACCTGTATCAAATTTGATAAAAAAGCTAATAAACATCAAGTGAGTCTCATCTTGTCGGACCTACATTTTATCCCAGTACACACTTTAACAAACATTTAACATAAAAATAAATATACCAAACCCATTGATATACATACTCGTGTATACACTAAAGCACACACTTGTGAGACTCTGTTTTTTTTTTTTCCTAAAACAGACTTTAAAAAATATTTTAACATACAAATATATCAAACTCATTGCGGATACTATAAAATCCTTTGTTAGTTGGCATCCGAGCAACATGAAATTTGGCACACTTAAAAAAACGAAAGGTTCCGACAATCTAATACGAAATTGGTTTAGAAAGAGCTCACAAATGGACAAAACTTGACGGTCCATTACATTTCAGAGATTGGAGAGGATTTTCTCCTAACAAAGAAGAAACATCATCACCACAAGACGGATCGATCTTATTCAAGAGTCATTATACAAATCTATGGCCTCCCAAAACACACAAGGGACAAGAAGTTGGAAGCTAATCACCCAAAGCAACTAAGGCATGGACTGTGGACAAAAAAGAAAATTGATATTCGTGCTTTACTTTTTATTAATCGTGCTCCATTTTGTTCATGAAGTCACTAGTAACTTCACGTTAAAATTGGAGCGCCATCAGTAAAAAGTCGAGCGCGTGAAAATCAATTTCTGACAAAAAATTATGACTAATTCATATATCAGCGCAAGTCCACGAATGTCGTGAGAACTTCCATTAGTTTACTGCTTTTAAAACAGGGCAAATTTTAAAAAAGCCCCTAAACTTTTAGAAACTCTACAAAAAAATATCTGAACTTTAATTAATGATAAAAAGACACCTGAATTTACCATTCCGTTAACAATATAGCCCTTGTCATCCAATTCCGTCAATTTGTAATGGATGGAGCTAACGGAAGGCGTTAAGCCTTCTTCTTTTTTAACTTTTTACTTCAAAAAATTATTTTTAACTCTTTTTTAAGTAATAATTAACTGTGCAATAATTTTTTTATTACTATTTATTAAAAATTACTTTAACCCTTTTTTTTACTTTCAGTTTTTACCTTTTCCCCCTCTCTCCGTCTATCCTCTTTCTTTTTCAAATATTTTACTACACACCACAACTAACCGCCAAAGCTCCAACCCCAATTTCAAAAATTCCAAAATACTTTTAACCTGCTTTTTTTAACCTTCCTTTTTTACTTTTTATTTTTAAAAATTACTTTTAACTCTTTTTTTAAGTAAATAAATATGCAATGAAGTTTTTTTTTTCCCTTACTATTAATCAAAAATTGCTTTAATTTCACTTTTTAATATTTAAAAAAATAACTTTAACCTCCATTTTTACATTAAAAATTTTATGTCTCTACCTCTCTCTCTCAACTGAATTAACACAGTTAATTGTGGTTGTGGTGGTAGCGGCAGCAGCGTGGTGGCAGTGTGGTGGTGGTGGCGACGTCGTGGTGGTGGAGGCATCGTGGTGTGGGTGGTGGTGGCGGCAGTGGTGTTGGTGGCATGGTGGCGACACGGTGGCGTGTTGGCGATGTGGTGGTGGTGGTGGCATGGTGGCAACGTGGTGGTGGCGGTGTGGTGGTGGTGAGGGTTGGGGTGGCGGTGGTGGTGGCAGCAGCGGCGGCGGCAGTGACGGTGGCGGCGGTTGGGTGGAGTGGTGGTAATTAATGGTGATGGCAGTGGCGGTGACGGTGGTGGCAGTGTAATGATGGTGGTGGCTGGATCGTCTATCTCCAATCGTTTTTTTTACTAGGGGTATTTTTGTCAACAAAATAATGAAAATGACTTACTGGGCTATAGACTCCTTGGGCAGGACCTAGTAGGCTATTCTTCACCCATACATGACCGGCCAGGAAATTACCCCATTTGGGTTGTGTTCGGCCCAACCCGAGAGCCCATAGTTGGCTTGACCCATTATGTTGAAAAAATGGACTTGGGAAGAAATAGGAAAGGCTTAAAGGGAATTCGATTGGTGGTCATAATTGGTCATGATATGCAGACAGTATCAACCAAGGCAACAGGCAATAGCAAACAGCAAATACCAGAATCAGAGGTTCGAAAATCATCCGTTGTAACAGCAAATAGAAGAATAAGAGGCCCAAAATTTTGATATGTAGCTTTAAAAATCTGGATTGTTTCTCGAAAGGTGATGATAATGTTAATGTCATTGAATAGCAGAAAATTTGCCCTACCTTCAGTATCTTGGCCTTTCACACATTCTTTTAGGGCCGGTCCAGGGGTAAGTCCAGCAAGCCTGTGGGCTTGGACAACCCTCCGAACTAGGGCAATCCAAATTTTTTTGTTTTTTATGATATATAATATATAAAGAGAAAATGATTGGCTGGTCCTGTATTATGTGACAAGAGGGTACCCACAAAATTGAAGGAAAAATTTTATAGAACTGCCATAAGTCCAGCGATACTTTATGGGACAGAATATTGGCCTACTAAAAAATAACAGGTGAGCAAAATTAGTGTAGCAGAAATGAGAATGTTGAGGTGGATGTGAATGTATGGTAAGATTAGCCAATATATGATTAGAAATGAAACGGTTTGTGAGATGGTAGGTGTAACACCTATGAGGAGAAGTTAAGGGAAAATAGGCTAAAGTGGTTTGGACATGTCTACCGTAGATCTAGAGATGTAGTAGTTAAAAGAATAGATATGATAGCTTTGGGTGAGAATGATGCGGGGAGAGGAAGACCTAAATTGACATTAGATGCTATTGTGCGCAAAAATATGAGTCTAATGGGTTTAAGTGAACAAATGACCATTGATAGAGCTCAATGGAGAAAAAATATTTATGTAACCGACCCCAATTGATTGATACATAAGGCTCGGTTTGGTTTGGTTTGGCTTGGTACAAGGCGCTAATAACAATGCAGTGTTGTCTGAAAAATGGAAAACTAAACTAAAGACACGCTGTACTCTTGCAACTAAAAGACAGAATAAAAACTAATGTTAAAAAATGCAAGTAACATTAAAGAGAAATATGCCGCAAGGAAAAATCCCTTGCAAAAAACAATGATACCCCAAGTTAAAAGAGTCAGAATATGTCTTTTCTGTTGCAAAAATTGACCCAACACACACAATCGCAAAAAGAATAAATCAAGCAAGAAGACAAAAAAGCAACAAAGAGCCTTTTTCATGGTTCTTCAATTGTGTAATAAGCTATGAAAGCTCATACGAAATTACAGATTATGTCAACTCATGCATACAACATGAATTTTTATTCCATGGTCTTGTTTCCCACTTTTTCACCACGTAGTCGTGAGCGAAAAATCAATGGCGTGAGTGCGGTATAAGCTAGTGCGGGCTTGCTAGGACTTGTCGACGTTCAACGTGTGAAAGGCGAGGGCACTTCATACGTAATGTGATTGCGTGACCCAAATGATGAGGCTATAAAGAGGTTCGTGTTTTTGCCACAATGAAGTGGACTTAGAATTTCCCAATTGTGCGACAAAAAAGGAACTAAAGTAAAAGAGGAATAACTTTATTATATTGAAATAATAAAGTTGATGATTACAAGGAAAAAAGGAAATGGTACGTATAAAACAAGTACAAGGTACTTGGAATTAAAAGATAAAATCCGAATTACTTGTGAAAGTAAATGGATTGGAATTAACTGGAAAACTAAAGATAATTTGGTTAAGCACTGGACTTTGAGTGGTGCAAGATCCGTTTTCAAACTTCAAAACCGGTATTTATAGATGAGAGATTTCACTCCACCAAAATCATGGAAATCAACTGCCAACTCCTTCGACATGGGCAAGTGTCCCACGTTGCAATCCATGGCAGTTTGTCCGAGTTAATCATGATCATGAGCTCCAAAATTGGTTGCACAGTGATCCAATTCCCTTAATTCGTGGAAACAATAGATAATGGGGGCGTTATCTTCATTGAAAAACAGTTATGGAAACTAATTCCACTTTTCTTGGGCGTGTATCTTCCTTTTAATTGACTGATCTCCATGGAACAATTATTTGGTGCATCTCGCTCTGAACAATCGAAACAATAGCAATGTCAATCGGACTGATAGCAATAAACAAGTCGCGATTCTTAAATGAGGAAGGTGAGGGAGAGAGAGAGAGATACCGGCGAGAGAAATCGGTGGTGACGCCAACATAAGTTTTGATTGGGACATTGGGGGAGAGAATGAGGTATACCGACCACGAATGCTTCGATTTCGATTTATTCGATAATGGCGATGGTGATTGGGAATTACTGCTAGGTTGTAAAGACGAGGAGGGAGAAGTAGGGTTAGGGCTGTTATTACCAACATGATGATGATGATGATTATGATTATGATTATGGGGCTTCAGAGATCGCAATACCTTGGACAGTAATCTCGTCATTTCGTTTGGGGGGACGATGATTTGATACAGCTTTGGGTCCGAGAAATCGAACCGGGTTCCCTCCGGTGGATACAGGACACGGGGACCAAATGGTTCGTCTCGTGGATTCACAATTCACATGGGGTCTCATTCTTTATTCAAAAATTCTACTGGTACATAAATCTATGCACAGATTTTTTTGTGGGGCCCACTATGGGTCCCACATAAATGATTTAAGCTATTCATTAAATGTAAAACAGTTTTTCAAGAGTTTTTGTAAAAAATTAGCTTAATCCAATACCTTTAGGTGCTTGATCTAATTATCTAACTTTTCATTACCCGAAAATCTGAATGAAAATTCAGTTGATTGGATCGAGTACTTATAGGTATTAGATTGAGCTAATTTTCTACTGGGACTCTTGAAAAAATATTTTACATTTAATAAACGGCTCGGATCATTTGTGTGGGACCCGTGGTGGGCCCCATCACAAAATCTGTGCACAGATTTCTGTACCAGTATCAGGGCTCTTCTTTATTTGGGTGTTTGGAAGTCTAATTTTTTTTGGCATTATGGAATTTTGAATTGTGGTCAGAATCTACCTAATAAAATACAATTGTGTGGGAACTACATAAACACAAGTTAAAAGAATGATTGAGATTCATTTGATTCAATGATTCACAAAGAACTTTGCAAATGTAATGTAAGTGCCCGCATTCTTCGTAGTAATTGCACAAATGAACTTTGTAAATGTAATATAAGTGCCCACATTCTTTGTAACAGTTGCACAAATGCCATCAATCTTCCAATTCCAAAACCCTATACGCAAATTGATAGTTTTTTGTAGCTAGCTCAAAATTTTAGTTAGAGAGTGCCGTAAACACGAGTAATTCTCTTTCGTGCCACTAAAAAGAGAATCACATACTACACACTAATGAATCGATTTAGTATTTGAGCCACTAACTAACAAATGCCTTAGGCACCGGCAATTCCAACCGGGGTGCATAATTCCTACGGCGCATGGGCAAACACTAGTAGATTAGAAATTTGGAATGGTGTTTGGAAGATATTTATAGAATATATTTTGCAATAGAGTAGTGTTTGGGAGGATATGCTCAAAATAGATTCTGAATGGGTATTTTGAGGATAATACTCAAAATAGATTATGAACTTGAGAAGATAATTCAAAATAAGAATAGAAAAACTCTTCCGGAGCTGATTCTCAGATCGTACTTCTAAAGTGTAATTTTCATAATGTATTGTGAGAATAAAACTCCCAGACAAAAATTATTGCACGGTCTATAATCACAATCCATAATTGGCATCCCAAACACCCGCAGCTTTGAATTTTTAGGTGTTAGATGGATAAATTAATCATACAAGAACTTAAATGATTTGAGTATTAATAAGTGCTTGTTTTATACTTATTTGTTTTACATGAAATTAAACATAATTTTATCAAATATTTTGACACAAATGTGATTGGATCAAATCGGTGAGGATGTACAGTGAAATTGGTATTTTGATTGAATGGTCTCCATATGATGATCTACAGGTGAACGCCATTCCGAAAATTTGAATGATTATTTGGCCAATCTCTTAAAAAGAGAAGAAATTATTCCCAAAAAATCTAAAGTACAATGTATGTGATCGACCAAGTACAAAAAACGTTCCAATCCATGGGTATAGACGTACAGAAGAACACATCGAAACCTTGGTGTGAAATCTCAATACTTGTCCCACATCGGAAACTTGTGGGAAATTCATGTGGTTTACATAGTAATGCCCATCATCTGCTATTAATTCAAGATTAATTTTTTGAGTCACATAATTAAGCTAAGGGTTAACAAGTCATCCGGTGCGGGACATTACAATTGAAACCTTTTCTTCCTTCCCATTCCCCAAATATTCAAAGGAAACAAAGGGAACGATTCTCAACCGTCTAGTTTACCAACTTCAATGATCATGTTCAGTCTCAAATAGAATCATATTGACCAAACACTAATTAATATGGTTGCGAGATGCACTTCACATTTGATCAAACCCATTTTATGTCGAGATAAATCTGCAACGATCCTATGTTAGTTGCTATGCTACAAGCAGAAACTTTGGTTGGTAACCTTAACGATCTCAACAAGCTCTATAAAAAAAAAAAAGAGGTTTCGACTATCGAAGTGAGTCCTGAAAGAGCTCACAAACTGAGAAAAAAAAACACATCATCGCCACAACAAGGAGTGATCTTGCTCAATAGTCATTAGAAGTGCAAATCAATGACCTCCCAAACACTCAAGGGACAAGAATTTCGAAGCTAATCACCCAACGCAACTTAATGCATGGACTGTGGACAAAAAAATTATGACTAATCCATATATTTATTTCTAAACACTATAAAATATACAGCAATCAGCAAAGTCCGCGAATGTCCTGAGAATTTCCATCAGTTTACTGTTTTTAAAGCAACATGAAATTGGAACCACAAACCTATGATCTGAAAATGTGAGTTCGTGTGTGTGTATATCGGGGCGGTTCCGGAAACCCTTAAAAAAACCCCCCAAATCTTAATCTCATAGTTTTCGATCAAATTTTGATGATCCGAGCTACTCAATGTGTTCAGAACGTGATTTTCAAGGTGCCCGCGAGAAACTAGCAAAAAAACTAACTGGGAAGGGCTTGATTTGAACAGTTTTTTATTGAACAGTTCAATAAAGTTCAATAAAAAACTATTCGGATGAAGCCCACTTGGGAGGTTTTTTTTAAGAGTCCCCGGAACCACCCCATATATATATATATATATATATATATACACACAGAGGTTTTCTCCTAAGGACCGCCATAAGTTAAGAAAAACTGCGGACCTCCCTCTTAGCCGTTGGATCTAATCCAACAATTGCGCTCTAAAAACCAAATTCTCGGGTTAAAAAAGGGCACTGTTCACGTACGGGTTATATCAAAACGGGTTAAAACACAAAACGGGTCCTCATTACTCATCACGCGAACAGAAAAAAGAGAGCGAGAAAGAGGGAGGCGATTGGCGATTCAGAACAACGAAGAACGTAGAAGAAGAAGATCGATCAGATTCAAGGTCTCTCTCTCTCTCTCTCTCTCTCTCTCTCTCTCTCTCTCTCTCTCTCTCTCTCTTCTATAGGGTTTCAGACTGAAGTTAGGGTTTCGAACCAACTGGGAACTAGGGTTAGGGATTCGAAATTGAACCCTTAATTCGAAATTAATTCGAACCAGTTGGGGTTTGTTGAGTTTTGGGATCAAATCTATGGTTTGGATTTGTATGTGCCCTTGTTTGGGCATTTTTTGCTCCTGATACAAAGCATCAAAACGGAATACCATGCCAATGGGATGGGATTGTTGCCGATAAAAAAGAAAAAAAATTGGGATGGGATTTTTTTATCCTTGGGAGACTTATACGGGTAATGTCCATACTATTATTTGATATTATTTAATCCATATATTATCATCAAGTTTATCCCACAAATTTAAGCTTTTCTTCCTCCTACTTTTTTTTCCCTTACAGTAAATCTATTTAGAAATCACAGTTCCAAACACAAAACTAGTGAGTTGACAAGAAATCAACAGTTTTAAGTTGAATTTCATTTACTACTACAAAATGGTATAAAGATCACGGTCCAAAAACTAAAAAGATCTCACTTTTTGTAAAAGCGTAATAAAATGTTATGGACTATAGTTTTAATCTCAATTTTAAGAAAAAACTGAGATGAAAAGATTTTTTAATCTCAGTAATCTAAAAAATGAGATTGTAATTTGAAGAATATATCTCATTCTTAAAAAACTGAGATTATATATGAAAGAATATATCTCGTTTCAAAAAAAACTGAGATGAAAGATTTTTTAATCTCAATAATCTAAAAGTGAGATTGTAACTTAAAGAATAGATCTCATTTTTTAAAAACTTAGATTGTATATGAAAGAATATATCTCATTTCGGAAAAACTGAGATAAAAATAACATTTAATCTCAATCATCTAGAAACTGAGATCGTAAGATAGAGAATACATACATCACATTTTTTTTTAAACTTGAGATGAAAGCTCTTATATAGGAAAAGTTGAAAGTCGCTTACCCCTTAATCGACTCCACGAGCAATACCCCTAAATAAATGTCACTCTCAATCATTCTACAAAAAAATATTTCGTTAAAAAATGGGATACTTCGACGATGAAAATATATTTTGTCACCAAATGGGTACCTTTGGTGACAAAATTTATGAAGATTGCATTTCGTTGCAAAATATATTTCGAATATAACTCTATGCTCAAAACTCCATTAATTGAGATAATTCAAATTGGGTTTTAACAAAAACACAAAGGGCTACAACTTTTATGTTTATCAAAATTTCTAATTTTAATATTTAAAGGTTCAAAATAATGTTCGAAATATATTTTAATGTTAAACGCATATGTTATATATTAAATATTTCAATTATTTATTGAAAAGTGTGTGTGGTGCAGTTGATTGAAACTTCTATGCAAAACTCAAGAGACTTAGGTTCAAAACCCAACAGGATAAATAAAGTTGGATTTTTTCCTTTAGGAAAACGCCACTTTTAATCTCGATTTTTAAAAAAATTGAGATTATTACTCTCTAAACAATCACGGTTTTATAATGAAACTAAGATGTTAAGCTATTAAAAGTCCAAGGTTTTGTTATTTTTAATCACAGTTTTTATGTTTTTAGTCACAGTTTTAATGAGTTTTAATCATGGTTTTTATCCTGTGATTAAAAGATAGGGACTTTTAGTTACACCTTGATAGACCACGGTTTTGAATGCGAGATTAATAGTGAAAGATCACACTAAATGACCGTTGGTCTTTATCTATTTTTGTAGTAGTGATTCCATTTTTTGGACTAATCATATTCGTAAGTACTGTTGATTCGTTTTTTCTACTTTATTTATTGTTCTCTATCGTTTTGTAGGATGCAATCGTTGGATGATATACAACTATTGTCACCGTCACCATCTTTACTGGCTCAATCATCTATGAATCCGGTTCAATCATCTGCGAATTCTTCTGAGGTACTTATCAATCCTCAAGTTAAAGACGAATTCATACCGAAAATTAAACAGCAGTTTGCCAACATAGAGGAATTTGAGACGTTTTACAACGGTTTTGCTAAACAAGCAGGATTTAGTATGCGAATCCATTCTACCAAGACTAATAAGAATGGTCAAATTACTAGAAGGGAGTGATTTCTGACATTAGAAATACATTTTGAATCTCTGATTCCTGAGATTCCAGGCCTCCTCAACAAGGAAAGATAAATTTTTTGTTTTTTCCGGAAATGAAAAGTTCACTTTGCAGATTCCTAAATTATTGTACTGTAGTTGAATGAACTGGAATAACTAGGAAATTAAACTACTCCTGCTACTATATTTGACTGGACGTAGTCGAATTCTCCGACTGATACGGCCATTCTCACATATTTGCATTCCCAAACATTTTTCCTTTGCCCAAAAAATATACTAACCGAAATTAGTAAGTAGAGATACCCAACCCAACCAGTCTGATTTTCATCATCAAATACAAAATAAATAAAACGATAAAATTGGAACTGCACAGCGGTTCAGTTTCTTACATCAATTGAGAATTCAATTACAAAAAAAAACACCTTTTCAAAAAAAAATTACAAAAAAAAAACCTAAACATGAAATGAAAATCAATAAGGACCAAATCAGCGCAGTTATTGAAACGGAAATCAATAAGAACAAAAAAACCTAAACATTACCCGTATAAGTCTCCCAAGGATAAAAATATCCCATCCCACTTTTTTTTCTTTTTTATCGGCAACAATCCCAAACCTCTGGCATTGTGTTCCGTTTTGATGCTCTGTATCAGGAGCAAAAAATGCCCAAACAAGGGCACATACAAATCCATACCATAGATTTGATCCCAAAACTCAACAAACCCCAACTGGTTCGAATTAATTTCGAATTAAGGGTTCAATTTCGAATCCCTAACCCTAGTTCCCAGTTGGTTCGAAACCCTAACTTCAGTCCGAAACCCTACAGAAGAGAGAGAGAGAGAGAGAGAGAGAGAGAGAGAGAGAGAGAGAGAGAGAGAGAGAGAGAGAGACCTTGAATCTGATCGATCTTCTTCTTCTACGTTCTTCGTTGTTCTGAATCGCCAATCGCCTCCCTCTTTCTCGCTCTTTTTTTTCTGTTCGCGTGATGAGTAATGAGGACCGTTTTGTGTTTTAACCCGTTTTGATATAACCCGTGAATAGTGCCCTTTTTTAACCCGCGATTTTGGTTTTTAGAGCTCAGCCGTTGGATTAGATCCAACGGCTAGGAGGGAGGTCCGCATTTTTTCTTGACTTACGGTGGTCCGTTGGATTAGATCCAACGGCTAGGAGGGAGGTCCGCATTTTTTCTTGACTTACGGTGGTCCTTAGGAGAAAACCTCTCTGTATATATATATATATAAAGGTATCAGAGCCCTGGCATAGCACCACAAGGGAAGAATTTCAAACTCCTACTGTAATACTGGGTGGAATTTTCTGTATCAATTCATCTCATAATCTAAGCAGTACTGATCAATTGTTGCAAGCCAGAAATTGCACTCATCCCAGTCGCTAGTTGTAAGTTGCACCTGTGCGAGGCAGTACAAAATCATGGATCAAAACAAGGGCAAACAACATAAAAGTGGGGAAAATAATGTCATCAATTGCATTGATGGTTAAGAAATTGAGGTAGGAAGAGTGGTGCCTGGATTTGAAGTGCAGTACTGAAATCACCATTGTCCAACAACTGACAAAATTGAACAAGCTTTTCAGCGGCATTTTTTGAGATGTCTCCGCTGTTAAGCTTGGCAAACAAGGCACCTATTTCCCTTGAATTATCCTCAATTTCCCGCTTCTTAGCTGGATTTGCACGTGAACCTCCCAGTGCTTTTGATCTCTCGTTAAAAAGCCGCGTCAAGGTTATAATGAACGGTCTTTGCTAGGCTGAAGCACATTACTCACAAATGAGCAACACATATTAGATGAGAGAATATCTTTATGGTATTTTTTTTTCATTTTCTACAAAATATAAATATTTGAAATTGCAATTACTTAAAAATTATCTTCTGTCATTACGTAGATTTATCCCTTATCCCTATCTGGTTCCATTCACAGGTTTTGAAGTACACATTGACATGTTTGGAAGTTTATCATTGCAAAATGAAGAATTGAAACCTCTAAAGCCCCAAGTCTAACTAAAAAAGTCACGAAACATAAAACAGAAGGAAGAAATACCGTTACCACGTCCATTTGAAGTATCAAATGTCTGCATCGCAAGGAGGGGCGTTGCAGGAATTATGGCTGGTTGAACTTGTGCTGGCTGAGTAGGTCTGCAGGGTTGTGTTGGAGCCATGCCCAGTCTTTGGACTGCTGCAATAGTAACCGGCGTGAATCCCCTAGATGCTGGGGTTAGAGCCAAATCATCAGACATCTTATGTCCAGGAACTGGACCTACTTGAGATGGAATAGTGTCAAGTGAACCACCACCAGGAGGCCCTGTTTGATAATCAGGGTTGCCCGTTCCCCGACAAAACTAATTAAAGAGTAAATTTCAGTATACGACAATGCAACATTGAAACAGTTAACTAAAGTCTAAGCTGGGAGATCTGCAGCTACACCAAAAGCTTTTAGGCAGCAGTAAGCAAAGCATTGTGGAAGAAAGAAAATCTTTCATCAAAGCAAGCTAACAATTACGGAAAACACTGGCATGCTTCTTTTAGTACAAGCAATTATGTATTTCGCAGTGGAATAAAAACCAACCATATAAATACCTTGAGGTGCTTGGGATGATATGGGGCAGGAGCACCATATCCTCTCCCATATTAAGAGCTAAATGACTGTTGGTAATTTTCACCACAAGGCTTCATTGGAACGCCTTGTTGTAGTTGCGACAAAAAAGGGAAAAACTACTAAAAGACTGAAAATAATACTACAAGCAGATTAGCACTTTAAAAAGTTAGACAGTCCCTGTAACACAACTATATTAGTAATTATGTGCGCCAAAATGATAAAAGATTAAGCACCTGGTAATATGTTGAGGGGCCTCGATCAACTGTGCCAAAACTGGATGGATCAGCAGTGTATGCGAGTCCTGCGTTGGACTGAAAGTTATCGAAAGCCAGATACTTGGGTTCTTCTTTCTCTGCCATCATAGTGACACAAAATCATCAGCTGGAACAGATGTTGCAGCAATGTAGCCCGGCTTGGGACAACAGCAGAAGATCTTATTTCACTTCAAAGATAAATGTAGAAAACTCAAAACAAACCATCCATCAAACTCTCTATTATGATACTAATAAGCTTGGGGTGGCATCATCAATAACCATCTTCTTATCACATTTAGAAAGTACCAAATACAAACGTTGAAGTGAAAGTAGCAATCTGTAGTCGAAAAGAATAGAAAGGTTACACAATAAGCTGCTACAACCCATATGTTATTGCAAAGAGGTCAAAGACAGCCAGGCTCAGCTAGATATCCATGTAAGAACTTGAAACTTCCATTTGAGGTTAAATTTCTCAAGCATCCTCCCATGTTCTTTCATAATGTCTTCTATACACAAGCCCGTAACTAAGATCTATCTAATCTAACTATCTAAGTCCAATTGCAATAGGTCAAACACAGCCAGCATTAGCTGGATATACAGCCGAAACTTCCTTTTGAGGCCCAATTTCACCAGTATTCTCCCATGTTCTTTCATCATGTTTTCTATGCACAAGCCGTAACTAAGATCTATAATCTAACCAAGTACCAAAGTTCAAGATTAAATCCTAAATCGGAACTCGAAACTCTTCAGTGCCCATAGTACAAAACTTAAAGTACATTAAAAGACGTAGTAGTTCAAGAATATCACAATCAGCAATAAACAAAACATCTCTCTCCTTTACCCCCTTTCTTACTGGATCTTGTTCAAGGGGTGGATCAATCTCAAAATAACTGCAGTTTAAAGTTCACAATCATACAAATTACAAACTATGAAAAACACTAAAGCTTCATAGTTCATACACGTGCATAAGATCAGTGAACTCTAGTAGACACGGCCAATCAAAAAAAAAAAAAGAACTCTAGCAGATATGCATCTCTTCTAAGAAATGATTGTGATTGCCTATATTCTGAGATTTGGTAAGAGAATCTGTCTATGTTATGTCTCAAGGATCACAAGTTAATCCCCACCGTACGAACTTTAGTTGCAAGGAGTTCCTAAAATGGTGCCGCTCCCACATTTGGAGCCCGCTTTTGCGCTCCCAACTAAGAAGCTGCTTCTATCGAAATGGGAGCTCGCTCCTTATGATGAAGATGAGAGCTTAATTTTGTATGATGTTTTAATAGAAAAACAGAGATTTATCACTTGACTTTATTAATTGTGTCTTGGATGAACTCATATATATAGCCCAAGTCATGATATCTTGAAAAGAAAACTGTATACGTAACACTAGCCCATTTCTTACACTTATGGAGGACTTGGCCAGTATTTTTACTTCCTAAAATGATTGTACTTTCAAAGTGAATACTCTATGCTATATTATTTTGATAATATATATACACGCTCCTTTCACGCTCCCAACCTTAGGAACTTCTGTAATCTCCTCTTCGTGCAACTAAGGTACGAACCAAAAATACCTATGTGCAAGCCTCTTTCTTATAAGGGATACTAATTTGTTTATCCACTTTCTCGTATATAAAACAGATTATGAGAGGATCTTAACGTCCCTTCAAAGCAAGTACCAAATGTAGAACATTAACATCCAAATAGGGACTGCAATATAATTGCTACAAATACGTTAAAATAAAAAAGTGTAGGCCCATTACACTTTTACTTTAGCTCATACAAATTGGATTGATAAAGGAGAAATCCAAGGAAAATGTCGCTAAATTTGTGATGAGACAAAGAGAAAAAGATAGCTGCACCTCAGACTTGTATACCTTACTTTTTCGGGCCGTCCAAGATGCCCCATCACCTGGGGTTGTGCTAGCCCACAGAAATATGCAGTAGCTTAGATGCTCTATAGAAGGACCAAGTACTTTATGATAGAAAGTGATGCAACAATATCACGTTTTTCTTTGGAAAGTAAACTCGAGGGAACTATGAATTTGGAAAATGCAAGTGAATTTTTTTAGCATCTTTGGCTAAACCACTCAAGGGAAGGGTCCAAAATAGTCTGAAATACATTACTCAATCAGACCTTGTGTAGCTCGGCATTAAACCAAGTGGAATGCAACACCATGGGACCAATTGAAAGGCGATTCTCCGCTGATTTATACAATTAAGAAACATTTTTTCTATCTACTGAAAAAAAATCCTTGTCAACATTCCCATCACTATTTCAAAAAATATAATTTCCAAGCCAAAAAAGAATACAAAGCGCACATACTGAACAAAAGATAAGTGATCAAACCTGCTTAGTTGGACATGCCTCTAGGTGTTTGTTATTAGAGTCAGCTAACTTCCAAACGCTGGAAATTGAAAACCAATTAAGCATGTCGGAAAGCTGCTGTCTTTGCCTAATCCGAATTAAAAAAGAGATTAGAGCAAAAAATACAGAGAGTTGCATGACATTGAAAAAGAATTTAACATGCAGGAAATAAGCACCAACTTCAATGGCAAACAGCTCAATATTCTTTAAGAGAATTAACAAGGAAAAGGCTTATGATATCGAATTTCTTCAAGTTCGTCCACTTAATGCCTAATCACCCTGTATTTGGTACAGGTTTTTCAGCTTATAAACATGAGTATCAAATGGTTACTATAATTCCGAATGATCTTAGAATGGGCACCAAAGCCAATTACCTTTGTGGTTGTTATTTTTATTGTTTGTAGTTGTAGCAGTCGTAGCCCATATTACAAACTGCTTGATCAGATTACCTTTTTGGGTATGCAAAAAAATAAAAATAAAGAAATAACTAAAAATAATAATCAAGAGGAGAAGAAATGAATGTGGAAGCCCATACATCTATATGCAAAAACAAAGAGAAGTAGTTGAGAAATTAATATCGGCTAGCTGGAGAATTTAATAACAGAAGAATCAGAAGATTAGTGGAATGAAATAATGACAGGTCGAATTTTTCCTGGAAGTATATTTTATATGCAGTGCAAAAACAAATACCTGTGTGGGAAGCTTTGTTTTCCATATTAGTCACTGATTAGTTCACCGTCGATTTTTATGAAAGGGATGTGAGCAATCTTATGCCAGTCTTCTCCTTCCTCCCTACGGCAACGAGGCTTCAGCAGTGGACAGTCACGAAATGACAATGCATTGAGGGAAGTGGGAAGCCCCTCTTCTGGCAAGGATTGGAGCTGAGGGCACTCAATAATATTTATGTATTTGAGAGAGCCAAGAAGTTGCAGGCCCCTTTGGTTGAGTGATTTGAGATTCGGCAGATCTCCGAGGCAGAGATATGTAAGAGTGGAGGGCAGCAGCCCCTCCTCGGGGAACGACTCCAACACATCTTCAGATCCACCGAACAGTAAAAAGCTTGTGAGAAAGGGTAGCGTTTGCAAACCCCAATCTCTTCGCCCACCAACAAGTTTCTTGCAATTCCGGATATCAAGAATACCTAATTTGGAGGGCAGACCCCCTTCCGGGAAAGACTCAATTTCTGGACAGCCATATAAATCTAATGAGTGAAGAGATGGGAGGAGGGTGTGCATTTGTTCTGGAAGAGCCTTCAGTTTCTTGCAACCCTCAATGGTAAGTGTCTTAAGTAATGTCAGATTTTGGAGCTCAATCCCATCTGGAATCAACAGGGTCTCAAAATTTGTACATTCCACAATACCTAGATCTCGAAGCTTTGGGAATAAACCTAGTGGGAGGGATATGAGACTCTCACACCTCACCAATTCCAAACTTTCAAGGAACATATTGCGGTTGCTCATCTCCGGGACATATAGTCTTGGACATTTCTCTACACTCAGCTTCTTCAGATTTGTTAGTGTTACCAGCTCGCTTGGAAATTCCTTCAAACTTGCAATGCCTGAAATCTCCAGTTTTTCGACAGAAGAAACACTTCGCCACTCCAATTGTACCCCTTGGCATTCCTTCAACAGTAGCTCGCGTATAGAAGTAGCCCTCGGAAGTGAAGTCACAAGTTCTGGGCATTCCTCTACCTCAAGCTTTTGAAGCCGAGAGAACTCTCCAGCATCTAATATACACCAATCCACCCACCCCAACATTTTCTCAAAACGTAGAGTCTCCAGAGATTGAAACGGTTTGCTTAAAGAACCGCTCTCTCCATAAAATTCATGGCCCACGTCCGTTATATTGGGCATCCTTGCAATGGTAAGCTCCTTCAAAGAGGGCAGTTGACCAAGTGGTGGCAAGGAAAAGCAATTCTCGCAATTCTCCAAACGTAACGATACCATATTGCAAAATGATTGATCTCCTAACCAAGTAGGAAATCTTGTGCCTCCATAGTTTTTTATCTCAAGGTGCTTCAAGTTTGTATGAGGCTCTAGCTTTTCAAGCACATCTCTTGCATTCTTTGAGTCTTCTGTAATGCTATCCCATTTCAACGCTAGCTTTTCAAGGTCATTTTTCTCACTCATCTTTGCTTCCAATGCATCGTTGCCACCTTTTACATTTTGCAATCCTGATATGGAGATGGTTCCGCGAAGATAATGAAACTCCCCCAACTCATTAATACCTAACCCAATGCACCTTCCCACAACAAAAGTAGTTAATTGTTGGAGATTTTTCAACCTACTTATATGCATTGGCATCTCTTTTAAGTTGGTTCCGCTTAAATCAAGATGACGCAATGAAATCAGTTTTAAAATCTCTGCAGGTAATGTTGTAAGAAGATGACAATCAGATAACAACAATATTTCTAAATTATACAGTGTACAAATTGATTCTGGCAACTCCTTGATTCGGGTGTCAGAAAGATCCAAAAAGCGTAGATGTTTCAGATTGCCAATTGAATGAGGCAATTCCTTAATCATATATAGTGACAGCGACAACAGTCGTAATCGTGTCAATCTTGACAAAATCTCATCCAAAACCTTTTTGCTCAACGACCCAAATACTTTATATTTTCTTTCCCGTAATGGTAGAAAAGTTCTTAAACACTTAGCCTCCATAATTCCCTTGAACTTCTCAAAGCTATCATAGTGTTGAACATACGAGAAATGATGTACCTTATCAGAAATACCGTGTGGCTTGCCATCCTTTAGGCTATAACAGAAATCTCCCATCACATATTGAGCTAAATCATGAACAAGATCATGCATGACAAACAAAAAATTATTAGCATTTGATCTCTGAAAAAATGACCTTGAAAGCAATTCGCGGAAGTACTCATAACCTTCTTCTTCCACTGTCTTACTATTCTTGGGCTTCACCAAAAATCCTTCTGCTATCCAAATTGAGACTAATTCCTTCATGTCGAATTCATAATCCTTAATAAATATGGAACAAAAAGCAAAACATCTTTTCAAATGGGAGGGGAGATAATGATAGCTCAATCTTAAGGCTGGAAGGATGTTACTCTTCTCCTCCGATAATTCCCATATGGCACTTTCCAATATACCATTCCAATCCTTAACATCTTGTTTGTAGCGCAAAAGACCACCCAATGTTTTTGCGGCTAAAGGCAAACCTTTACACTTTTTCACAATCTCCTTGCCAATCTTTTCAAGGTTGGGATGTGCATTGCAATCTCCCTTCTCAAAAGCATTTTTGGAAAACAACATCCAACTATCTTCCTCTGGTAATTCCTTCAACCTATGAATAGGAACTGTTTGCATGATAGATGCAACACTCTCATTGCGCGTTGTAACAATAATCTTACTCCCACGTACTCCAAATCTGAAAGGAGTAATCAAGGCATCCCAACGTTCATAGTTCTCATTCCAAACATCATCCAAGACAATAAGAAACTTCTTCCCACCCAATGATTCTTTCAACTTGACCTGAAGCAAGTTTAGGTCTTTTGCATCAGAAGTCGGCCCAGTGACTGACTCTACAATTGTTCTTGTGATACTTAAAACATCAAATACGTCAGAGACACAAACCCATGCTTTCTTATCAAAATGCGCATCCACGCTGCCATCATTGTACAGAAGTTGAGCAAGAGTGGTCTTGCCCATCCCACCCATCCCGACAATCGGGATCACGTCTATCTTATTACTATTTTCTCCATCAGAGAGCAACAATTTCATTATCTCTTTCTTGTCATTCTCCCGTCCATAAACACAGGATTCATCCACCAAAGAAGTTGTTGACAACCTGGTTTGGGACCACTTCCGTGCAGCAACTTCTCTCAAACCAAGTACATCTTTAGCTTTCACGAAATGGTCTAACATGCCAATCATTTTCTCTAATTTGGAGTTCACACCACGGTCAAAAAAGCCAGTGAAAGTCGAGATCACAGAATCTTGTAAACTTGGTTTGCCTCTTGGGTACTCGGCTTCCACCTTGGTTCGCAGAGCCTCGGTAGCAATCTCATCCACTAGGTCCTCGGCTTGGTAGACAGCATCTTTAAGCTCGTCCAGCCAAGCTTTCACAGCTCGATCAGTGATCTGCCTGTCCTCTGCATCGTTGAGCCCCTTATTCAGTTCAAGTAATGTCACCTCCAGCTTCTTGAGAAGACTTTTGTCATGCTTTCGACCCCAGAAGAAGTTGATGAACTCTTCGGAAGCCAAACGGTCGAGCAGCACTCCAAATGCAGCGCCTAGAAGTGCCTCTCCAGCCATGTTTTTTTTATGTTTTTTGCAGACAAAAGAGATCACAACACGGTTGGGAAAGAATGCAGGAAACCAAGATTGAAAGTCTTCGCAACCTACAGAATGAATGTCTTTTTCAATTCATGGAGGATCTATTTGAGTAGCAAGAAAAACATAATGAAAAATAAAAATGAGAGAAAGTAAAGTAAAAAAAAAGAAAAATAAAATATTTTTTGCCTGCATCCATTTGATTAATATGAAAATTGTACTAGAAAATAAGGAAGTCAGAGTTTTATTGTTATAAGATATAAAATTTTCTTGTATTTTTTATGAGAAAAAGGCAAGTTCTCTACCTTTAAAGGGTTGTACGAAAAAGTTTATTTTCTATGATTTATTAGGACATTCTTACTAAGTAAAAACCAAAAAGTACTTGTTCTCTTTTTTCTTACATTTTCTACTATTATCTTGCCAATTAAACGGACCAAATCAAACGGACCCAGAGTGAATTGAGAGCATTAACTAGTTAGTGAGTGGAATTTGTGGAATAAATGTATTTTTGTATGAGCGGAATAAATGTATTGCTCCATCACATTTATGGAAAGCCATTGGCTCAGTTGACTCTGTTCATTTGTGGGTCTGAAAATCTTTACACACGGTTCTCAATAAATTTATGTCTATCACTTTTCACTCATTATTTTTAAAAACCTACCTCTAAATCCAAACCAAACGGGGCAAGAAAACAGATCAAAGTTGGGGTGTTGGACTAACAAAACAATAAACAGCAATAAAAATAACGAATATGAGCGATACAGGTTGGTTTAAAAAAAAAAACAAAAAACAAAAAAGCGATACAGATGAAGGCACGTGCCCACGAAACTAGGATTAATAACATGTCAAGTGTAGTAGTTGAAGACAAATACAAAAACCAATCATGCTCTCCGAACAAGAATCAATAGGTACTGCTAGGGTGTACATGGTCCGGCGATTCTATAGAAATTCAAGAACCGAACCATATCTAAGGCTTCCAAAGGATTAAGAAACATAACTAGACCGTTGCACATATGAAAGCAAACCACAACAAAATCATAGACCGGTCCAATTTGGATCAGTTTTCGGTTCTAAACCATGTTAGCATTCAAAATTTGCAAATATAAAAAAAAAAAATTTTAAAACATGAATAACATACCTGGTAGTTCCTTAAAATAGCTAACAATTTCCTTCTCAAGACGATGAAATCTTTTTTTTTATCCGAAGAAGATGAAATCTTATTGCAAAACTGAGAGAGAGAGAGAGAGAGAGAGTCGATTGTTAGAGAGACACGTGAGAATGAAAGAAAGAAGATGAAATCTTATTGCCAAAGTTGGAGGGAGAGAGGGAATTGATTGGTAGGGAGACACGTGAGAATGAAAGTTAGTAATTTTGGAACCCCTGAATAGATTTCTGAAACAGCGAGCATCTAGCTTCATATTCGAGATATTTGAGAATGTCAAATTTTTTTAAAGTTTACGTGACAATTTGAGATGTTAAAGTTCGATATCTTCAAGCTGGTATCCGCTCCAATTAACATATCAAATTTATTATTTTAGAAATTTTTGGAGTGAAACAATGAAAGAAAATATTTGACATCTAATATCAAAGTTGACATGAGAAATGAGATGCCAAATGACACATGAGCATTTGACATCTTGGTTAGAATTGCTTCACATGTCAATTCTTTCACTTAACATGCCATGTCAAATTTAACATCTAGATTGGAGATGCTCTAATATACTAGCTAGAGTGTCTTTCTCCATTTAAAAAACAAAAAATGTCTTTCTCCGTGTTCCTCTTCGTGAATCCTACTTTGAGTGACACTAATATTCTAAATGAAAATTCTAACTTAATATTCATTTACACATTCACACTCATAATAGATGTGGGTTTTACATACATTGGGTGTGTAGTATATGCGAACTCCACCCCTATTATAAGAGTTGATGTATAAGAGGGTGTGTATTTGGGTGTACATGTAAAATGATTGTAATCAAAATCCTTTATCCAATAAAACCCACAATGAACTTCATCCGTGCGGGAAAAAAAAAACGTACTCAAAATTTGATTGAAATGTAAAGAATTAAAAAGAAAATGGCCCCACAATGCCATTATCAACCGACCGAAACAAAGTTAAAGTTATGAAGGTGACCGGACCAAATAAAAGATATGTCAAGACAAAAATGGGGCCACCTCTGGCAATAATTCACAGTGCTGAATACCTTTAACAATTCATAGTGCTCCATAATCCATAATCCACGTCATCTAATCCGTTAGCCCTTAGGCATTTTCCGTTAAATTTGACGCAAATGGTAACATTTAAATCGGTTAAAAATTAGAAGGGTAAAATTGAAACAAAAAATTTTATGAGGACGAAAGTGAAATCGAGTCTATTTTGTAAAGACCAAATAAGTAGAAATGTTTTTTTCTTTTTTTTTTATCATCGATTCCCATTAAATGATTGGACAGTTGTAGTGGAAGAAAACACCTCCGCACGAA
This sequence comes from Rhododendron ovatum, assembly GCA_019656835.1. Lineage (NCBI taxonomy): Eukaryota > Viridiplantae > Streptophyta > Magnoliopsida > Ericales > Ericaceae > Rhododendron > Rhododendron ovatum. The sequence goes on from CM033799.1 coordinate 32,428,135, forward strand.
AAATTATACAATGCCTTTGGGGCATGCGAAAAATTATACTATGCCCTTGGGATATGGCTACGGAATGCTCCAGAGAGTACTCTTTGTGCCACACAAATATGTGTGGACCATTAAAATATATGGTACAAAAAGTCTCTGAGACACCACGTGACCATAACCCATGAGCATGGAATAATCTCTCCCACCACACGGTTTTCCTTTCCACCCTTTTTCCTGATAAATTTGTAAGAGCATCTTAGCATCTAGAATGAAACTTGGGGAGGGATTTTGCTTTACACAAAGTCCCATCACGGATCCAAGCCTCACATTCTTTCCTGACAGAAAAGGGTATAATTGGTATTGTGGCGGACTCGAAAACACAAGAAATTAGGCTGGACCTAAAGCTGGCAACAAATGAGAAAGTAGAGGTTACTGTACAAAGAGCAATACTATTGACTCAAATGAATGTGCACACAGTCAAACACAGATGTGTACGAAACCTTCTGATGAATGTTGCTCCCACACGATTTATAGAGTCTACTAATATCGGGCGGGTTTAAATACATCTATATTCAAATTTGTGCACATCCACTTGTGTCCATAGTATTATTTTATCCAAAGTACCAGTACTTTGGAAGTTAATGTCTGTCTTTGGTTTTTGTGGAGTTGGGTGAGTCATTCCCACATGGGATGGGAAGGCAGATAACAGGGAGCATGTTGTGGTGATAAATATATTCATACTATAAAAGGGCCCTTTATTGAAGAAGAGTGACTTTTGTCTTTGCTGCACATGCTGTGGGGACCTTTACTCAATCTTTTTGGTGGGTTTGTTGGAATAATTGATGGTTTGGATACCAAACCACTAATAGTTAACCAATAGTCTTTGATTTATAACCATGAAAATTAATGATAGCGGCCTTGGTTGAATGGATGATGCCATTCACATTATATTAGTATTATTTTAAGGAGGTATTTCAAGCAGATATGATTTCAACACTCCTTTTTTTTTTATTATGACATTTTATTTTTTATTTTTTAGTGAAACTTTTGTGTGCATTTTTCTCACTAAAAGACAAGAAAAATAGCGCAATAATAAAAAAAAGGGTATAATTACAATCAATGACGGAATCAGGATTTTACCTTAGTAGTGGCGAAATGTATAATAAAATTATCTAGTGGTGGCGAGACTATATAAGTTGGGCATAATTTTTTTTTTTACATATAATAATTTCATTTTCTAAAATTTTTGTCGTGGCGGTCACTGCTTCTAGACCCCATGATCCCATCCTTGATTACAATGAACCTTGTTTTTGTATCAGATTTATGTTTCTGTATCGAATTGTTTCATTTTGTTGGCATTGGAGGTTTATATAATTTTCTGTCATTACTTTGATTCTCTTTCTTCGCTGCCCCCTAAATTTCTTAGGACCTACCTGTACTGGGAGATAAGATATATACATGCTTCTAAATATTTCATATGTTTGCTAGATTTTCCAAGCCAGAGGTGCTACCAGTACAGATTTTATATCTGTACCAGCGAGTACATATTCCTTTTGTTTAAAATATTTTTTTTATGGATCCTACCAAAAATAAGCTCAATCCGGTATCAATTAGTGTGTATACGAAATGTCCAACTTTGTCCTAGAATTCAAACTTGAATCTAAAGCAAAGTTAAAAGTTTAGTAAAACGTTCTTATCGATATTAGATTGAGCTTATTTTTGTAAGGACCGTTAGCAAAGTATTCACCGCAAGAGGGAATGATCTTATTCAAGAGTCATAATACAAATCAATGGCCTTCCAAAACACACAAGGGACAAGAAGTTGGAAGCTAATCACCCAATGCAACTTAAGGTATGGACCGTGGACAAAAAACAAAATTGATATTCGCGCTCTACTTTTTATTGTTGACGTTTCACTTTGTTTATGAAATTACTAATAACTTCACATTAAAATTAGAGTGCCATCAGTAAAAAGTGAAGCACAAAAATCAGTTTCCGATAAAAAATTATGACTAATTCATATATCAGCACATGTCCACAAATGTCGTTAGAACTTCCATCTGTTTACTACTTTTAAAACAGGGAAAATTTTAAAAAGCTCCTGAACTTTTAGAAATTTTACAAAACAATACCTAAACTTTAATTGATGATAAAATGACACCTGAACTTACCATCATGTTAACAATAAAGCATCTGCCATCCAATTTCGTCAATTTGTAACGGATGAAGCTAACGGAAGGTGTTAAACCTTCTCTCTTTTTTTCAACTTTTTACTTCAAAAAATTATTTTAGAGTTTAGAGTCAGTGAAAAGACAAAATTGTCTTTAATGAGACAAGGTTTTGTGCAGCTAACACAAAAAATGACTTTTTTCATTTAAATTGTATTAAATGAGACAAGGGCTTTGTTTGGCTAACACAAAATGTCTTTTTCGTGTTTTTCAATCTTGTTGTACTTTCATAGGATACCTTAGAGTTTTAGCACTTTCATAGGATTTTAGAGTGCACTTTTCTATTATAGGGTTTTAGCGGTTTATGCACTTTTATATGATATCCTAAGGTTTTAGGCACTTTCATATATAAGGTATCCCAATGTCTTAGGTACTTTCATATGGTACCCTAGGGTTTTAAGCACTTTCAATGCCGGTTAATCTTGGTCAACGCCGATCAGCCTTGGTCAATGCTGATCAACTTTGGTCAACGCCGATCAACCTTGGGAGGAGATTTTTGTAAATCCTAAATAGAATGTCCTTTAAACTTTATGGAAAAATATTTATGTCATTATAACAAAAATCCTTATAGTGTATCCTCCTACTCAATTTGCTCCTGATGTGATCCTATACCCACTGTTCGACAATATCTGCAACCTTGATGGAATCATCGTAGACTACTTCTGATTTATTGTCACCTAGCCTGAAATACCTAGTGATCACACTACAAGAAATTTTACATCAAGTCACGGTTAGCTAGAAGGGTCACTAAAGAATGCAAAAAGCACTGCTAAAGACCCGTCTAGGCTATACGAGCGGCCAAACAACTGTCGAGTGCGTTAGGCTATACCAGCGGCCAAACAACCCTCGGGTGCGTTATTTCACTTGTGGCCGAGTAAGCAAAATATTTTTTTCTTTTTGGATTTGTTTGCAAGGCAGTTTCCTGGGTGCATGGAATAAAATTGATTTTCTTTCTAGTAAGTAGTATATGCACAATAACTGACAAGATTTTATTCTATCTGAGGATCTGTCATATATATAATTAGGTAAGTTCATGTTGAAAAATGATAAGGAAAAAAAAAAATTCTTTTGTTACTCTTTTAAGATCACCTTTCCATGTCTAAAAATACAAATAAATTTATTTAGTTGATCAAAACGACACTTTCATTGAATTAAAATGGCTTGGATATTGATCTTGCACGTCCATTTTGAGGTAGATGAGGTGTCGATTATTTATGACATGAAATGGAGATCTCCATTCCATCCATGAAATGGAGAGGATGTGTGAATATTCCGATATTTAGCATGTGATGCATAACAATCATTCAACAATAGATAATTCAAATGGCTTCCTTCACTCCTGAGTAAAAGATTTATTCGGCAAATCTTCACCGGATGATGGTAATAATGAAGAAAATAGTTTGTGATACGATGAGTACTTCAATTTCTAAAGCTCAAGACCTATATAAAAGTGACAATCTTCTATCTGTACACCTAAAAGGCGAAGAGGCAAAATTCATCTTGTCGTTAATTTTTATTTTCTCCTTGGCGGTTTCAGGGGTTTTGTTAGGCCTGGTACTCTTCTTCTCAATGGTTATCACCGCGAATTTTCGCATGAGGAAAAAGTGGTTGTTGTTCATGTTATATCATCAAGTTAGCGAATTCCTACTCTCATCGATGTGGCGAACCCGGCCACTACATTGTGTATATGACCGAAAAATTAACATGATTCAATAAAAAACTATAGATGAAGTTAATTTATTAGGTACCTTATCCCAACAATTTCACATGCATTAACTGCATGTGATACAGCAAGGACTATTCCAATGTCTTTGTGCCCAAGACACAAAGACATAAATTGTAGTAATTGCGATTTTTCTCAACCTGTGGCTATATAAACTTGCTTTCAATCTGTATATTTCTTGCACATAGAAGCTAGATATATAGCCGAAGATGGGTTACACTCAGCTCGTCGGACTTTTGGTGTCGATGATGGGCGGTGGTCCAGTCTTTTTCCGCATGTTTCTCAAGGACTTCTGCATCCCCGGCCAAGGAAGTGGTTGTTTTTCCATTTGTTCGTCCGCAGCTGAGGCAGAGAGGGTAGCGGTGGTTCATCGTAATCGTATCACCGAGTGATGTGAAACTATTGTGCTGAGCTAATGTAATCTGTTCAAATCCAATTGAAATAAAATAAGAGATTGCTTTCTAGCTCATCCTCTAATGTTGCTTTTGTTTTTACGTGTGAACTGTGAAGGCCAAGAATTTTTTTTTTTTTTTCTCAGGGGCGACTCTATGTGGGTGACTATGTCCCGTTCCACCAAGGAAAATAAGTTTTTATCTTTTGAATTAAAGATGATATATTATGAGAGAATGATCTGTCTCGCAAAACAAAAAATAAATACTTAAAAATAAGAACCTTAGTAGAGCAGGTTATTAGTCTTGATTCTTTGTGGACATTAATATCTCAGATTACTTTTTACCTGCAATCATTGTTAAATTTGCAAATTTCCTCGCATAAGTAAAAGAGTGTGTTAATGAGAACTGCTATGAGAGTATCAATTTTAAAATTTTAAATTGGTACCATAAACTTACGAATGCGGAAAAAAAATACCCTTCCAACATTTAACTTCGAATTCTCTACAAAAAGATTAACGAAAAATCAAATTCATGTTCAGTTTGTCTCTCTGATCCAAAATTCGAAATCTAAAAAAATTTATCCTTTTAGGCTAGGCATAGATATATGTCTCATGGAGATTTCTACCATTTATCACCTTTGAGAGTTTCGATTTTCACTTTCTAATGTTTTTTTTTTATCGGCAAAAGATGAATTTTATTAAAAACGAAGAAAGGAAAAGGGAATCTAACAAACAGTTGAATAATACACCACAAGGACAAAGCTCATAATACCTAAAGGTCTACCAAGGTCCACAATAGATAATACATTAAATCTCAACCCAACACCCAAATTAAACAAAGAAAGCACAAACACCCAAATCCGGCGCACCCAAACCATCCCACAAAATCCTAACTACATCGGTAGCCACCGCTGCACAAACCACTGGAGCTCAACCTTGCTGTTAAGCCGAGCCGGCCTCTCCTAGATGTAGAGACCGACGGCGGGAACCAGCCTATGAAAGTGAAAGCCAAGGCAGTCAAGGCCTAAGGGCCAACCACCACCACCATCTGCCATAACTCCGAACAATCCCCTACAAACAAAACAATCTTCATCAGCGAGATCACCACCCCAGAATGACGAAATGCCAACCCCACGCTCGATTGAAAGCTCAAAAGGCTGCCCGACCGGACTTCAGCACACAAAAGACGACCAAAGCATCACAACCATGGGAGCCACATCCACCTCACCACCATTGGACTAATTCATCACAGATTAAAACTGCCTTCTTCATCGATCGTTTTCTGGAATAAAGGAGAACCTGCAAAACAAAGTTAAAACAACATCGACGCTACATAACACCTCCCCACCGCCGCGCCATTGCCCAACACCCACACAAACCAGATTAAGAAACAATGCCACCAATGCACTGACCACCACCTCCCCCAAACTTCCACGGCCATCCTCTGGCTCAAAAGACCCACAGAGTCATTAGGCAAAACCCATGTCCGTCTAACAACGGTAAACGCGGTGGGATTTGTTCTACCCCAACACCTCCGGCCGCCGTTAGACCCTAGGCGTTAGGACGACCGAACACCCCGAGATGTGGTGATTGGCGGGTACCAGAGTGGCGACCAGGAGAGGTGAGGTGGGGAAGACAGAATGGCGGCAAGTAGAGATCTGTGGGACATCGATCTAGAAGAAGAGAGGTAAGGAGAGAGAGATAGAGGGAGATGGAGGAGGAAATCAGACCCGGGGGAGGAGGGAAGGAGGGCACCACGCCCCTAGGCTGCAGCGGTTGAGGTTTAGCCCTAGGACTGAAAGAAAGAGCATCCAAGATTGGTAAAGTGCCAATAAACAAGATTATGGAGAGGACATGGAACATCCTAGATTGGTTTTCAAATCGTTGGGAGTTCTTTTGTTGTCTTAATAGATTGAGTATTGGTACGTTCTGTTTCAAGTTTTGTTTACTTCATGAAAGTAAAAAAAAAAATTAAAAATACTCATCATATGTTTATGTTCGATCTCTAGGTACAATAAGGCCCGGCCCTAGGGCCTCCAATCTTAAGTCCCAAAATGGTTGAAGTTTGGAGGGTATTTTAAAATTTTCTCATATATTTAATAGGCCAAAGTATATCGATCCTGTTCATATGTACCGGCGGTAGGACTGAAGGTATCCTTGCGTGAGATGTGAGTTCAAGTCTGTAGTCCTACTACACTTTTCTTTTTTAATGGTTGAATGGTTACCAAAAAAAAAAAAAAATCTCAATAAAATAGACAATCAATAATCAAACCCCAAAAGAGTTAAATTGCATTGGTACCACACGAAGCCCTCATGATCCAACATGCAGTAATGTGTTAACAAACAAATATTTATACGATGCTTTCCAAATAAATATACACAATTACTTGCTATTCCTTTCCTTTTTTTTGGATACTTTATCTTATGTTTTTCATTTAAGTTTGTTTATAAGCTCAAATTACCTAAAACTAACAATAAAAACATATGTTAAATGTATATGCATACATATATAGTCTCAGTTTTAATTTAATAGTAAAAATAGACAGTACTCCGTTCTGCGAGATGGCCTTGGGCCTCCATATAGGGCCGGACTTGAGTATAATTATTATTCACTTCCGTATATATATATTTCAAGTTCAAGAGGAGATGATCTATGGTTGGACATATGGAAAATGACACCAATATAATTCTACTAGTCTTATTTGGAAAAATGAACATAATTATACAATAGCTAACGGAGATGAAATTTTTACGGTATAGTGACTTCAATTTCTTTCTCTTTTAGGACTGCACGTATATAAACACGAAAAATCTTAGGCCTATCCATGTATAATGCAAAATATTTCTTGCTTTTGGATTTGTTTGCAAGGCAGTTTCCCGGCCGGGTGCAAGGAATAAAATTGATTTTCTTTCTAGTACATAGTATATACACAATAACTGACAACTGATAAGATCATTTCACTCTACCTGAGTATCTGTCACATATCGATTGTAGCGATAATTAGGTACGTTCAAGTTAATTAAAAAATGAGAAAAATATCTTTTGTTACTCTTTTAAGCACACCTTAATTTTCATGTCTAAAAATACAAATAAATTTAATTAGTAGATTAAAACGACACTTTGATTGAATTAATAAGGCTTGGATGATCTTGCACGTCCATTTTGAGGTAGATGAGGAGTCAATTATTTATGAAACGGAATGGAGATCTCCATTCCACCCATGAAATGAAGAGTATGTGAATCCAATATTTAGCACGTGATGCATAACAATCATTCAACAATAGATTATTCAAAGAGCTGCCATGACTTCTTAGTAAAAGTTTTACTTGAAAAATCTTCACCGGGCAATAGTAATAATGAAGAAAATAGTTTGTGATACGATGACTTCAATTTCTTACGCTTAAGACCTTTATAAAAGTGACAATATATCTTGAAATCTTCTATCTATACATCTAAAAGCCGAAGAGGCAAAAATATTCATCTTGTCGTTATTTTTTTATTTATATCCATTGTATTGCGCATAATACATCACATTTGGCTTATTAGGCAACATAATAACTGTGAAATCATTTCGCAATACCATGCCTTGAATTTCTTGATCTCCCAAATGCTACATAAACCCGTCACCTAAATTTTCATGTTCTTGAAGAAGAGACAAAGACGATTTACAATGGGTTCACGACACTCCTCTTCTTTTCAAATCGTTCATCAAATAATCTGTCTGAGGGAAAAAAGGTTGTTATTCATGTCATATCATCAAGTTGGAAAGAATCTTGCCGAGCAAAAAAAAAAGTTGGAAAGAATCTCAAGTTGTAAGTCATTGATTACACTGCGTTGAATAAATAAAATTGTTGAAGCAACACAATAGAATGACTCGGATCGTTTTCATTAAGAGGTTTGGTAGAGCACATGAAAACCCATCCGTGAAAGTGTACATGAAAGAGGAATAGATGGTTCAAATTTACAGATGCCGTTCATTCTCTTTTGATCATGTATATTTTCACGGGTGGGTTTTCATATGCCTTACCATTTTCATTAATATTACCAAATGAGTACAAGTTTCTACTCTGACAAAGTGGGCCCACATTTTCTTGAGACAACCAATCATACGAAGAATGTTAACTGGTGCTTACATGCATTTGGCATAGTACAGGCAGGCACATAATTGTACATTAAATATGCAAAAGAAACCCAGGGTGTATAAATTGGGAACAAATTTTCTTGCTAGAGAATAAGAGGGGAAAAAAAAATGGCTAACAGATGTTTTGTAGATCTTGTTCTCTCTATGATGGGTGGTCCGCTTTTCGTCAATTTGTTCGTGAAAGATTTCTGCATCCCGGGAGGAGAAGCGGCAAGCGTACGTGCTCTATCGACAAGTGAGGCTGGTGCCGATGTTTTGAAGAAATTGTGATCTGTTCAAATCAATTTGGAATATAGAGATTGCCTTTGCTCTATAATGTTGCTTTTAAGTGCCGAGGAAAAACAGTTCCTTTTAATTGGTTTGCTCTATAATTTCTTTCAATTTTCCTGTTGTTGTCAGAGTGGTTGATGATGACGTCAACTCGTGGGGGTTTTTAGGATGAGAATAAATTATTCACAGCTCCTCCGTGGGATAAGTTATTTACGGCAGCGCACAATCTCATCCGTCCGTCTCGACAATCAATAATTAAGATATCTTTTTAATCTTTGACCAATAATAATTTGTTTTTAATAGGAATCATCCAAAATACTTTTAGACGTGCGAGACTGAGCACTGTGAAACATAGTTTACGGAGTAAGTTTTTCTCTTCCAGGATACATGCTTCTCTCATTCCAAATCGCATGACTGCATAACACTTGTTAACCATGTCCTTTTCCAATTCTGTTTTACAAGTTAGGCTTAAGTTGAGCCAAGATTTTTCTTGTTTTATCTTTATTCAATTTTTTTTTTTACATTTGCTAGTTTTGTGCTTACTTTTTGTTGATTATTGATTTATCCCATCAAAATGAATCGAAAAAATAAAAAATTATGACTTTTGCCCAATTATTTTTAGAAATATCCATGATAAAGGTCAAAAAGCTGAAAAAATAAGATTAAGAACAAAACAAGAAAAAACCCAAAATTCTTAACGGAAGTTAGCCTCAATAATCTAATGTGTTTCAATGTAAGATTTTGTGCAAGTAAAAGAATGGATTGCAAAATTACTTAAATTCAGTCAAGTTTTCCCGGTCTTTTTATCTTTTTTATTCTTTACTTGTCTCAAATCGAATCCCAAGCATCTATCTAATTCACGTTCTTAATTTTGTGGCAACAATATGTTCTACAATTATTGATCGTTCAACCCTGTAACGACCCGCTCCATCTTTGTACAATATTGTCTGTTTTGGACGTCCAAAACCCATAAACTTCCCAGTAAGTCAGTCAAGTTTTCCCGGTCTTTTTATCTTTTTTATTCTTTACTTGCCTCAAATCGAATCCCAAGCATCTATCTAATTCACGTTCTTAATTTTGTGGCAACAATATGTTCTACAATTATTGATTGTTCGACCCTATAACGACCCGCTCGATCTTTGTACAATATTGTCTGTTTTGGACGTTCAAAGCCCATAAACTTCCCAGTAGGTCACCCATCCCTGAACTACCCTAGGATGAGCACGTTTAACTGTGAAATTCCTATGCGCTTGGACCCACCCTCAAGGCTTTAAAAGGCCTTGTACAAGTAGGAGAGATCTTTTCTTATAAACCATGACTTACCCCCTCCCGTACGGACGGAGCCTACCATCCTGTAGTACCGCCTGCCACCGGAAAGTGAGGTGTCACAATCTATCCCCCTTTAAGGATGCAACATTCTCATTGCACAGGCCCAACAACCTTCCGCTGGTGGCCATGGTGTGGCACTTAGTTCTATACAATCACAATCAATGTGTGCTCATACCAGATTTTAGAGGTGGCCCCCACCATGTAGATCAGAGTTGTGCTCTGATACCATTTGTAATGATCCGCTATATCTCTGTCACGCCCTAATCTCACACGACCCAAGCACGTGAGTTCGAAAAAAAAAACTCCATATAACAATAAAAGAATATCTTTATGTAAAGGTCCAAATCAAATGCCATAATACCAGATCAGATTGCGCCTAAAGGTGACATGATTCTTATAAAAAAATTTGGAAGGGAATATTTGTTTCAAGGGCTTTTTCAAAATGGTAAACACCGATGAAAAAAAAAACTTGGAAGTTTTACCATAAAGACCAATGAGGCTCCCCACCTCTCCAACAATAGTAAAATTATCTATAAGTGTATTCACATTTCAAGTTTTTGAGAGCGTCAAAATATGTAATTAAATTTATTACAAACCCAAAAGAATACCAAGTCATTGGACTTCCAAAATCTTACTATCAAATTAATGGAATATAAGAATATCAACTAAGCTCTAAAAAAATATATAACAAATCCAATACTATCATGTCTTCGGATCCACCGCCTTACCTGAAAAAGATTGGATTATACAACATGAGTCGACACTCAATCGGAAATGTGCAAAAGACAAAGATAAGAGAACGCAAGCAAAATGCACGATACACAAAATAATTTGCTCTTGTCTACTTTTTTAATACGTCAATTTGTGAGTTTTTGCAATATTGTAAGAAAACTTGCATTTTATTAAGCCTCAAAAGACAACTATTGGATATATCGTAACTTAGAACAAATGAATGCATAATAACTTTTACTTCTCAAGCATCCAACCGAAATAATGATAAAAATAATCCGATCAGATAATAATCCAAATCTCCAAATACCAAGTTATAACCAAGCCTCATAAGCTCATCTCATCTCATACATCCAAAGTCCTTCAATCATACAACACATCAAATTATAACTCAAGTAGGAGAAAATAAGAGCACATAAGACCAATGGTCCAAATTAACAAGTTGTGTACCAATCCTAGCTAGACGATTGATCAGGTCCCTAATCATCTAAATTTATGGGTAACTAACCCAAAGTTCTATGGGACACCTTATCTCGCGTGGGTCTACAAATTATACACTGACGAATAAATTCGTTATCCACATGCTTCTGGCTACACAACAAATATAAAATGGTCAAGTCAACCTCCAATACATGGCTCACTAGCCCAAATAACAAGTACCAATTCTAAATCATCCAAAACTACAGGAAAGATCGTACAATCTAATCATTGTCTCAACAAAGTCATAATCAAGAATGCAGTTGCACGGTAGTAAAATTATCATCAAATCATTATATAAGTAGAGTCATTATCAAATGTGGTGTCTAATTACAAGAATTAGTTTAATTTTTCTCTCAGTCATTTTATCAAACACCTCATAGGAATGTATCAAATAATCACATATTAGATCATCCTTGACTCAAATCATATGATCCTCAAACAAGTCCAACATACTAAAAACTTACATAATCTAGTGAATAATCATCAAGGTCTTTAATCAATCGTGACAATTCAAAACTCATGAATAACACACGCTACACATAGTCCACATATACTTTGAACAAGACATACTACACATAAATCACCTCTACTTGGAACATATTAGGGTTAACTTAAAATTGAAAAGAAAAACACTATAATCACGGATTTTTAGATGTATCTCACTATACTTTCCCACATCTAAGCATTTACCAAGATTCCTACCTTAAAAGAGCCAAATTCCGAAATGCTAGGAACACTAAAGTTAGCCGAATGCGACATTGTTGGGATAGATGCATAGCCCTCTGTTTGTAGATCACGTTCTCTTCTTACCTTTTTGCGAGATTCTCGAATATTGAGATCCAATTTAGGGTTGAAGTCTAGGGTTTGGGTAGAGTTGAGTAGGAGAGAGAGACACAGATAAAAGAAGAAGAAGAAGAATGCAGAAAAGGAGAAGAAGAACGCAGAAAAGGAAAGGGGGCGACTATTCGCAGCTCTGTATTTTCTCCCTTAGCCCACTACATTTCGGTAAATAGTTGTTGAAAATCATACATAACATTTCGGTAAATAGCTGTTGAAAATAAGATTTTATTTCGGTAACTATATGTCGAAAATATGTTCAACCTTCGGTAAACAACTGCCGAACATATATTTTCGGTAAATAGTTATTGAAAAAAATATTATATTTTGGTAATTGGATGCTCAAAATGTATCTCAATTTCAATAACTAACTGTTGGGTATACTTAAAAAATTTTAACGGGCTAAGAAAAAAAATACGGAGTTGCAAATAATCGCCTCCAAAGGAAAAAAAAGGAACGGGGTGTTCCCTATTCTTTCCCCTTTATAAGTGCATAATTGCACTATAGCCCCTCCAAGAATCAATTTATTGCTCCATCTCTAAAATGTTTTAAGTCGATACACTAAAGCCCCTAAAGCTAACAAATCGATAATAATTAATAACTCTCAAGTTCTTTTTTTTTTTTGGTGCCAGAAAAGTACTCCATAACATGTGGATACCAACTACTCATCCTTGGCGCACAAAATTGAATCCGATTAATCATGCATACTGACAGTTGCATTCACATAAATACATATAAAAAAGAAATCCATTGCTAACTAAACTATTAATATAGTTACACATCCCCGTTATTAAACAAAATCAATTAAAATTAATAACGGGTCTCTCCAGAACCCCTTTAAATTCGAAAGGAAAAAACTCTTGAAATCGAGCCCGCCGGTGGAGTTCTATATTCATACCATTACTCAAGAACAGTAGCAACCACTGAACAATATTTAACTTCAAAAAAGGTTGCCCTTTCTTTCTTAATCGGCAAAACAAGATTAAAAGAAACTCGATAATTTAAGGGGACATCAAGGAGGAAACAAAAAGAATGTTGTTCGTGCCCGTTGTTCATGCCTTATCGATGAGTGATGTTGGTGCCGGTGGCTCTGAAAATGTGTAACTTGGTTCGATCGAATTGAAATAAGGAGATTGCTTTGTTCTGAAATGTTTGTTTTGTTTTACCTTGTTCTACATGTGTAATTCCTTTCTATGTTTTTCACATTTTTTTCCTAATACACTTGAAAACAGTCCAGCAAAAACCAAAAAACAAAGCGAAAGAGCAATAGGACATAAGGGAATATCATATATCGGCATAAATTTCAAATCAAGATTCTCTCCTGTTACTGGCCTCGTATGATTTCTCATGTGAATCAAAACATGACTACTTACGGTCTTAATTCATGACCCAAACAAAATAACATAATACTACTAGGAATTAATGCAAGTTTTAGCTCCATCAAGTACTCCACAAGTGGACAGTACTACTTGTAAAATTCCATGACCCAAAAGGTACGCGCATAGCAATCCAGTTTGATGCCAGAAAATCCAGCTCCAACTGCTAGGGTCCGGTACTCCTGTTCTGTGCGCTCCTTCCCACCGACTTCAGACATCATCAGCAAATCAGCGTGAAAAGCGGATATTGCTGCATTGCTTGTATCTATGATCGCTGGAAGGATTGTCTCCACCACAATTACCTTTCCATGCTCTGGTAGAGCTTTATGGCAATTCTTTAGTATTTGCAGACATTGATCATCACTCCAATCATGAAGTACCCGCTATATATATATATATATATATATATATATATATATATATATATATATGATTACATACATCGCCAACAATTAATCGTCATTAGTATTATAATTAGATCCATGTATCGTATATTGAAACCATCTTAATTACCAAAGCATATATAAATGCTATATGTGCATCCTAATTACTGACAGGTTCACTTTTTGCTGATGGCGTTCCACTTTGTTCATGAAATTACTAGTAACTTCACATTAAAATTGGAGCGCCATCAGTAAAAAGTGGAGCGCGAAAATCAGTTTCCAAACTGAAACTCACCTTCATGAAAATGGCATCGCCCTTCGGAACACTTCCAAACATATCTCCTCCCACATGTTCCACCCCTACAACAAAGTTACACTACCATAACTTGTAAAATGAGCTAATAATTATATGTTTTGAAAACTCTTATGGTTTATCCGGGTTTTCTTTATTTTCTATCGCACGCCCTCAATAGTGAACAGTGAGGTTTGGTATACATTGTTTTATCGAAAATAAAATGATTGGAAATCATACGTACCGGGATAGGGCGGGGCTTGCTGAATAACATGTGGTAGGTCAAAATTAATGGCTTTGATGTGTGGGTACTTGGCAGTGATCAAGCTGAGGCTGACACCAAGGCCGCCACCAACATCAACAAGGCTTCGGAGTTGCTCAAAGCCCTTGTAGGAGCGGATGATTTTCTTGATGAGAAGTTTGGAGACACATTGCATGGCCTTGTTGAATACCTCATTGAACCTCGCATCTTTCCCGCAGTATTCAAATACATGCATCCCGTGTACCCGTTCGAAGGGTATCCCTCCTTCCAAAACTGCCCCTTTTAGTTCGTACCTAGTTAATCAAGGAAATCAAATCATAATGCAACCAAAATTATAAGACGGACAAAGTAAAACTACTGTTTATTCAAGGAAATTAAGGTGAGTTCGAATGTGTGCGTATGATTTACTAATTACCAGCTGTTAACGTGGACTTTGTCCAGGGTCATGAACAGCAAGGACGCTAACGAGACTCCGTCTTGGTCGGGAACGAAGTATTTGGCCACAGGTGCCAGCCCATACACTCTTGTCTCGCCGACTGGGGCAGCAGGCCCAGTCGGCGTTGGGTCGGAGGAGGAGGAGATGGCTGCCGAGCACGTGAGAATCGAGCGGCTGGCCAGGAAACGCAGCATCCGGTCCAGCATCTCCGGCGCGTCCGGATTGCGACCGGATGCAGCAGCAGAGGGTGGCAACCGCGACGCGATTTCCGAGGCAGAGAGTTGGGCTCCAGGACCCTCCTTGGCTATGATGTCTAGAACTTCTAACTCTATCACCGCCTTCAACACCAATGGTAGCACTGAGGAGCGTATCACTTCCCTTGCATAGCTATACTGCTTTTCGTCTTCTTCTTCGTCTCTGTTTTCTCTATAACATGGCTCCATTTTGTTTCTTTAATTCTAGTTCTTTCTAATAGGGGAAATACTGGACTGGGAAAGGCAGCCAATTTTACTACTATTTATAGGAGGAGGAAAACAAAGTTACGTACCGATCCTGTTAATTAACCACTCCCCAGCTTTTCCTCCACCGGTACTTTCTCTATCTTCCCCCTTGTTCTTTTTTGCTGTCTTTTTCTGGGTGTTTACACTAGTAATTAAATTATGCAGCATATGTTTTTAGTTTTGTTTTTATTTAATTTGTTTTTACATATTATTATTTTTATTCTCTTACACCAAATTAAAGTACTTAATGAGCACTTTAATTTGGTATAAGAAATTTAAAAGAATAATATGTGAAAAAATGTTTTTTTTTGAAAATGGACGAATTCCTGTAGGAGGGAGTATGATGTTCAGGGGCGGAGCTAGGATTCGGAAACGGGGGAGGCACCGTAATTTATTCATACAAGTATGTAAATCAACATGTTTTTGAATTCAATTTTTATGTCAATAAACACTCACTATAATCTTTAAAGAAACATGCAATAAAATTACTAAACTTGTGGAAAAAAATTAATGTCCAAATGTGTTACGTTCCTCTCCAATTAGTGGGAAAAAAATACAAACCATGAGGGGAAAACAATATTAAACTTATGGGAAAAAAATTAATGTCCAAACGTGCTACGTTCCTTTCCAATTAGCGAAAAAAAGAAAGACAAACCATGTGAGAATTTATGCAAAAAGAAATATGCAGTAAAAATACTAAACTTGTGGAAAAAAAAATTGATGTCCAAGTGCATTAAATTCCTCTGCAATTAGTGCAAAAAAAAATACAAACTATTAGGAAATTTATGTAAAAACTTCAAATATGTTTTCACAACGCTACGACTAATGTTGAGTAGGTGGGGGAGATTGTTAAAACCAGAATTGCAATGTGGATGAAGTCCAAGTTAGAAATTAAGTTTTACTCGGTGGAGGACTTTAGGCTATTTTTGGATGGTATCCGAAAGCTCAAATTGCACTTCTTTTCTTGAGGTGTTGCATGTAACTGTCCAACTTTCTGTTGGACGGTCTTGCTTTCTTTGTTTGTTTTTATTTTCTTCCCTCGATGTACCCTTTCGAGTTTTTAATAAATTTCGTTTGCCGAGAAAAAAAATAACTTCAAATATGAGAGAGAGAGAGAGAGAGAGGTTGAAAAGAAGAAAAATTTAAAATGGAGAACGCCGAGTTTCAAATCCTTGTGCACCAACACCCAAAGCCAAAGGCATGTGACTAAACCATATGTCAAAGTGAACATTGAGCACATTCTACGTACGTACTTTTTTACTTACCCCTTTTTCGGTAATTCTTTTTTTTTTTTTTGTATTTTTGGAACGGAGTGGCACGTGCGACCTCTCCCGTACTAGCTCCGCCCCTGATGGTGTTGCCATTTATTTTTTTTTTTTGGGGGGGGGGGGGGGGGATAAATCAACTTAAAATAAAAAGGGGAACTTGCCATTTATTATTGTTCTTCAATTTTCAACATGTCACCTACTCCAGTGTTACCATTTATTTATTTATTGTTCTTCAATTTTCAACAACGTGTCACCTACTCCCCTGATCAAAACAGTTACTTTTATTATGTGTGCGTGAATGTGTATGTATGTATGTGTGTGTCTATATACCAGTTGTCTATTTGAAGAGAATTTTAAAAAATAAATTATAAAATTTTTCGTTTGGATTTTTTATGATTACTAGAAGGGAAGGATAATTTTTTTTTTAAGTTGTAATAAAAAAATAATGTGTCTTGTCTCTTTTTTTTTTTTTTGATCGGCGTATTGTGCCGTGCCTTTAGACACGAGTAATCACTAGTGTATATATACGGGGCGGCTCTGGGGATACCAAAACAATACCTCATAGTTCCAAATCAAATATTGATGATCTGAGCCGCTCAATGTAATCAAAATGTGATTTTAAGGGTACCCCTGAGAAATCAACAAAAAAAATGACCGAGAAGAGCTAGATCCGAACAGTTTCGAACATTTTTTTATTGAACGGTTCAAATAAAAACTGCTCAAATCAAGCCTTTTACGGTCATTTTTTTGCTAATTTTTAGCAAACACCCTTAAAATCACATTCTGCACACATTGAACTATTCGGATCGTAAAAATTTGATCGGGAACTATGAGATTGAGATTTGGAATATTTTTTTAGGTATTTTTTTGGGTGTCCCTTGAACCGCCCTAATATATATATATATATATGTGTGTGTGTGTGTGTGTGTGTGTGTGTGTTCACGCTATTTTTTTTATCGGAGAGATCACTAAATAGTATTCCCTCCGTCCCTAAATAAGTGTCCAGCATGCAAAACTAGACTTTACAAAATATGTATATTTTTATTAGAAAATTTAATTTTTTTTCACAATCTAATAGAACTCATTGCTATCTATTAATTTGTAAAAAAATATTACTCTACTAATTTCTCCCTCCAAAACCCACTTATGGGGCCATGAAGTTCCAATAACAATTATTTTTATTTTTTCTATAACTTTTATCTTTTTTTTCTTTTTTTTCGGGTTTGTTACTTTTGCGCCAACCTTTTCTAACTTATTAATTTGTCTCGACAAGACGAATCGAAAAAGTATATATATTTTTTATTTTTGTTCAAATATTTTAAAAAATAACCACTTTTAAGTAAACAAAATTGACTATTTCCCAAAATATTTGGATATATATATATATATTATTTTTCTAATTTGTCTTGACGAGAATCAAGACGAATCAGAAAACAAAAAAAGTGTGGAGCAAAACTAAGAAACACGGAAAAAATTCAAAAAAGAACAAAATTAAAAGTTATAGAAAAAGTTAAGTGGAATAGGAATGTCCCAAAAGTTCCAAACATCTCCTTCTTCTCCTTCATTTATCTCACACCATCTTAAGCTCTGCAAAAAAAAAGGCACACAAATTTGATCCAAAAAATGTGCAATAACTAGTTCAACAAAATAAACATTCACAATAACCAAGATGTAGTCTTTTAAGCATTACTCCTATAACAAACCATTGGAACTCCACGACCCCTCAGGTGGGTTTTGGCGGAAGAAATCAGCAGAGTAATGTGTTTTTTTTCCAAAATATATATTGGTTTCCCTCCAAATGGCCAGATGTCGGCCATTTTAGCATTTCCATCTGTTTTTTGGATGAATAGTTAACGGCGGGTGAAAAATTAATGGGTTTTAAACTACGTCAAGTATTTTTTTGATAATATTAAAGATCAAGTGTTTGTGTGAGATTTGTGTGAAAGTTTAGGTGCTATTTTAAAATTTTCCCAAAAAGATATGTCAAGACAAAAATGGGGCCACCATTTGCAATAATTCACAGTACTGAACACCTTTAACGATTATCGAAATTTTAACCGAGCATCTACACATATCGGATCGAGCTGATGTTTTGCGTTGCCTACTAGGTTTTTTTTTTAAAAATAATTGAACGGCTCAAATCATTTGTGAGTGGGTCCCACACGACATGCGGTAGCTGTAGCTGTAGCACTGCTTTGATCCCGCAATGAACTTCATCCGTGCGGAAAAAAAAAAGTACTCAAAAATTGATTGAAATGTTAGAATTAAAAAGAAAATGACCTTAGTGCAGCTGTAATAGCCCCGCAATGCCATTACCAACCGACCAAAATAAAGTTATGAAGGTGACTGAACCATATTAAAAGATGTCAAGACAAAAATGGGGCCACCGTTGGCAATAATTCTGTAACAACAGTATTTTTTTTTTGTGATATTATTAATAGCATTAATAAAATTATTAAAATTATTTTTTTAATACTATTATTTTCTTTAAAAATACAATTATGCATGCATTTATACTACATGCATGCACGTAGCATGCATGCACCACTCCATCTCCCTCACCTCACTCTCTCTTGCAGCCCCTCTCTGTCTCTCCCTCTCTCACAGCCCACAAATTTCCATAGCTCACTCTCTCTCCATTTCTTTTCCTCTAAGAAAATCACATTCATTCCTCCATTCAAAAAACCAAAACAAACCTTCATCATCAAGGAAAAATCCGAACTTAATTCGTTCTTATCCACCTATTGCTTCATCTTTAACCCCAAACTTGGCCCCAATTCATTCATTCCAAATCCCATGTACTCAACTCCATTAAATTCGATCTTATCCTTCCCTTTCAAAATTCACCTATAAATACCCCACACCAATGACCCCCTGGCACCACGATACTCCCGACACTCCACCAATTCAAATAGGAGAGAAAAACAGAAGAAAACCAAACTCCCATCCATGGAGTTTTAGAGAGAGAAGTAGAGTGAGAAAAGTGGGTTTTTATCCTAGACCCAAACGAAATTCAATTCAACACTCCCAATCACTTCCCTCCACTCTTAGCATCACCAAACAACCATCAATTCGAGCCTAAGGTCCCCCCATCAAAGAACCCAAAGTCATCTTCTCTAAAATTCAAAGTTTCGATTTTGAATCAATTCGATCAAACCAAGGTATTATAATCCTATCCAATTCTTCTCTAAGTATATTTAAGTGTTTTTAAGCTTAACCCTATGTCCCAATTGGACCCATGTATCAAAACCATTGCGAAACAACAAAAAAAATGATTCTGCTCCCAATCGTGCGGCCGCTTCGGACCGCAAGGTCCAGTCATTTCTATCGGATCGGAAGGTTTGACTCGGTTAGACCTTGTGTCTAAGGCCCCCACCGCAAACTCCAAACAGATTATTTAAAAATTGTTCGAAACCATTTTGCGACATTTCGAACAATGTTTTTGACATCCGAACTATTTTTCGTAGATTTCTTGCACCTGAAAGATGATATCTTGTTAATATTAATTTTTTTATTTAATTATCTAATTATTAGTTATTTTACAAAAATTTCAATCGAAACGACTTTGCGACCTCTTAAACCATGTTATCATCACCCAAATAAATTTTTTAGAGTCTTTATACTCTAAAGACAAAACTTGTTAATCTCAACATATTTTCTATATTAGATTATTTATTACTTAATTTTCTTACTTTCGGTAATTTTTCATAAGAACTTCATTTAAAATAATCTCACGACCCTCCGAACCCAATTTTTGACACTTGATCACATAGCATAGGACCGTGGGACTTCTTTTAAGGTCATGTTTATTATTTTAATATTTTTATCTATTTAATGTATTTACTGATCAATCTAATTTCATAAAATAAACTAATATAAATCTAGGCTTACTATTATTTGAATAAAATTATTATTTTTCTTTTTAATAATGAGATAAATTTTTCTTGTTTTATTATTAACTTCTTGGAGACTAAGGGCAACGGCCCATTCATAAGAAGTTTTTGATTGCATTGCTTGTTATTATTTTAATTATTATATTGCACCGATACTTGATTTGAATGCTAGATTGGGCCTTAGAGACATGGGATGGTGTGTGAATAGAACTCACATAGACGGCGCTAAGCAAATGGAAAAATGGTAAAGTTTTGGAGTTGGAGAATTGAGGATTTGATTTGGACCATTGCAATGCTGAGGGTTACCAGTTGGGCCCTATATTGAAATGGGTTACATGCAGAGCCGGTGACGTTATTGTGGTGACTCTAACTCATCTTACACCATGGGAAGTTCCAAAGGGTAATCGTGCCCTTGTAGAACAAATAAGGGGGATTGTCCCATGACACGTTCATAGTTAGTGTCTTAAGTATGGTGGCGACCTTAACTTATGGTACGCCATGGGAGGTTCCAAAGGGTAATCGTGCCCCTTGCTATGTTTTAAATGAATTCATGCTAAGTACTTAACTTAGGTGTACTCATTTAGGACTCCGTGTGCAAGACAAGTAAGGGAGGGATTTTCTCATGACACGATTATAGTTAGTAGTTATGGGAGGAAAGGATCTTGTGAAGAAGATTATAAATTTCAGTTAGGTTAATGGATAGTAACAAACCGGTTTATGTGTCAAATCTCTGCTCGACTTCTTCGATTCAATATTATCTTGTTACCTGCTAGCTGTAAAGTAGGAGGGGTAGTTGGATTAGATTATTCTACTTGGTGAACTCTATCACTCAGGTACGGATTGCCTGGCATTCGTACCAGATTTTGCAGAAAATCAAGAAGAGGTGCAGAACCTCGAAGGCGAGCAGTTTTATCCAGAGAAGAATCCGAAGATGGGAGTCAAGCCAGAGTATGCTTGGGAACCTTATCAAGCTTAGGCGTCGACTTTGTGCTTTGTCTATTTCATTACTACCAAGACTATTTTAGTATTTTCCACAATGGTTTGCAATAAATGAATTATTATGTTGAATTATTTGTTTGGGGATTTGATCTTTAATAAAGTAAATTTTCGAAAATTAATATTTAATGCCACCAATTTTTATTCTGAAAATCGAGGCATTACAACTTGGTATCAGAGCCTTAGGTTTAACCCCTCGGCCATGGGTGGATTGGATAGATCACCTTCTGAGAGCGTAAACCTAAGTTGTTCTATTTTTACTTACGTTACTCTACAATATGTCACTTTAAGTCTAACCTATAAGTACTGCTTGGTTGTCATCCAACTCAGACTTCAAGAACGTACCGTGAGATAACATAGGCTTTACATGTTTGACTCATATGTGACATATTTCTTGTTTCATCATCGGTATAGTGTAATATTTGTAAAAAAACCCCCTAAAATCTATTATTTTATATACCCAAGATGGTAGAAACTCATGAGGAATCTGGAAGCAATGGTCAACAAAATGGGCAATCACAAGAACCACTCATCACCAATGCCCTTAACAATGTTGCACAAATCCTCCAAACCCTAGCCACTAACCCACCTGTGCAGCAACAAAGAACCCAAAACCGCGCCTACTTCCTTTTTGAATTTGGGAAGCAAAGACTCCCAACCTTCCAAGGAACACCTGACCCTCTTGTCGCCAACCACTGGATCCGACAAATTAAGAAGATGTTGGACGCTCTGGGACTCCAGCAAAGTGCTGACTAGATAGCTCTGGCCACTTACCAATTTGAAGGAGAGGCGGATTATTGGTGGAAAGCCACCAAAACTACTGTCCATCTTACCACACTTACGTGGGCTAAATTCGAGGCTATCTTTTTGGAAATGTACTTTCCAGCCCCTATGAAAGATGAAATGGCACAAAAATTTATGTCCTTGCGTAAGGGAAACAAGACAGTGACTGAATACATGTCCCGATTCGACGAACTGTCATGCTTCGCCACAGAGTACATACCAACCAAATTGGCTAAGGCCAGAAAATTGGTATGGGGACTAGACCACGCACTCAGAGAAAAGATAGTTGGGTTGTGAACAGGTGGTGCAGGCCATTTTGATTAACGAAAGAGAACTCAACGACTATTATAAGACTTGTGATGCAAAAAGGGCCAATCCACAGCAAGGATCAGAAGTTAATGCTCATGGTACGAACCAAAAATAGCTGTTTGCGAGCCTCTTTCTTAGTAAGAGTACTAATTTGGCTATCCTCTTTCTCGCATATAAAGTGGATTATGAGAGAAACTTAATGTGTCCCTTCAAAGCAAGTACCAAATGTAGAACATTAAGGCTCCGTTTGTTTCGATGTAAAATATTTTTCATGTAAAATATTTTTTCAGAAAATAAATTTCAAACTTTTATTTTTCGGTGTTTGGTTGGCACTTAAAAAATACTTTTAGAAAAGAGACAAAATAGTGTAGAGGGAGAGAAGAGGCTTAAACGGTAGAGAGTTTTGAAAATATTGGAATTGAACGTTGGTCAAGATTCATGATCAAAGAAACTGAGCAGTGAAATTGCAGTAGCTGGCAACGGGATCATTTCGGAAAATAACTTACGGAAGATTTAAGAGTAAATCATTTTCATCCAATTAATAGAAAATGTTTTACATGTAAAATGTTTTCCTCACTTTTCACACAACCAAATACCAAAAAATAGGTAAAATATTTTACCAGAAAACATTTTACCTCCAAACAACGGAGCCTAACATCCAAATGGGGGGCACAATATAATTGCTGCAAAAAAAAAAAGGTTAGAAAGGAGTAGGCCCATTACACTTTCACTCCAGCTCATACAAACAGGATTGATAAAAGCAGAAATCCAAGGAAAATGTTGCTGAATTTGTGATGTAAATTGCTACTCCTCCCCCCTGACACCCGCCCCCCTCGGGCCCCACACCCCAATTCCCTTTTTACCCCCCACACCCCAATCAACCCATTTTTTATTTTTCATTTATTTACTTAATAACTTTATATCTTTTTTCGTTTTTATTTATTTAATATTATTTAAGTGTTCCAATTTTCAATCCGATTGAATCGGTGCAAAGATCTAGCTTTTTTATCATTTTATCTTTAATGGTCATAATGAATTTTTGGCTCTAAGGCCGTTCAACAAGTATCCTAAGGTTCTTTATTTAGTTTCAGGTCTCTCTTTGGGTGCTCATTGAAAAGTCTTAGAGTCAAAAATTCATTACGACCATTTATAATGAAATGATAAGAAAAATAAGATTTTTGCACCGGTTCAAACCAATTCAAAATTGGAAAACTTATTTTTTTACTCTTTATATATATTTTTAAATTATTTAATATTATACAAGTAAGTAATCAACCAATTTTTTATTTCTCATTTATTTACTTAATAACTTTTATATTTTTTTTCGTTTTTATTTATTTAATATTATTTAAGTATTTTAATTTTCAATCCGGTTGAATCGATGCAAAGATCTTATTTTTTTTTATCATTTTATCTTCAATGGTCATAATAAATTTTTAACTCTAAAGTCATTCAACAAGTATCCTAAGGTTCTGTATTTAGTTTCAGGTCTCTCTTAGGGTGCTCAAAAATTCATTAAGATTACAATTAGTATTCGGAAACTAATTACGAAATGTATTTTGCAAACGACATACTAATCCAGAATACAAATGTTATATTTAGGATTATTTTTTTTAACTATAGTACAATTTAATAAATTTGTTAACCATTATTTAGCATAGATCCTCTTAACTGATTCAATAGTATATTGCTTCGAATTACGTTTCTACTCCATATGATTGCAAATGACTGGTTTCTATTTTTTTTAAAAACTAAAACGGAAATGTTTTAGGGGCTTCGTAGGGGCTACTGTGCCAATGGAGACAACAGAGCCCTCGGGCCCCCCTACTTTTTAATTTTTTATTTATTTAATTACTTATATCTTATTTATTTAATTTCTATAAATACACCATTTGTATATTTAAAAATATAATTCAAGAATAATGTGCTTTAATTTTCACTTCAGTTAAATCAGAGCAAAGATCGTTTTTTATTATTATTTTATTTTAAATGGTTATAATTAATTTTTTGGTTTAAGGTCTTTCAACAAACACTCTAAGGCTCATTATTTAGTTTCAAGACTCTCTTAGGGTGTTCCATTGAAAGGCCTTGAAGCCAAAAATTTATTACGACCATTTAGGATAAAATGATGAAAAAAATAACATCTTTGCACTAATTCAAACAGATTGAAAATTGAAACACTTATTTTTGTAACTATATTTTTTAATCTATAAAGGACAAAAAAATAAAAATAAAACAGTCGGATAAACATAATCAATTGAAACATTTTTTTTTCTCTCAATTACTTTACAAAGTTTAGAATTAGACTTGAGCCTATTATTAAAGAGAAAAAAAAATTAAACTGGAAAGAAAAAAAAGGAAATAAAATTAAAAAAAAAAGCCAAACCGGAAAAAGAAAAGAAAAGAACAAACTGGGAAGGAAGAGAGAGAGAGAGAGGTGATGGAGGGGGGTAATCTGGGAAAGGGAGGTGGGGCCGGGGAGGGAGGGTGTGTCAGGGGAGGGGGGAATAGCAGGTCTCATTTGTGATGAGACAAACATAATGATAGCAGCATCTCAAACTTATATACCTAAAAACATTGTTTCCTCCCTTGCACACTGGAAAGTGGTTTGATCACAATCATGTAATGCCAAAGTGATACGAGCGCTTCCCTCCACAATGTTATAATCTAAACACGACCTAAATGAACTGCCATCACTTCATACAATTTTGGTCACCCAAGATCCGCCCGCTTTTAAAAGCCATGTTGTAAGCTTATATCAAATAACAGCTAGTCAGCCACATGATTGAGACTTTGTGACTGAACTTTATGGCCCATTTAGATAGAA
This sequence comes from Rhododendron ovatum, assembly GCA_019656835.1. Taxonomy (NCBI): domain Eukaryota; kingdom Viridiplantae; phylum Streptophyta; class Magnoliopsida; order Ericales; family Ericaceae; genus Rhododendron; species Rhododendron ovatum. The sequence goes on from CM033799.1 coordinate 32,453,568, forward strand.
AAAGTCTCAAACAAAAAACGAACAATAACTAGAGAAAATGACGGCCTAGGAATCTTAAAAACTAAAAAGGCCGCAAGTGCATGTTTTGAAACCCGCTCGCCTAGGCCTAGCCCATGGGTTAGACGTGGGCTTACATTTTTGAAATGGGTCCATCCGACAACAAAAAAGCCCAAGCCCGAGGGTGGCTTGGGCGGTGACTATGCACACTTTGCCCGGCCCGATGACAAATTGACAATTCAACAAGATGCGGTACTTTTATTTTATCCTATACAATGCTCATGCCCGATCAAATAAACGGATCCAAAAGGCTTGTGGACATTAGCTTGTTCGGTTTACAGAACTAATAGCAAAGGCATATACAGTTCATGGTTACTTAGTCATCAAATTAATAGAGATGGGATGGGATTAACAGTTCAACACCTCCTATGATAGTGTGTGTAGATATATATACAGAATATATCTAATGAGGGATCCCGCACGGGCTTACCGTGCGGGACTCCCCTTTCCCGATCGAATTGAGATGATCCGAGCCGCTCAATGTTATAGGAGTAAGATTATAAACTGATAGATGTTTAATTAATTCATACTATAAAAACTTTATTTATCTAATCTAATACTTAAGATATCTCAATTATTTCATTAAATTGATGAAAAAGTTGTAAAGATTATGTAGGGAAGTACTTTATTGTTTATCCAAGATGTAGAACGTAACGATTATCGTAACGGATTGAAATGGGGCGAGTATATGACAGTTACATGACAAAAATGAATAAACCATTTACATATATGGCTGATCTTTCAATAGCCAAACTTGGAAATTGAAAAACATAGAATTTCTCTAAGCTTAATTAATGAAAAATTCTCGTGATTAACGCAATGATGATCTTTGTCCTTTCATAACGCAATCAAATACTCGTAGTTAATTCAAATATTAATGTCGATCAATTACAGTAGCTTGCTTTGCTTAAATGGAAATACTTGTAATTACCACGTGATATAGGATACTCGATAAAACAATCAAATAGCGACAGTTAATCTGAATATTCATAACTTCGCCGTTCAAAAAAGAGAAAAAAATATGAATATTCATAACGGTGTCTTATTATAGTAAATTAATCATGCGATAGTAATAACGAAGTAAATTTTTGGATACATTGTGATTTCAGTTTATCGCGTTTCGGAAACAATATAAACTTTGTAACTGGAGTATAAGTTATTCCCGGATTTTGTTTGTTTACTGGCATGTAATGGTTTTTTCTCTATTTTGTCATTTCTACGTCAAAAATCTATTGTGCTTGGAAAATGTAGTAGTAGTAATTTTAGAGTGATTCGGACTCTTTTTTTTTTCTTTTTATAATGAACGCAGGAAATGATATTAAACCGAAATAATAAAAGTCTGGGATATTTAACCCTTACAATGTACGTCTTCTTGTAATTGAAATGCCATCACAAACGATGAAATATAAAAAGAAATAAATCCTAAAGCATGATTAAAAACTTCCTTGGCAAGGATGATGGCTAACCTGATTTTTCTTAACTCAAAAGATCTATACAAACTATGACTAATCTTTTGATGTGCACTTAAAAAGGAGAACAGGAAGAGATGGCTCATTTTCAGTTTGTTGATTTTGCTATCTTGATCATGGGTGGCTTGCTATTCTTAAAAATGGTTTCGAAAGATTTCTGCATTCCAGGGCGAGAATTGGTTGTCGTTCGTGCTTTATCGATGAGTGATGTTGGTGCTTGTGGCTTTGAAAATGTGCAACTTTGGTTCGATCGAATTGAAATAAGGAGATTGCTTTGTTCTGAAATGTTTCTCGCCAGTTGTTCGCGCTCGCGCTTTATCGATCTATGAGTGATGTTGGTGCTTGTGGCTCTAAAAACGTGTAACTTGGTTCGATCGAATTGAAACAAGGAGATTGCTTTGTTCTAAAATGTTTGTTTTGTTTTACCTTGTTCCGCATGTGTAATTCCTTTCCATATTTTTCCCATTTTTTTCCTAATACACTCGAAAACAGTCCAGCAAAAACCAAAAAACAAAGTGAAAGAGCAATAGGACATAAGGGAACGTCACATATATCAGCATAAATTTCGAATCAAGATCCTCTCCTGTTACTGTCCTCGCATGATTTCCCATGTGAATCAAAACATGACTAATTACAGTCTTAATTTATGACCCAAACCGTACATTTAAGATGGAGAATGATTAGCAAAGCTGACATAATCTGAGTACATATATATGGCGGTTCTAGAGTCTAGTGAAGATCATCCGAACAGAAGAGTTGGATGAACAATTGCATTATGTAACACCGGCTAAGCCTTGAAACCATGGCCTAAGCAAATGCGAGATGAAGGCAGTTGCTGTGGCACAAGAAATTTGTCAAAGAATATCACGATCAACTGCGAGATGAAGTCAGTTCCATTTCTATTCAAGATCTAAGATGGTTCATGCCCATTCAAATATGCAAAGAAGTATTGAAGATCAACGTTGAGGCTCTTCATGAAGATTATTCGGTACACCACCCTGGATAATGAAGTACTGCAACTTGGAGGGGAGTTTAGGACTCGACGAGCTTCGAGCAAGGAAACAGCAAAGCTCTTGTCCGACGTAATTTTCGAGATAGCATCTCTAAGCTCTTTTAATCCTCCTAGGTTCGGTGACACCGAGGAGCGTATAAAAGAGGTAAGGATGCTATGTCGAAAATTACGTTGGATAAGAGCTTTGCTGTTTCCTTGCACGAAGTTCGTCCAGCCCTAAACTCCCGTCCAAGTTGGAGTGATTGCAGTTCATCATCCAGGGTGGTGTACTAGATAATCTTCATGAAGAGCCTCAATGTTGATATCTTCCGTACTTCTTTACATATTTGAATGGACATGAATTGAACCATCTTAGGTCTTGAATAGAAATGGAACTTCACCTCACATTCGATCGTGATATCCTTTGACAAATTTCTTGCACCACAGCAATTGCCATTACTAGAAAATTTCCGATAGGTGACAAAAAAGGTGGTGACGAAATTTACTATTTTACTATAGATAACGAAACAACAAAATTTTCGTCATCAAAAGTTACTATAGATGATGAAAAATTTGTTTTTCGTCACCAAAAGTGACTTTCGGAGACAACCTATAGGTGACGATTGAAATAGTAAATTTCGTCACCTATAACTTGTCTCCAAAAGTCACTTTTGGTGACAAAAAATAAATTTTTCGTCACCGATAGTAACTTTTGGAGACAAATTTTTCTGTTTCGTCAGCTATAGTAAAATAGTAAATTTCGTCACCAATTGAAAATTTTCTAGTAGTGTCATGCCTTCATCTCGCATTTGCTTAGGCCATGCTTTGAAGGCTCAGCCGGAGTTACACAATGCAATTATTCGTTCATCTCTTCTGCTTGGATGATCTTCACAAGACTTCAGAACCGCCATATAATGTACTCAGATTATGTTAGGCTTTGCTAATCATTCTCCATCTTGAACCAACTCTTGGATTTTTTTTTTTTTGACTGGTAATAGGGTGGGAGGGGACGACCAGCGTAGCAACTCCCATTTGGCGTGACCATATGGGCTCCCTACCAGTCAGCGGAATGTCTGGTTGAGCCATAGCTACTGTCCATGCCGTCACCACGCGTGGCACCACCTAGGTACACTTTGGTGGGAGCACAAATTCCCCAATCTCATGCCACTTGTCCGACTCAAAACCGAGCCATGCCTGCAGAGAGAGGGAGGCCCAACCAACGAGGCTGGCTACCACCTTCGGTGATTGAACCAACTCTGATTGATATGTAGAAAACGAAGGAATTTTGGAAAGAAAGGAACAGAGGTTTTAACTCCGAAATCAACTTTTATAACTGAAGAGGGAGTAGGCGTTTGGATTATTTTCTGATCATATGAGGATCGATATAAATAAATATATATACTCATATTAGCAACCACTTTCCATAAAATTAGGACTCGACCGATCAGAGATCAGAGATATCCTCAACTGCCTCCTAGTTAACCTAGTCAAACAACCAAGTGATCGAGCTTATCAAGGACTATTAGTTATCCTCATTCGATCAAACCTCCATCAAGCTGACTTGGTATAACTCAATCCCTTCAATCTCTCAATAAATTATATCAAAACACGACAATATGCCAAGTACTTTGAGGTAACAAAGTCAGTTGGGCTATTTGGCCACAACAATCCAACAATTCCGATCCATCACGGACCACTCAATTGTCATATGTAATACGCTCCCAAAGCCTTTTTTCCCATTTTGCTTAAGGGCTTGACATGCAATAACCCGACTTAGATGATCTTGCACGTCCATTTTGAGGTAGATTAGGTGTCGATTATTTATGACATGAAATGGAGAGGATGTGAATGTGATATTTAGCACGTGATGCATAAATATCTTTCGACAAAAGATAATTTAAAGTGCTACCCTGTCTCCTTAGTAAAAGCTTTATTTGGCAAATCTTCACTAGGCGATGGTAATAATGAACAAAATAGTGTGTGATACGATGACTTCAATTTATAACGCTCAAGGCCTTTTTATAAAAGTGACATGACAAGGTTCTACTTCTATCTGTACATCTAAAAGCCGAAGAGGCAAAATTCATCTTGTCGGTTTTTTATTTTTTATTTTATTTTTATATCCATTGTATTGTGCATAATACAGCACATTTGACTTATTGATAAGGCAACATAATATCTGTGAATTCATTTTGCAATACCATGCCTCGAATTTCTTGATCTCCCAAACGCTATATAATCCCGTCACCTAATTTTTCATGTTCTTGAAGAAGAGACAAAGACGGTTTACAACGGGTTCACGACACACCTCCTTTTCTCAACTCGTTCATCAAATAATCCGTCTGAGGAAAAAGGATTGTTGTTCATGTTATATCATCAAGTTGGAAAGAATTTCAAGTTGTAAGTTGTTGATTGCACTATGTTGAATAACTAAATTGTTGAAGCAACACAATCAAATGACTTAGGTCGTTTTCATTAAGAGGTTTGGTATGGAACATGAAAACTCATCCGTGAAAACGTATAGGAAAGGAGAATTGACAGTTCAAATTTACAGAAACCGTTCATTCTCTTTTGATCATGTATATTTTCACGGGTGGGTCTTCATATGCCCTTACCATTTTCATTAATATTACCAAATGAGTACAAGTTTACACTCTGACCAAGTGGGCCCACATTTTCTTGAGACAACCAATCATATGAAGAATGTTAACTGGTGCTTACATGCATTTGGCGTAGTACAGGTAGGCACATAATTGTACATTAAATATGCAAAAGAAACCCACACGGTGTATAAATCACTACTAGAAAATTTCCGATAGGTGACGAAACAAGTGGTGACGAAATTTACTGTTTTGCTATAGGTGACGAAACAATAAAATTTTCGTCACCAAAAGTAACTATAGGTGACGAAAAATTTATTTTTTGTCACCAAAAGTGACTTTCAGAGACAAACTATAGGTGACGAAATTTACTATTTCAATCGTCACCTATAGGTTGTCTCCGAAAGTCACTTTTGGTGACGAAAAATAAATTTTTCGTCACCTATAGTAACTTTTGATGACAAAAATTTTGTTGTTTCGTCAGCTATTGTAAAATAGTAAATTTCGTCACCACTTGTTTCGTCACCTATCGGAAATTTTCTAGTAGTGAATTGGGACTAAGTTTTCTTATAGTGTACACCAAATTTTCTTACAAGAGAGTAAGCGGGGAAACAAAAAAGGCTAACAGTCGTTTTGTAGATCTTGTTCTCTCTATGATGGGTGGTCCGCTTTTTGTCAATTTTTTCGTGAAAGATTTCTGCATTACGGAAGGAGAAGCGGCGAACATTCATGCTCTATCGACGAGTGAGGCTGGTGCCGATGTTTTGAAGAAATTGTAATCTGTTTAGCCCCGTTTGATAAATTTATTAGCCCTTAGGATTGGACTACCAATCCCAAAAGACTACCAACCCTTTGTTTGGTAACCAAAAATGGGTTAGGACTATTAATCCAAAGGACTAGTAAGGTGGGCTTTAGGGGGTATTAGAGATGGTATTACCAATCCCAACCCATTCTCATTAGCAACTTATTCTCATTACCAATTCTCGAACAATTAGGAATATAGATCGAGGATTCGAGATTGCCCTTGCTCTATAATGTTGGTTTTAAGTGCCGAGAAAAAAAAAAAGTTCTTTTTAATTGGTTGGGTCTTGCTACGTGCTGTTCAAAGGGCATTATTATCTCTTATATTTTATTATATACTAAGGTTTATCCGTGCCTGAAGGCACGACGCAACGTAAGATTTAATTAGTGACAATTGTGTAATTAATATTGTTTGAGAGAGAGAGAGATGGAGAACCATAGGATTTATGGAATAAATAAATGATTATGATTTATAAAGAAATAAGATTCAAAAATCGTTCTTTCTTATTATGTAGATTTCAATCAACTTTAAGGTTGCTTCTGTCACGTGTACTACCTAACGGACTAAACTGATACCACTGACTATCATTTCTTTTTATCAATTGGACACTTTTGCCCTTCTATCACTTGCATTATATGTACTCGCAAACCATTAGCTTAATCCAATACGTATAAATGTTTGATTTAATTATTTAACTTTTCATTCAAATTATAGGATCCTAAAACATGAATGAAAAATTAGATGATTGGATCGAGTATCTATAGGTATCATATTGAGCTGATTTTTGATGAGAATTCTCAAAAAAAGTATTAAAATTTCAATGAATGGCTCAAATTATTTATGTGCGACCCGTAATAGACCATATATTGCAATCTGTGCATAGCAAAACTGTGCCAATAGCACCTCCGTACCGAAGAACCATTTCCAGTAAGTTTGGGTTCTTATTTATTTTTTTCTCGTTTTTATAGTATTATCTACTTTATTCATTTTTGCTTGATAAATAAAAAATTAACAGAAATAGAAAAATACTGAATAATCTTTTCTTTTATCAATACTGAATGCACAGAGGCACTTCGTCCTCTCTCTTTTTTCCCCTCCATTTTATAATATTTTCTCTTTCTTTTTTTTTTTTCAGGCGACAATTGTACTCGTACTTAGGCCTATTTTGGCCTTAATACAAATGGATTATTTTTTACCCTTATTTAATTTTTTTCGTATTTGTTAATTTTGTGTTGATTTTTTGTGAATTATTACTTCATCATGATGTGAGAAATTTAAAAGTAGTAAAAATTAACATTTGAACTCAACTTTTTTTTGAAAGAAGACGAAATAAGCCACTTATAGGCTTATATATTTTGGTCTTTATTAAAAAAAAAAAACTTGGGTTTTGATATGGTCTTTATTAAAAAAATTAGATTTCGATCGTAGTCTTTTACTTTTAATTGGATTTCTCTCGTCACGACGAATCAATAATCCGAAAAAAATGGATAAAAATTTAACAAATGTGATTATTGGGCTTTTTTGGTTTATTTGGATTATTCGACCAAAATAAGCCTTAGGTGGCATTCCCCTAAGAGATTATTGGGCTTTTTTGGTTTTTGTCTTTATTTAATTTTTTTCGCGTTTATTTGTTTTGCAACAAACTTTTTTGGATTATTGATTCATTTCGACAAAAGGAATTGAAAAAGTAAAAAAAATTATCTTTACCCAAATATTTTTTGAATATCCAAGATAAAACCCAAAAAGCCTGCTTTATCTTAGATATTTCAAAAAAATTATTTTGAAGAAATTTAAAAAATTGTGCACAGAAGGATTTGGCGAGTTCGGCGTGTAATGCGAGTGGATCTCATACGCAGCCTCTTTACTCGGCGCATGAGGACAAGTGAGGAGGTTTAAGACGACCAACCTTTCAGTTTTGGAATCGTCTTATCGAGACGAATAATTTAGTGTAATCAGATGCTTGATTAGTACTCGTTTACGAAAAAATCGAGTTTGGTTATTAGTAAAAATTGTTAAGTTTGGTTATAGAATGGGTAGAATTTAGTTATTTGCTAAAAGACTTGTAACTTTGCTTATTATAATGTAGAGTATTTTTTTAGCATTGTTGTTAAATTTGCTATCCACTTTGATAAGCAAATGGGTGTGAATAAGCAAATTTAACAAAAATGCTCAAAAAATACATCACATTGTAATAAGCAAAGTTATAAATCTTTTAATAAATAACCAAATTTCACCCATTCCATAACCAAATCTAATAACTTTTACCAATAACCAAAACTCAATAACCAAAAAACACCCAACATTGGAATCGTCTCATCGAGACCAATAATTTGGTGTGGTCGGGTGCATGATTGGAACTCGTTTGCGATTAAATAAATGCGCATTGTATATTGTGGGAGTTTTTTTGGTTAAAGATGCAAAAATAACCAATATGAAGATAGAGGTTGTTAAGTTTGATTATGAACTAAATGGGTAATCAAATGCTGATATGACATATTTTGGTTATTGATTTTGATTATTACTATTGCGGATGCTCTAAGAAGGCTAAGAATATAGGATTGGGTACATAGGTGTAAATGATGATGTTTGGTGCTTGTGATTCAAGTAAACCGAACCCTGCTAATCACACATACATCTGTACACAGATTGTATATAGATTTTGTTGTGAGACCCATCACGGGTCTCACACAAATGAATCGAACAATTCATTAGACGTAAAATATTTTTTTAAGGGTCTCCGTAAAAAAAAATCAGCTCAATCTAATACCTATAGATATTCGATCTAATCATCTAAATTTTCATTCAAATTTTCGGGTAATGAAAAGTTAGATGAATAGATCAGACACTTATATGTATTAGATTGAGCTGATTTTTTTACGGGAACCGTTGAAAAAATATTTTACATTTAATGAATAGTTCGAATTATTTGTATAAAATCCGTGGTGGGTCCCACAATAAAATCTGTACACAATCTGTGCACTGTTTGTCTATGTGGACAGATTTACGCAAGTAAAACCCGTCTCTTTCGTCTCTCCCTTTCTCAGCAATCTCTCTCGCTCTCTCTAGTAGACTTGCAAGGCCAGCCTCTCCTCTCTCTCCTGTCGATAGCGCGCTCTCTCTCTCTCCTCTCAATCGAAAATCCTCTCTTTTCCTGTATTTATTTCTTCCTCTTTACAATCATCTCTCTTTCCCTATGGAGAATTTATTTCTCCCTCTCTACATTACGCTTGAGTACATTAACTTGATTTGACAAGACTACATTAGAGAGAAATAATTGTGTTTGTCAGTTTGAGATTAAATGGGTCGAAATTCCGGATTGTTGCAAAAATGAACTACGATGTAGAGTTTAAAAATAATCTTACTTTGTTGGGTCAAATAAGCTAGATAAATGATTACTATCAATAATTGATATCAAAAACCATTCATCCATTTTTTTAAAGCAAATAAATTAAAAATAAATTGGATAAAAGTACTAGCAAAGGGGGCCATTATCTTGAAGGTGGAGAATACGCGGCAAAGTTTTTTTACTCTCACTAGATAGAGATGAAAATGTTGTTTGCTTAGGTTTTAAAAAAAAAAGGGAGGTTTATCACATGAAAATATTGTGATATGTTGACCTAATGTCAAAGAAAGACTGTATCTTTTTTTTGAAAGACGAGATCTCAAATATAACTTACCGTCATGATCACATTTCCAAATTAATTCTTAAAATTAGACACAAATTGTTTACACCGATTTTTGGCATCCAGTCCTGGGCAAGCATTGCAAGGCCATTTAATTATCTTTTAATTAAATTTGGCCAAAAAATAGAGATGAATTGGGTTAAAATTAATGGGCCAAGACAAGGGTGATTGGGCCCAATTAATTTTAGTTTGGTTCGGGCTCAAGTTTGGAGGTTTTGGGCCTATTTGTAAAAAAATTCGACTGGCCCAAATATTGATATGGGCTAAATATGATAGTAGGCCATTTAATTTAATTAAATGGCCCGTTACCCAAATGGCCCATGAAAAGTGGAGTAAGGAGAAATGTTGTTGCTTGATAAGAAAGCCATTTGACCGAGTCAAATGGCTGGTGATTTTTGCAACCCACGAAAAAAGAGATGACATGGCCCATTATTTGTCAACTGCCCATGGAAATAGGAAGTAGAGGGGAAATACATGGCCCATTATTCTCCTGACCGCCCATGATCAAGAATTTACACATGGCCAAATTCATATTCACTTCTACTAACTCCTCTCAACCGCCCATGATCCCATGATGGAAAGATACATGGGACACTTGTCATTACGAGGAGAAAGGGCGGGAAATTCATTTCCATGCAAACTCACAAGAAGCCGTGGCCTATAAATACTAGAAGACAAGAAGAAAAAAGGGTACATATACCAATCAAGTTCAACGCTTAAAAAATCAAAACCTTCCCAGCGAAACATTTATCTCACTTTTTCTCATCATCACTCAATTACTTCTCCAAGTAGTTCGAGTTTTCTATCTCTCTTATACCCCAACTTTATTATTATGACATAACAAAGTTATTCATATCTCTCTTGTATCCCCGACCTTATTATTACGATATAATAAAGTCATTCTATGTTGCTACTTCTTTTCCTACACGGTTAGAAAATTATTAAGTTCTCATTCGTAGAGGCAAAATCACGAACCAAGACTGCAATCCAGTCCTTAGGTTTGCAGCACTATCACCCTCACAGTTAAGAAGTTAGGAAAGGGACGCCCAGCCCTTCATGTTAGACGCGACAAGTCTTGGCACGCCCGCTCAGTCCTTGAGCCATTTCGGAGCCGAACATCTTTTGGCACGCGCAGTGGGACCCTAATCGTCTAAGGGTTTTATCATGGTCAAGAAGCAGCAGCAACAACCGGATCCACCCATCCCGGATCCACCACAGAGTCCTGAGGGAGTGGCAGTCGACGTGCCATTACTTGAGGAGGCTGGTCCTCAGATCAACGCCTAAGATCGTAGCAACGCTACCGACAGAGTCAAAAATTATACGTTCATGGCAGGACGTGAGATCTCCCACAACGTTACGCAGTCAATCTCGCAATCGTTCACTCAGTCCTTGGAACCTCTGACCATAGCAGTCAACAAAATGGTTGCTACACTTACAGAGAGGCTACCGCTCGCTCCTCAGCAGCAGGACTTTCCACAGTTTGGTGTCTTTGGCAACGGCCAAGACCAAGCTGGCTTATTGGGGGTTCCTCCCCTTCCTCAGACATTTTACTGTGCCACTTCGTCTAATAGCCCTGCACTCGGGGGGCACAAAGAGAAAGGAGTCGTGATTGGAGGAGCTTCGACGCCTCTGAATAACGATCAAAGGTTTATTTTGGTCAAGGATCAGAACAAGCTGGACAAGTCTGACAAGACAGACAGAAGGCCTTTGCAAGGAGGCCAGGGCTCTGGAAAGGACAATGGAGTTACACATACTCCTCAAAGCTCTGATACTCGGGGGGTAAGTTGAACCCAGAACCAGCAGGCACAAGAGGCACACCCATAGCCGCCTCTTGAGCCAAACCAAGTCATGGGAAGGGATCAAGTCTTGAACCTGCTCTAGGAGCAGTTAGGACCTGATTTCAAACCTTCCAATGTATAGGAAGCCTCATACCGAGGAGGTGGAAAATACACCTTTCCCAAAGGGTTATAGAGTCCCAGAATTTCAGACCTTCAATGGTGAGAGCATGCAGTCAACGGTAGAGCATATTGCTAGGTTTCAAGTTCAATGTGGAGAGGTTAAAACCATTGATGTACTGAAGTTGAGACTTTTTCCCAATTCTCTTACTGGAACAGCCTTCACTTGGTACATCAACGTGCCACCTAACTCGGTGCAGACCTGGGCATAGTTGGAGGAGATGTTCCACCAGCAATTCTACAGGGTAGAACCAAAAGTGACGTTGGCAGACCTATCATGCTATCGTCAAACCCATCTAGAGTCTATGGAGTCCTACCTCTTACGATTCAAAACTACTCGACTCAAATGCAAGATAGTCCTTCCTGAGGCCGAATACGTGCGTATAGCATTAAACGGCCTGGGCTTTGAAATGAAGAAGAAGTTTTATGGAACGGAGTTCAGGGACCTGTTCGAATTATCTTCTAAGGCTTCTCATTATGAAAAGTTCTTGGCAGAAGAGCAGGACAGGAAGACGACATCCAAAGGGACATATTACCATGACCCTAATTACGAGGTTGCTGCAATAGAAGCAAAGGCAGACCCAGACGTGGCAGTGGCTGAGATCATTAACAAAAAGCCATACGTTTGCAAGGCCTTTGTCAGGTTGGAGACCACAAAGCAGCCAGCTTAGAGCACTTTTAATAAGTCAACCAGGACCTATACATTTGACGTGGGTAGGGCTGAAGCTATCTTTGATCAACTCCTGGCCGACAAGCTGCTCAAACTGCCCTTGGGTCACAAGATTCCAACTCTGGAAGAACTGAAGGGCAAAGAGTATTGTAAGTATCACAATTCTTGGAGTCATACTACTAATAACTGCATAGTATTTAGAAATGATATCCAGGACAAAATTGAGCGGGGAGAGTTCAAATTCCCTGAGAAGGACAAATAGCCCATGGGAGTGGATGGCAATCCCTTTCCTTTAGGGCTGAATACAAATATGGTCTCCGTCAACATGAGAGATATGCCTAGGACTGTTCCTAGGCAGAAGATAAGTTTGGGAGCCCCTTCTAGAGCAATATATAAGTTCAACCCAGGCAGGTATTGGGATCCTTGTTATGATGAGGGTGATGTCAGGATTGACCGGCTTAGAAGGTTCGAAAAACAGAACTCTTGGTGGTCCAGACCTTCGGGAGTGAAGAAACCAGAGAAGTCAACTTGTTCCATGGTGTGCACAGAGTGTGGACATCATGCCAGTCCTAGCAAGCCAGCTCTGAAAAGCATTATTGTGGGAAGGGCTGAACCAAGTCCTAAGGAGCCACGCAGATCTAAAGGGAGAAGGGTTGTACGCGAATCTGTGTTCAACCGAATTCAGCCAGGTTTGGTTGAAATTGAAGATGAGCTCGTCAACTTGAGGATATCTGCTCCTTCCTGGGATAAACCAAGGGCTGTGAGACCTCCAGTCACTCCTCCAGATGAGTGGCACAGAGTTGAACATCCCAAGTTTCCTTCTGAACCTCCACCTTTATCTAGATCTCAGAAAAGGCGCCGCCAACGATTCAGGCAAGCAGCTAGAAAGGCTGATGGAAAAATAGATCTACTGGACAACCCAATGATTAAAGACGACCCCAAAGAAGAAACGAAGGTGAAAGTCCTGGTAAAAGAGCCTGTGGTTGAAAAACCTAAGGCCAAAAGAGTATACAAGCCCTTGGAAAGGACTATGGAAGAGGCTATCATCGAGCCTCCTCCAAAGACTTTACCTAAGAAGCAAGCACATTCGGGAAAGACATACAAAGAGGCTGTTACCCAACTGCCTGCGACGCAAGCCACTGTATCTAAGAAACAATCTCTCTTGGAAATAACTCTTGAAGAAGCTAGGATTCAGCCTTCACCGAGATAAGTCACTTTGACCCAGAAGACAGCCCTTAAACTAAGTAGGCCAGACTCGGGGGGCAAGTCGAAGTTGAATCCACAGGCTAAGGTGTTTGTGCCTGGACAGGGTCATAACATGCAATGCAACATGGTCGTGTTCAACACTCCAACAGCCATGGAGGGAGATGTTGTAGAGATGGGGCAGACAGCGGAGATTTTAAATGAGTTCTTCTCTGTAGGACTGAATGGGCCTTTAGTGATCGTGCTGAAGGACAAGACCAAAGAGAAGAATGAAGATCGTGCAGCTAGCGTGATCTTTGAGAGGCCGAGTCCCACGATGAACAAACACATCAAGCCCTTATACATTGCTGATTGTCTTAATGGGATGCCAGTGAATCGTATCTTGGTAGACAACGGTTCAGCAGCCAATCTCATTCCTAAGGCCATGATGCAGAGGCTAGGGAAGACTAATCAAAACCTGGTTTCATGCAACGCCACCTTGACTGACTTCACTGGGAAGGAGACAGCATGCCAAGGTATTTTGATCATGAATTAACGATAGGGTCTAAGACCTTAACAACACCTTTCTTTGTTGTCAATTCACACTATTCCTTCAATGTTCTACTGGGGAGAGATTGGATTCATTCCTGTCTAGCGGTCCGCTCAACCCTTCACCAATGTATTATTTTTTGGATTCAAGATGACGTGGAGGTAATATGGGCTTACCGTAGACCATTCAAGGCTTCTACTAACCATGCTGAGGCCCACCTATATGATGAGGGGGGTTGGTCCAATGAAGGTGGCAGGCCTTGACAAGTATGGCCGCCACAGAATAGCACCAATTCACAACAACAAGTCAGCTGAATAAGTGAAGGCACTTTTTCAAGAATTAATCGGTCCAATGATTACGGAGTCAAGCAGGCCGATTATAACTTCATCCAAACACCCTTCTCAATGTCAATAAGCCCTTCAGAAGTAGAGAAACATGTGGCCCTTCGGACCACATTGTCAAAGTTTGAAGCCTATTTACTAGAAAAGAGGCTGATGGAAAGTCAAGAGTCTGAGGAAGATTTTTCGGCCTGTGCGGCCGAAGAAATCAACGAAGACGAAAACTTGGTTGAAGATCTTGATGAAATCCGCCTGGAAGACCTTGAAGCAGTCCAGCTAAGTTGGATGATTTAAAAGCTGACGTGCAAGATCCTTTGGAAGAAGTTAATTTGGGAGATTCAGATAATCCCAAACCTGTATATATTAGTCAACTTCTGCCAGAGGACGTGAAGGAAAAGTTCATCCAGCTCTTAGGAGAATTCAAGTCCTGTTTTGCTTGGACTTACGAAGAGCTGCCAGGTCTGTCTAGAGACCTAGTGGAGCACAAGTTGCTTATACAACCAGAATTTAGATCTTTCAAACAACCGCCAAGGAGGATATCCGAGGTTTACTTACAAGTCAAAGATGAGATCGAACGCCTTTTCAATGCTGGATTCATACGCACAGCCAGGTATGTTACGTGGCTCTCTAATATTGTGCTAGTCCTTAAAAAGAACAGCAAGGTCTGAGTGTGTGTAAACTTTAGAAACTTGAACTTGGCTTCCCCAAAGGACGAGTATCCAATGCCAGTCGTAGAACAGTTGGTAGATGGAGCTTCTGGTCATAAGGTCTTGTCCTTCATGGACGGGAATTCTAGCTACAATCAGATCTTTATCAACGAGGCCGATACGGCTAAGACCGCTTTTAGGTGTCCTGGAGCCCTAGGAACCTTTGAGTGGGTCATAATGCCCTTCGGCCTAAAGAATGCTGGTGCTCTGTTCTAGTGAGCGATGAATGCCATATTTCATGATTTCATTGGCCATTTCATGGAGATCTACATTAATGATATCGTGGTCAAGTCTCAGTCCTATGATGAACATTTGGAGCACTTGAGGAAGTCTTTCTTGAGAATGCAACCGTTTGATTTGAAAGTAAACCCCTTGAAATGTGCCTTCGGAGTCTCCGCAGGCAAGTTCCTTGGATTCTTGGTCCACAACAGAGGGATTGAAGTTAACAAGAACAAGGCCAAAGCAATCATGGAAGCGAAGCCTCCTACCACCAAGAAGGAGTAGCAGAAGCTCTTGGGTTCGTTCAATTTCTTGAGAAGGTTTATCTCAAACCTAGCTGGAAGGGTTCAAATCTTTTCTCCACTCTTGAAGTTGAAGGACCATGATGCTTTTGTTTAAGAGGCAAACCATCAAAAGGCCTTTGATGATATCAAAGGCTATTTAGCAACGGCTCCAGTCCTTATGCCTCCCATCAAGAACAGGCCGTTGAAACTCTACATCTCAGCAGCTGAAGGCTCTATTGGAGGCCTCTTGGCTCAAGATAACACTCAAGGAAAGGAACAGGCAGTTTATTATTTGAGTAGGTTGTTGACTCCTTATGAAAGAAGATACACTCCTATTGAAAAGATTTGTCTTGCCTTGTACTTTTCAGCAATAAAATTGAGGCACTATATGCTTCCTGTTTTGGTTTACATTATGAGCAAAACAAACCTAATTAAATACTTGCTTTCTTGGCCAATCATGAGAGGCCGAATCGGCAAATGCTTTTTAGCTCTAATGGAGTTTTGTTTTCAATACGTTCATCAAAAGGCTGTAAAGGGTCAGGCCTTAGCGGATTTTCTTGTTGATCATCCATGCGTGGATATCGGCGATGAGTTCGAGTTGAGTCTGAACGTCCTCGACATATCACTTACTCCTTGGACACTGCTCTTTGACGGATTAAGGACTCAGCAGGCCTCAGGCTGTGGAATAATTATCATTTCTCCTCAAGGCCTGAGGACTGAATTATCCTTTCAATTTGATTTCCCATGTACAAATAACCAAACTGAATATGAAGCAGTTGTTATAGGCCTTGAGATCCTAAGAGATCTAGAGGCTAGAGAAGTAAAGATTATTGGGGATTCAAACCTTGTAATCAATCACTTGGCGGGAACTTTCAAATGCTATAGTAAGGCCTTGGCTCCTTATTATATGGTAGCAGTGCAATTAATTCAAGATTTTGATAACGTAACTGTCAAACACGTTGCAAAGAGTATGAACACTGAAGCCAACAGCTTGGCTCAGGCCTTAACAGGTCTGAAGCTAGCTCCAGAAACAATCCACAAGATCATCACAATCCAAAAGAGGTTGTTACCTTCTGTTAGAAGGAGAAGTCTAGGACTGGAGGTATTTACTTCTGATTTCACAGGTGAAGAATCAGATGATGAACCAGAGAATGATTGGCATACACCTATTATTTCCTTCCTAAAGAGGCCTCATCACAGAACCTCTAGGAAGGTAAGAAGAAGGGCTATGAGCTATATTCTCGTGGGTGATGAATTATACAAGAAAAGCTTTGAGAATGATTTACTTTTAAGGTATTTAGGACACCCCGAGGCCATGAGGGTCATGAGTGAAGTCCATGAAGGAATCTGTGGAGCTCATCAATCAGGGATAACGATGAGATGGCTAATCAAAAGGTATGGATACTATTGGCCAACCATTTTAGAGGATTGCATTCGTTTTTCTAAAGGATGTCAACCATGCCAAGCTCATGGCCCAATCCAACGTGTTACTACAGCTGACTATTATGCTGTGGTCAAATCTTGGCCATTTAGAGGTTGGGCCCTTGATGTAATTGGAAAAATTTATCCGCCCTCTTCAGGAAATCATACTTACATCCTATTAACCATAGACTATTTTACTAAGTGGGCAGAAGCAGTGCCATTAAAGTCTGTGGATCAACAAGAAGTAATCAAGGTGATCAAGGAAAGAATCATCCATAGGTTTGGACTACCTGAACACTTGGTTGCAGATAGGGGTACGAAATTCATAGGGGAACAAGTGGTTAACTTTGCTGTACAGCAAAATATTATTATTTCCAACTCTACTCCTTATTATGCACAAGGAAATGGTCAGGCTGAGTCCACCAACAGAACTCTTGTCAACATTATAGAGAAAATGGTGAAAGATAATCCAAGGACCTAGCACGAATTGCTTTCTGAGGCCTTGTGGGCCTACAGAACCTCAAAGAAGGAAGCTACAAATATAACTCCTTATATGTTGGTATATGGGCATGATCCAGTTCTACCAATGGAGGTAGCAGTAAAGTCAACAAGAATAGCATATCAAAATGGCCTCACTCCTGCAGATTATACTCAGGCCATGCTGATGGAGCTTGAGGACTTGGACGAGGTTATGCTTGCAACCCTTGATCATATGTTGGTTCAGAATAGAAGAATTGCTAGGTCTTATGACAAATATGTAAGGAGAAAGAGCTTTACTGAGGGTGACTTAGTTTGGAAGGCAGTCTTCCCCTTAGGGGAAAAGAACCTAAGATATGACAAGTGGTCTCCAACCTGGGAAGGACCTTACCAGATCTCTCAAGTTCTTAAAGGTAATGTCTATCTTCTTATGGACTTAACTGGTGGTTTGTTTAAGCATTTAACAAATGGAAAGTACTTAAAGCATCACTATCCTACTATGTGGAAGATGAGAGACTTTGGGGAAATTCAATCTAACAAACCATAGATAAATTTCATAGCAAGGCCTAAACGGAGGCCATGACACCTGTCATGCAAAATTCATAAAGGCCTCAAGTTCAAGTCGCCTATCATCAAACCAAACCAGTGCCTTCGGCCATTTAAAGGAAAGTTCCAGGCCAGACACAAAAAAGAGAAGAAATTTAAAGTTATTACAGGTCCAAGTCAAAAGAAGGAAGTTAGCTCTTAGAAATCAAGACCTACAAAAGGCCTCCAAGACTATTTTTGAGACTTTCCCAAGAAGTGTCAAGGCTAGCAAGTTGAGTTTCCAGTGTGTCCCGCTGTCCACGGAGACTTGGCATTTCTTCAACCAACAGGTTCAGTTTCATCTTCTGGCTTTTAGATCCAGCTTTCAGATCATTATGGTGTTGGGCCAGAGTTTTGGATTCCTTCCGAAGACAATCCAGATGACCTTTAGCTTGTGCCAATTTGCCCTTGAGGTCTTGGATTTCGGTGGAGGTAGTAGTGATGTTTGCTTCGTTGGTCTTGATGTCCTCCTTCAGCTGGATCCATTCAGTGTTGAACCTAGTAAGCTCCGCGTCAACAACTTCTAGCTTGGAATTTATCTTGCTAAACTCATGGGTAGAGGAATCGTAGGACTTGACCATGTCAGGGAATTCTTTTTGAAAGTGTTGGAGTGAAGCCTCTTCTATCCCTAAGGCTTGGGACTTTACCAGTACATCCATGGCCTTTTTAACATTGGAGGCCCTGGCGTGATGAGCTACTGCTTTAAAGTTCTGAAGTAAGGCCATTCTGAGGGCTGTTTTGGCCTCAGAAACTTCTTCTGAAGAGAATTGGGATTGAGAGGTTGAACCAAGCCCGCTGCCCGAGGTAGCTGCTTTCAACAGATCTTGGGCAGATTTGAACAGAGAATCCAGGTCTTCATCTTCATCTTCCTCTACCACATTGACAAGTTCAGGCTCAACAAGAGGATTGATTGATGGAACAGACTAGATGATTGGAGATCTAGGCTTCTCTGGAGTCCTCGAGGATGCTTCATGCTCAGGTTCTTGGTCGGACAAGTCGAGTTTCTTCTCTTCTGCCTCTATTTCTTCTTCAAAGTAGTCATCAAGTTCCTGGGGATCGAAAACAAAGGGGAGTTGATGATAATACGGAGCCATAAACATTGGGGATTTCATGTCACAGTACATCCTTATGATTGGGTTATGTTCAGTGGCAGATACGGTATTCTCAGAATCGATTGGTGTCGAAACTTTCTTTCTCAACTTTTTCTTTTTGGAAGGAGCTGATTCTGCTTGCCCTTCTTCACCAATGGAGGTGGCCTGTAAGAAAGAATAT
The DNA here is from genome assembly GCA_019656835.1 of Rhododendron ovatum. Taxonomy (NCBI): domain Eukaryota; kingdom Viridiplantae; phylum Streptophyta; class Magnoliopsida; order Ericales; family Ericaceae; genus Rhododendron; species Rhododendron ovatum. The sequence goes on from CM033799.1 coordinate 32,472,831, forward strand.
TAGTAGAGCATTCAAATAGAGTATAAGAGGAAGAGCCAAGGAAAGCTCAAACCTTGCCCGAAGGATCGGCTTCGAGAGAACTGGTCTTAGCACTACTTCTTGTTCTGCCAGCAACTACTGTTTCAGAGGCCTACAAAAGAAATAAAGGCATGATTGCCTTATTCTGAAGGGCTAGGCAAGGGGCTAAAGAGTTCATACCTTTAGCCATTGTCTCTTGGCTGTGGTCTTCACCCTTTTGAACTTCTGAGAGGGAGGATTCACAGAGGCCTCCTTTGGTTCATCTTCTGGACTGGTTAGCAAGGGACGAAATTAATTCAAATCTTGGGAGGCTTAGAGAAATTAACGCGTAGGTAGACCTTTTAATATTACCTTTTCTCTTGACGCTTGAGACCAGAGCAGGACGGAGTTGTTGCAAAGGGACAGTTATGCTAGGTTCAGGAACTCCAGTGGGGTGCGGCAGAATATTCATGAGAACATCTAGATATAGAGTGGAAAAGTGCATCTTGGTGTAACCTCCCCACCAGCTATCAAATTTTGCTCTTTTGCCGTTACGCTCAACATAGGGATGAAGGGCAAAGGTCTTTCTGAGTTCAGGAAGGACATTTCTAACCTTTTCCGGGTCCCTGGGCTGGATCACGGGCCTATTAGTGAAGTCCTCATTTAAGGACTGGTATGGAGGCACAGGGGTGAGTTGACACAGCCCAAACTGCTTGGTGAATTGGGCTGCATTGTAATACTCGACTCCACATTTATAGTTTGTTGGAGTAAAAGCCATTCCATACATAAGGTCTCTGGAGATCAAGAAACTGGTCCAGATCTCCATGTGATCATCAAAGTCGTCCCCTAGGTCTGACGCACCTCTTTTTAACCACCAAGGCACGGTATCTCTCACAAAGGGCATCCAATGTTTTCCCATACTCATAAGTTCATGATAGAAAAACTTAAAATAGACACTAAAGGCATGTCTAGGGCCACAAGTATCAACATAGTGAAGTCCATAACAGGTATTTTCTGAGTTCTTGTTCATGGGCGGGGCGAGTTTGGGGAAATAGGACCACAACCACAGGGTGATGATCCACAGTGGATCGGAAGCAAAAATAAACTTGTTACTTATCAACTCTTTCATTCCACGATAAAGATGTGCCAAGACTAGAGGGCCTAGTGCCAGCTTCTGCCCGGAAGCTAGGGCACATGCAAGATCTATGAAGTCTTTGGTAATTGGGCCCAATCACCCTTGAATTGGGTTAAAATTAATGGGCCAAGACAAGGGTGATTGGGCCCAATTAATTTTAGTTTGGTTCGGGCTCGAGTTTGAAGGTTTTGGGCCTATTTGTAAAAGAATTCGGCTGGCCCAAATATTGATATGGGCTAAATATGTTAGTAGCCCATTTAATTTAATTAAATGGCCCGTTACCCAAATGGCCCATAAAAAGTGGAGTAAGGAGAAATATTGTTGCTTGATAAAAAAGCCATTTGACCGAGTCAAATGGCTGGTGATTTTTGCAACCCACGGAAAAATAGATGACATGGCCCATTATTTGTCAACTGCCCATGGAAATAGGAAGTGGAGGAGAAATACATGGCCCATTATTCTCCTGACCGCCCATGATCAAGAATTTACACATGGGCAAATTGATATTCACTTCTATTAACTCCTCTCAACCGCCCATGATCCCATGATGGGAAGATACATGGGACACTTGTCATTACGAGGAGAAAGGGCGGGAAATCCATTTCCATGCAAACTCACAAGAAGCCGTGGCCTATAAATACTAGAAGACAAGAAGAAAAAAGTGTACATACACCAATCAAGCTCAACGCTTAAAAAATCAAAACCTTCCCAACAAAGCAATTAGCTCACTTTTTCTCATCATCACTCAATTACTTCTCCAAGTAGTTCGAGTTTTCTATCTCTCTTGTATCCCAACTTTATTATTACGACATAATAAAGTAATTCATATCTCCCTTGTATCCCCGACCTTATTATTACGATATAATAAAGTCATTCTACGTTGCTACTTCTTTTCCTACACGGTTAGAAAATTATTAAGTTCTCGCTCGTAGAGGCAAAACCATGAACCAACACTGCAATCCAGCCCTTAAGTTTGCAGCACTATCGCCCTCACGGTTAAGAAGTCAGAAAAGGGACGCTCAGCCCTTCACGTTAGACGCGACAAGTCTTGGCATGCCCGCTCAGTCCTTGAGCCATTTCGGAGCCGAACACAAATTTTTGGGTGTTACAATTAGGCTGCATTCTTGTAAATTTATTTATTTATTGATAGGAAAAGTTTTTATTAGAAATGGAGAGAGAGAAAAGGGAAATCCAACAAAAAATTGGACAATACATCATATGGTTCGAAACCCAGCCCCTAAGGTCTAACATGGGAGCCCAAAAATAATACCTTAAAATAAGTTGGTTTGTCATTATTTAAATTTTTTTCACATTTGTTAGTTTTGTGCTAAACTTTTGTGAATTATTGATTCGTCTTAACGAGAAAAATCGAAAAACAGGAAAAGTAAAAAAAAAAATTACTTTTACACAAATATTTTGATAAATATGAAGATGCTTGAACAAATATGAAGAATCGGAAAACGGGACTCATGAGATCATGAGAGCTGATGTTTTGGACAAGAAGACATGAAGATGTTTGAATATCCAATTCTCTTTCAACTCCTAGAGTTAGAGGGCTGAGTATTAGTCAAGTGTGGGCCTTCTCTGAATTGAGGCAAGGCTGTTATTTCTGCAGGAGTGGACTTTTCTCTGTTTTCAAATCACAAAGATGGGAGAGCTTTTTTGACGTTCTGAGCATGTTTAGTTATTTTCCAAATGCGGATGCTACTTTTGCTGTTGGATATGGCTGGATAATGAGCTACCCTATTGGCGCAATATTGATGAATCGTGTGGAAAATCAGTTTGCATGGTTTTCATGACTAAATGGGAATGCTTTTGTTGCATTTGATGATAATGGAACTGAGATGAATGCAGTTTGCTGGAATGCGGAAAAAAATTCAAACCAACTTATTTTATTAATAAAAGTTTAAAAGAAGGCAAACCTTATATAGTTTCCCTGATGAAGGCGTTCAACGTCTACGATTAGATATGAGTTTATGAGCCAGATGGAGAATTAATGGTCAAATATTAAAGATCATGATCCCTATACAATAACATTAGAAGAGTTCTAGTTTTTTTAACTTGACAGATTCATTCATAATCGATCTTCTAGGAGTAGTAAATGGAAATGGGGAAGACAACAAAACATAAATTGATTCCAGTACAAATAAATAAATTTTCATCGAAATATCGATCCTGGATCAACATACAGCTCTTCTTACTTATTATTATTTTATTTTATTTCTACTAAACAAAATAACATAATACTAGGAATTAATTAATTAATTAATGCAAGTTTTAGGTCGATCAAGTACTCCACGTACAAGTGGAAATATATGCAGTACTACTTGTAAAATTCCATGACCCAAATGGGACACGCATAGCAATCCAGTTTGATGCCAGAAAATCCAGCTCCAACTGCTAGGGTCCGGTACTCCTGTTCTGTGCGCTCCTTCCCACCGAATTTAGACATCATCAGCAAATCAATGTGAAAAGTGGATACTGCTGCATTGCTTGTATCTACGATCGATGGAAGGATTGTCTCCACCACAATTACCTTTCCATGCTCTGGTAGAGCTTTATGGCAATTCTTTAGTATTTGCAGACATTGATCATCACTCCAATTATGAAGTACCCGCTATATATATATATGATTACATACATCGCCAACAATTAATCGTCATTAGTATTATAATTAGATCCATGTATAGTATATTGAAACCATCTTAATTACGAAGTACCCGCTATATATATATATATGATTACATACATTGCCAACAATTAATCGTCATTAGTATTATAATTAGATCCATGTATAGTATATTGAAACCATCTTAATTACCAAAGCATATATAAATGCTATATGTACGTGCATCCAAATTACTGACAGGTTCACTTTTTTCTGATGGCTTCCACTTTGTTTATAAAGTTATTAGTAACTTCACGTTAAAATTTGAGCGTCATCAGTAAAAAGTGAAGCGCGAAAATCAGTTTCCAAACTGAAACTCACCTTCATGAAAATGGCATCGCCCTTCGGAACACTTTCAAACATATCTCCTCCCACATGTTCCACCCCTACAACAAAGTTACACTACCATAACTTGTAAAATGAGCTAATAATTATATGTTTTGAAAACTCTTATGGTTTATCCAGGTTTCCTTTATTTTCTATCGCACGCCCTCAATAGTGAACAGTGAGGTTTGGTATACGTTGTTTTATCGAAAATAAAAGGATTGAAAATCATACGTACCCGGATAGGGCAGAGCTTGCTGAATAACATGTGGGAGGTCAAAATTAATGGCCTCGATGTGTGGGTACTTGGCAGTGATCAAGCTGAGGCTGACACCAAGGCCGCCACCAACATCAACAAGACTTCGGAGTTGCTCAAAGCCCTTGTAGGAGTGGACAATTTTCTTGATGAGAAGTTTGGAGACACATTGCATGGCCTTGTTGAATACCTCATTGAACCTCGCATCTTTCCCGCAGTATTCAAATACAGGCATCCCGTGTACCCGTTCGAAGGGTATCCCTCCTTCTAAAACTGCCCCTTTTAGTTCGTACTTAGTTAATCAAGGAAATCAAATCATAAAGCAACCAAAATTATAAGACGGACAAAATAAAACTACTGTTTATTCAAGGAAATTAAGGTGAGTTCGAATGTGTGCGTATGATTTACTAATTACCAGCTGTTAACGTGGACTTTGTCCAGGGTCATGAACAGCAAGTACGCTAACGAGACTCCGTCTTGGTCGGGAACGAAGTATTTGGCCACAGGTGCCAGCCCATACACTCTTGTCTCGCCGACTGGGGCAGCAGGCCCAGTCGGCGTTGGGTCATCGGAGGAGGAGATGGCTGCCGAGCACGTGAGAATCGAGTGGCTGGCCAGGAAACGCAGCATCCGGTCCAGCATCTCCGGCGCGTCCGGATTGCGACCGGATGCAGCAGCAGAGGGTGGCAACCGCGATGCGATTTCCGAGGCAGAGAGTTGGGCTCCAGGACCCTCCTTGGCTATGATGTCTAGAACTTCTAACTCTATCACCGCCTTCAACACCAATGGTAGCACTGAGGAGCGTATCACTTCCCTTGCATAGCTATACTGCTTTTCGTCTTCTTCTTCGTCTCTGTTATCTCTATAACATGGCTCCATTTTGTTTCTTTAATTCTAGTTCTTTCTAATAGGGGAAATACTGGACTGGGAAAGGCAGCCAATTTTACTACTATTTATAGGAGGAGGAAAACAAAGTTACGTACCGATCCTGTTAATTAACCACTCCCCAGCTTTTCCTCCACCGGTACTTTCTCTATCTTCCCCCTTGTTCTTTTTTGCTGTCTTTTTCTGGGTGTTTACGCTAGTAATTAAATTATGCAGCATTTGTTTTTGGTTTTGTTTTTATTTAATTTGTTTTTACATATTATTATTTTTATTCTCTTACACCAAATTAAAGTACTTAATGAGCACTTTAATTTGGTATAAAAAATTTAAAAGAATAATATGTGAAAAAATGTTTTTTTGTTTGAAAATGGACGAATTCCTGTAGGAGACAGTTAAAATGGGACGGAGGGAGTATGATGTTCAGGGGCGGAGCTAGGATTCGAAAACGGGGGTGGCACTGTAATTTATTCATAAAAGTATGTAAATCAACATGTTTTTGAATTCAATTTTTATGTCAATAACCACTCTCTATAATCTGTAAAGAAACATGCAATAAAAATACTAAACTTGTGAGGAAAAAATTAATGTCCAAATGTGTTACGTTCCTCTCCAATTAGTGGGAAAAAAATACAAACCATGTGGGGAGAACAATATTAAACTTATGGGAAAAAAATTAATGTCCAAACGTGTTACGTTCCTTTCCAATTAGTGAAAAAAAAAAAAGACAAACCATGTGAGAATTTATGCAAAAAGAAATATGCAGTAAAAATACTAAACTTGTGGGAAAAAAATTGATGTCCAAATGCATTAAATACCTCTGCAATTAGTGCAAAAAAAAATACAAACTATTCGGAAATTTATGTAAAAACTTCAAATATGTTTTCAACAATGCTGCAACTAATGTTGAGTAGGTGGGGTAGATTTTTAAAATCAGAGTTGCAACGTGGATGAAGTCCACGTTAGAAATTAAGTTTTACTTGGTGGAGGACTTTAGGCTATTTTTGGATGGTATCCGAAAGCTCAAATTGCACTTCTTTTCTTGAGGTGCTGCATGTAACTATCCAACTTTCTGTTGGACGGTCTTGCTTTCTTTGTTTGTTTTTATTTTCTCCCCTCGATGTACTCTTTCGAGTTTTTAATAAATTTCATTTGCTGAGCAAAAAAAATAACTTCAAATATGAGAGAGAGAGAAAGGTTGAAAAGAGAAAAATTTTAAAATGGAGAACGCCGAGTTTCCAATCCTTGTGCACCAACACCCAAAGCCAAAGGCATGTGACTGAACCATATGTCAAAGTGAACATTGAGCACATTCTACGTACGTACTTTTTTACTTAACCCTTTTTCGGTAAATTTTTTTTTTTTTTTTTTGTATTTTTGGAACAGGGTGGCACGTGCCACCTCTCCCGTACTAGCTCCGCCCCTGATGGTGTTGCCATTTTTTTTTTGGGGGGGGGATAAATCAACTTAAAATAAAAAGGGGAACTTGCCATTTATTATTGTTCTTCAATTTTCAACATGTCACCTACTCCAGTGTTACCATTTATTTATTTATTTATTGTTCTTCAATGTTCAACAACATGTCACCTACTCCCCTGATCAAAACAGTTACTTTTATTATGAGTGCGTGTATGTGTATGTATGTGTGTGTGATATATATATATATATATATATATATATATATATATATATATATATATATATATATATATATATATCTCGGGAATTGGCAAATCGGAAATTCAGGTTCCGGAAATAAGTTCTTATTTTTTAAGAAGGTAATTTTGAGCTCAAAAATTATGGGCTTGTTGAAATCTAAAAATATGTAATATAGATCTTATTTGGAAAATCTCGATGAGATCTTTTATACAATGCAAAAAAAATTAAAAAATTATTTTTTATTTATTTTATTTTTGATTTTGAAAATATAAAATAAGCTACTTATTTTTTAAAAAGGTTTCTTGAACGGGGTCTGATCGACCAAGATTGGATTGTGTACATTTACCTATTCCTCCCATCAAAAATTAATTGACTTATTAAAATTATTGACGCCACTAGCTTTTTTTATCAAGTAGGAGTATATACGCTTTGTTTCAGAAAAATACTTCTTTTGAACACAACAAAACAAATATATATATATATATATATATATATATATACGGGGCGGCTCTGGGGATACCAAAAAAATACCTCATAGTTTCCGATCAAATATTGATGATCTGAGCCGCTCAATATAATCAAAACGTGATTTTAAGGGTACCCGTGAGAAATCAGCAAAAAAAAATGACAGAGAAGTGCTTGATCCGAACAGTTTCGAATAGTTTTTTATTGAACGGTTCAAATAAAAATTGCTCAAATCAAGCCTTTCACGGTCATTTTTTTTTCTAATTTTTAGCGAGCATCCTTAAAATCACATTCTGCACACATTGAACGGTTCAGATCATAAAAATTTGATCGGAAACTATGAGATTGAGATTTTGGATATATATATATATATATATATATATATATATATATATATATATATGTGTGTGTGTGTGTGTGTGTGTGTGTGTGTGTGTTCACGCTATTTTTTTTATTGGAGAGATAACTAAATAGTACTCACTCCGTCCTTAAATAAGTGTCTGGTACGTAAAACTAGGCTTTACAAAATATGTATATTTTTATTAGAAAATTTAATTTTTTTCACAATCTAATAGAATTCATTACTATTTATTAATTTGTAAAAAAAAAAATTGATTTTTTTAACGAAATAAATGCTTCTTTTCTAAAGCCTAGTTTTACGCGCCGAACACTGATTTAGAGACGGAGGAAGTATTTTTTTATATATTTTTTATTTAGTCCAAAAATACCCACTTTTCAAAATAACTTGTTTCCTTTATCTAAATGGATTAAATGGTATTTTGCATTAGAAAACAAGTGATATTTTCGAATAGTGTGAACTCATCATACTTCTTTCTGCCTATTTTACATGCTCTAGCATACTAGCCAGAATGTCTTTCTCCATTTAAAAAAAAAAAAAATTGTCTTTCTCCGGATTGAGGGACTGTGTTGTGCAGCTTCGTGCAGCGTGTTGTGCAGCCGCCGGCGAGGCTATTCCGACATCAATTCGACGATCGGAGACATTCACCACATAGAGCTCATCGAGTACAAGTGTACCAAAAATCAACTTGATCAAATATTGTTAAGTGTCTCATCGGAATACATATAACTTGAAAAAAATAAATCCTAATGGATATGAAACACTGGATCAAAACTACTAAATTAATTTTTTTCAGGTTATATATATTCCGATGAGGCACTTAACGATATTTGATCGAGCTGATTTTTGGTGCTCAAGTAGAACTCGATGAGTTCTATGCTGTGAACGTCTCCGATCGTTGTACCGATGCCAGCAAAGCCTCGCCGGTGGCTGCGTAGCACGAAACTGCACAACACAATCCCCCGGACCGTCTTTCTCCATATTCCACTTGGTGAATCCCACTTTGAGTGACACCAATAATCTGAATAAAAATTTTAACTTAACATCCATTTACACGTTTACACTCATAATAGAGGTGGGTCCTACATACACTAGGTGTATAGTATGTGCGGATTCCGTCCCTATTATGAGAGTAAGTGCATAAGATGATGTGTATTTGGGTTTGTAATCTAAATCGTTTAACCAATGGAACCTGCAACGAACTTCATCCTTGCGAAAAAAAAAAACGTACCAAAAAATTGATTGAAATGTTAGTATAAGAATTAAAAAGAAAATGGCCTTACTGCAGCTGTAATAGGCCCCACAATGCCATTATCAACCGACAAAAACTAAAGTTATGAAGGTGACCAGACCAAATAAAAGATAGGAAAATTTTAAAATAGTACCTGACCTTTTACACAAATTACGAATAAGCATCTAACCTTTTAATATTATCAAAAAAATACCTGATCTATTTAAAAATTTATCAATTTTTCACCCGCCGTTAACTTTTCATCCAAAAATAGATAGAAATGCTGAAATGGCCTACACCTGGCCATTTGGAGGGAAACCAATATACATTTTGGGGAAAAAAAATATTACTCTACTAATTTCTCCCGCCAAAACCCACTTATGGAGACATAGAGTTCCAATAACAATTATTTTTATTCTTTCTATAACTTTTAATTTTGTTTTCTTTTCTTTTTTTCGGGTTTGTTAGTTTTGCGCCAACCTTTTCTAACTTATTGATTCGTCTCGACAAGACGAATCGAAAAAGTATATATATTTTTTACTTTTGTCCAAATATTTTAGAAAATAACCACTTTTAAGTAAACAAAATTGACTAGTTTCCAAAATATTTGGATATATATATATATATTACTTTTCTAATTTGTCTTGACGAGAATCAAGACGAATCAGAAAACAAAAAAAGTGAGGCGCAAAACTAAGAAACACGGAAAAAATTCAAATAAGAACAAAATTAAAAGTTATAGAAAAAGTTAAGTGGAATGGGAATGTCCCAAAATTTCCAAACATCTCCTTCTTCTCCTTCATTTATCTCACACCATCTTAAACTCTGCCGAAAAAAATGGCACACAAATTTGATTTCCAAAATATGCAATAACTAGTTCAACAAAATAAACATTTACAACAACCAAGATGAAGTCTTTTTAGCATTACTCCAATAACAAACCATTGGAACTCTATGACCCCTCAGGTGGGTTTTGGCAAAAGAAATCAGCAAAGTAATGTGTTTTTTTTCCAAAATATATATTGGTTTCCCTCCAAATGGCCAGATGTCAGACATTTTAGAATTTCCGTCTGTTTTTGGATGAAAAGTTAACGGCAGATGAAAAATTAATGGGCTTTAAACTAGGTCAGGTATTTTTTTGATAATATTAAAAGATCAAGTGTTTGTGCACGATTTGTGTGAAAATTTAGGTGCTATTTTAAAATTTTCCCTAAAACATACGTCAAGACAAAAATGGGGCCACCGTTGGCAATAATTCACAATACTGAATACCTTTAACAATTATCGAAATTTTAACCGAGCATCTACACATATCGGATCGAGTTGATATTCCATGTTGCCTACTAGGTTTTTTTTTAAAAAATAATTGAACAACTCAAATCATCTGTGAATGGGTCCCACACGACATGCGGTAGCTGTAGCTGTAGCATTGCTCTGATCCCGCAATGAACTTCATCCGTGCGGAAAAAAAAAAGTACTCAAAAATTGATTGAAATGATAGAATTAAAATGAAAATGGCCTTAGTGTAGCTGTAATAGCCCCGCAACGCCATTACCAACCGACCAAAATAAAGTTATGAAGGTGACTGGACCATATTAAAGGATGTCAAGACAAAAATGGTGCCACCGCTGGCAATAATTCTGTAACAACAGCATTTTTTTATGATATTATTAATAGCATTAATAATATTATTAAAATTATTTTTTTAATACTATTATTTTCTTTAAAAATACAATTATGCATGCATTTATACTACATGCATGCATGCACACCACTCCATCTCCCTCACCTCACTCTCTCTTGCAGCACCTCTCTGTCTCTCCCTCTCTCACAGCCCACAAATTTCCATAGCTTACTCTCTCTCCATTTCTTTTCCTCCAAGAAAATCACATTCATTCCCCCATTCAAAAACCAAAAGAATCCTTCGTCATCAAAGAAAAATCCGAACTTAATTCGTTCTTATCCACCTATTGCTTCATCTTTAACCCCAAACTCAGTCCCAATTCATCCATTCCAAATCTCATGAACCCAACTCCATTAAATTCGATCTTATCCTTCCCTTTCAAAATTCACCTATAAATACCCCACACCAATGACCCCTTGGCACCACGATACTCCCGACACTCCACCAATCCAAATAGAAGAGAAAAACAGAAGAAAACCAAGCTCCCATCCATGGAGTTTTAGAGAGAGAAGTAGAGTGAGAAAAGTGGGTTTTTATCCTAGACCCAAACGAAATTCAATTCAACACTCCCAATCACTTCCCTCCACTCTTGGCATCACCAAACAACCATCAATTCGAGCCCAAGGTCCCCCGATCAAAGAACCCAAAGTCATCTTCTCCAAAATTCAAAGTTTCGATTTTGAATCAATTCAATCAAACCAAGGTATTATAATCCTATCCAATTTTTCTCTAAGTATATTTAAGTGTTTTTAAGCTTAACCCTATGTCCCAAATGGACCCATGCATCAAAACCATCGAGAAACAACAAAAAAAATGATTCTGCTCCCAATCGTGCGGTCGCTTCGGGCCGCAAGGTCCAGTCATTTCTGTCGGATCGCAAGGTTTGACTCAGTTAGACCTTGCATCTAAGGCCCCCACCGCAAACTCCAAACAGATTATTTAAAAATCGTTCGAAGCCATTTTGTGACATTTCGCACAATGTTTTTGACATCCGAACTATTTTTCGTAGATTTCTTGCACCTAAAAGATGATATCTTGTTAATATTAATTTTTTTTATTTAATTATCTAATTATTATTTATTTTACAAAAATTTCAATCGAAACGACTTTGCGACCTCTTAAACCATGTTATCATCACCCAAATAAAATTTTTTAGAGTCTTTATACTCTTAAGACAAAACTTGTTAATCTCAACATATTTTCTATATTAGATTATTTATTACTTAATTATCTTACTTTCGGTAATTTTTCATAAGATCTTTATTTAAAATAATCTCACGACCCTCCAAACCCAATTTTTGACACTTAGTCACGTAGAATAGGACCGTGGGACTTCTTTTAAGGTCATGTTTATTATTCTAAAATATTTTTATCTATTTAATGTATTTACTGATCAATCTAATTTCATAAAATAAACTAATATAAATCTAGGCTTACTATTATTTGAATAAAATTATTATTTTTCTTTTTAATAATGAGATAAAAGTTTCTTGTTTTATTATTAACTTCTTGGAGACTAAGGGCAATGGCCCATTCATAAGAAGTTTTTGATTGCATTGCTTGTTATTATTTTAATTATTATATTACACCGATACTTGATTTGAATGTTAGATTGGGCCCTAGAGACATGGGATGGTGTGTAAATAGAACTCACATAGACGGCGCTAAGCAAATGGAAAAATGGTAAAGTTTTGGAGTTGGAGAATTGAGGATTTGATTTGGACCATTGCAATGCTGAGGGTTACCAGTTGGGCCCTATATTGAAATGGGTTACATGCGGAGCCCGGTGACGTTATTGTGGTGACTCTAACTCATCTTACGCCATGGAAAGTTCCAAAGGGTAATCGTGCCCTTGTAGAACAAACAAGGGGGATTGTCCCATAACACGTTCATAGTTAGTGTCTTAAGTATGGTGGCAACCTTAACTTATGGTACGCCATGGGAGGTTCCAAAGGGTAATAGTGCCCCTTGCTATGTTTTAAATGAATTCATGCTAAGTACTTAACTTAGGTGTACTCATTTAGGACTCGTGTGCAGGACAAGTAAGGGAGGGATTTTCTCATGACACGATTATAGTTAGTAGTTATGGGAGGAAATGATCTTGTGGAGAAGATTATAAATTTCACTTAGGTTAATGGATAGTAACAAACTGGTTTATGTGTAAAATCTCTGCTCGACTTCTTCGATTCAATATTATCATGTTACTTGCTAACTGTAAAGTAGGAGGGGTAGTTGGGTTAGATTATTCTACTTGGTGAACTCTATCACTCAGGTACGGATTGCCTGGCATTCGTGCCAGATTAAATTTGCAGAAAACCAAGAAGAGGTGCAGAACCCCGAAGGCGAGCAGTTTTATCCAGAGAAGAATCCGGAGATGGGAGTCAAGCTAGAGTATGCTTGGGATCCTTATCAAGCTTAGGCGTCGGCTCTGTGCTTTGTCTATTTCATTACTACCAAGACTATTTTAGTATTTTCCACAATGGTTTGTAATAAATGAATTATTATGTTGAATTATTTGTTTTGGGATTTGATCTTTATTAAAGTAAATTTTTGAAAATTAATATTTAATGCCACTGATTTTTATTCTGAAATTCGGGGCATTACAACTTGGTATCAGAGCCTTAGGTTTAACCCCTCGGCCATGGGTGGATTGGGTAGATTACCTTCTGAGAGCGTAAACCTAAGTTGTTCTATTTTTACTTACGTTACTCTATAATATGTCACTTTAAGTATAACCTATAAGTACTGCTTGGTTGTCATCCAACTCAGATTTCGAGAACGTACCGCGAGATAACATAGGATTTACGTGTTTGACTCATACGTGACATATTTCTTGTTTCATCATTGGTATAGTGTAATATTTGTAAAAAAAAACCCCCTAAAATTTATTATTTTATATACCCAAGATGGTAGAAACTCATGAGGAATCTGGGAGCAACGGTCAACAAAATGGGCAATCACAAGAACCACTCATCACCAACGCCCTTAACAATGTTGCACAAATCCTCCAAACCCTAGCCACTAACTCACCTGTGCAGCAACAAAGAACCCAAAACCGCGCCTACTTCCTTTCTGAATTTAGGAAGCAAAGACCCCCAACCTTCTAAGGAACACCCGATCCTCTTGTCGCCAACCACTAGATCCGACAAATTAAGAAGATGTTGGATGCTTTGGGAGTCCAGCAAAGTGCTGACTAGATAACTCTGGCCACTTACCAATTTGAAGGAGAGGCGGATTATTGGTGGAAAGCCACCAAAACTACTGTCCATCTTACCACACTTACGTGGGCTAAATTCGAGGCTATCTTTTTGGAAATGTACTTTCCAGCCCCTATGAAAGATGAAATGGCACAAAAATTTATGTCCTTGTGTAAGGGAAACATGACAATGACTCAATAGATGTCCCGATTCGACGAACTGTCATGCTTTGCCACAGAGTACATACCAACCAAATCGGCTAAGGCTAGAAAATTTGTATGGGGATTGGACCATGCACTCAGAGAAAAGGTAGTTGGGTTGTGAACAGGTGGTGCAGGCCATTTTGATTAACAAAAGAGAACTCAACAACTATTATAAGACCTGGGATGCAAAAAGGGCCAATCCACAACAAGGATCACAAGTTAATGCTCATGGTACGAACCAAAAATAGCTGTTTGCGAGCCTCTTTCTTAGTAAGAGTACTAATTTGGCTATCCTCTTTCTCGCATATAAAGTGGATTATGAGAGAAACTTAATGTGTCCCTTCAAAGCAAGTACCAAATGTAGAACATTAAGGCTCCGTTTGTTTCCATGTAAAATATTTTTTCAGAAAACAAATTTCAAACTTTTATTTTTCGGTGTTTGGTTGGCACTTGAAAAATACTTTTAGAAAAGAGTCAAAATAGTGTAGAGGGAGAGAAGATGCTTAAACGGTAGAAAGATCTGAGAATATTGGAATTGAACGTTGGTCAAGATTCATGATTGAGGAAACTGAGCAGTGAAAATTGCAGTAGAAGACAATGGGATCATTTCGGAAAATAACTTACGGAAGATTTAAGGGTAAGTCATTTTCATCCAATTAATAGAAAATGTTTTATATGGAAAATGTTTTCCTTACTTTTTACACAACCAAATACCAAAAAATAGGTAAAATATTTTACCGGAAAACATTTTACCCCCAAACAAACGGAGCCTAACATCCAAATGGGGGGCCACAATATAATTGCTGCAAAAAAAAAAAAAAGGATAGAAAAGAGTAGACCCATTACGCTTTCACTCTAGCTCATACAAACAGGATTGATAAAAGCAGAAATCCAAGGAAAATATTGCTGAATTTGTGATGAGACAAACATAATGATAGTGATAGACGCGTAAATGTTCATATATGCGTCCCCTAATCTATCCTTGCTAAGTTTATTTATATAATATTACTTGGAGATTTATGCTTTTATTTTTGTTGTAGGTATTTGAAAGGTTTGACAAAAAAAGCGTAAAGTTGAAATATTAAACGATGTCCGAAGGGCTGAATCGCAATACAAAGTTAGGAGTTTGGCACTGGAATTAACCGAAGTTAATTGGCCAAGGAATTGGACGTTTAAATGAGAAATTGGACTTGCACTGCTTTGACCAAGGATGGGGCCCATGATATTATAATAATGTCTTATTAGGGTTTTTAAAATTAAAGGAGGGGACGGCATCAGTACTACTTATAAAAGGGAGATTACAAGCATAAGGGGCAGCACGCGTTTGGGAAGAGAAAAGAAAGAAAAACAGGAGGAAGTCGGCTACAGCAACAAGAAGAGAGGACTTTTTGACCCACGTATCACTAGAGAAAAGAACAGAGGGCTGCGCAAAAGTACCGCGGCAGTCAGTCACGGCCATCAACAGAAAGATCAGCGCGATGTTCTCCTTTCCGATGTCCGGTTAAACTCGTTTCTAGGGTATAGATGAAACTCGATCTCTGAGTAATAACTTTTATGTTTTGATTTAGTGTTTTATTATTCGAATCGTGGTTGTATGACTGGAGGATTTATTTGCGGCATTAATTTTCTCTATCAAATCTTGTGTATGATTTTCTAGATTTTCATGCACGTTCGTACAACAGTTCTTTATTGTTTTGTGATAACTGAGTAAGATGAGTTATGCTCCGTAAGACGCGCCGTGCTATTAGACGATCCGTGCCATAGAGACGGATCGTACTAGTAAGACGGTTCGTGCTAAGCGGCGATACCTCATGCTATTTGGTGATTCATAAATATCTTTAGGCGATATCGTGAGGGCCCGCGAACCCTAACGACATCCGGATTGATTCGAATAATTAACCTTTATCATCGTATAAATATTGTTACAACGGGTCGAGTGGATTCGAAACCCTAGATCTTTTCTCTCATAAACTTTCATTATTCCTTAATTGTTTTAATTTAATTTAGCTTTTAATATTTTCGAAATCCAACAATCAAATCTCTTTTCCGAATTAAGTTAGAAATTAGTTAGAACAATTGCAATTCAGCCTTCGTAATTCCTGAGGACGATACTCGGAGTACTTACCGCTATCTTTTAGATAGTAGTAATTATTCTGTTTTATTAATTATTTTTGATACGGAAACGACACGATCAGATAGCAGCATCTCAAACTTATATACCTAAAAACATTGTTTCCTCCCTTGCACACTGGAAAGTGGTTTGATCACAATCATGTAATGCCAAAGTGATACGAGCGCTTCCCTCCACAATGTTATAATCTAAACACAACCTAAATGAACTGCCATCACTTCATACAATTTTGGTCACCCAAGATCCGCCCGCTTTTAAAAGCCATGTTGTTAGCTTATATCAAATAACAGCCAATCAGCCACATGATTGAGATTTTGTGACTGTGAACTTTATGGCCCATTTAGATAGAAAAAGTCTCAAACAAAAAATGAAAAATAACTAGAGAAAATGACGGCCCAGGAATCTTAAAAACTAAAAAGGCCGCAAGTGCATGTTTTGAAACCCGCTCGCCTAGTCCTAGTCCATGGGCTAGGCTTGGGCTTACATTTTTGAAACGGGTCCATCCGACAACAAGAAAGCCCAAGCCCGAGGGTGGCTTGGGTAGTGACTATGCACACTTTGCCCGGCGCGATGACAAATTGACAATTCAACAAGATGCGGTACTTTTATTTTATCCTATACAATGCTCATGCCCGATCAAATAAACGGATCCAAAAGGCTTGTGGACATTAGCTTGTTCGGTTTACAGAACTAATAGCAAAGGCATATACAGTTCATGGTTACTTAGTCATCAAATTAATAGAGATGGGATGGGATTAACAGTTCAACACCTCCTATGATAGTGTGTGTAGATATATATACAGAATATATCTAATGAGGGATCCCGCACGGGCTTACCGTGCGGGACTCCCCTTTCCCGATCGAATTGAGATGATCCGAGCCGCTCAATGTTATAGGAGTAAGATTATAAACTGATAGATGTTTAATTAATTCATACTATAAAAACTTTATTTATCTAATCTAATACTTAAGATATCTCAATTATTTCATTAAATTGATGAAAAAGTTGTAAAGATTATGTAGGGAAGTACTCCATTGTTTATCCAAGATGTAGAACGTAACGATTATCGTAACGGATTGAAATGGGGCGAGTATATGACAGTTACATGACAAAAATGAATAAACCATTTACATATATGGCTGATCTTTCAATAGCCAAACTTGGAAATTGAAAAAAACATAGAATTTCTCTAAGCTTAATTAATGAAAAATTCTTGTGATTAACTCAATGATGATCTTTGTCCTTTCACAACACAATCAAATACTCGTAGTTAATTCAAATATTAATGTCGATCAATTACAGTAGCTTGCTTTGCTTAAATGGAAATACTTGTAATTACCACGTGATATAGGATACTCGATTAAACAATCAAATAGCGACAGTTAATCTGAATATTCATAACTTCGCCGTTCAAAAAAGAGAAAAAAATATGAATATTCATAATGGCGTCTAATTGTAGTAAATTAATCATGCGATAGTAATAACGAATTAAATTTTTGGATACATTGTGATTTCAGTTTATCGCGTTTCGGGAACAATATAAACTTTGTAACCCAATCTTCTGCACACGAATACGCAAATTTGGCCACCAAAAGTAAATTTTGTCCAAAAAAATTTTGACCCATTTTCTTCCTTGACAAAGAGTACGCTATAAACCACGTATGTTTTCAATCTGAAATAGTATGTGAAATCTCGAGTTTTTTTTCTTCTTCCTCTGTCTCTATCCCTTGGCATAGTTCACAATGGTCTCATGGATTTTCTTAGGGGGTTTTCCTTTTCTTGCTCGTCAAGAATTCAGACAAGACAGGAGTGGTTTAAAGCCGACTTTCAACTAAAACTCGAGGTGCAGCTGATTTAGGCCGCCAAAAGCTTACAAATTTTGGGAGCCCATCTTTAATCTTCGCTTTAGACTCCAAAAAAAAAAAGTCAGGGTCAGATCTGGCACACGTCGTTCATGTTGTTTTTCGTTTTTGTAAGTACGTTGTTCATGTTATATCATCAAGTGTGTACGAAAGTTTTCATTCTCAGTGGGCCTCATATGCAATCTGGGCCCACATTGGCGTTACACAACAAATTGTACAAGGAATGTTAGTAAATAGTTTACAGGTAAGAATCATTGAAACTAGGCCCAGTACAGCAAAGCACTTATTTGGTACATTAAATAGGCAAAACAATCCAAGGGCTGTATAAATTGGGACCTAGCTAATCTTTCTGTTGTACAAACTGAAAGTGAGAAGAGAGGGAAAAATGGTTTACGGTCGTTTTTTCAATCTTCTTGTATCGATGATGGGTGGTCTGCTTTTCCTCAATCTGTTAGTCAAAGATTTTTGCATCCCAAGGGGAGAAGCGGCTGATGTTCGTGCCCTGACGACAAGTACTGATGTTGGCATCGATTGTTTTAGAAAGTTGTAATTTGATCAAATCAATTTGGAATAAAGAGATGCATTGCTTTGCTCTATAATGTTGCTTTGGGTTTGCTCTATGATTTACCTCAATTTTTTTGTTCTTTTTTTGGACGGCTATTTCACTTTTCCAGTTGAGTGGTTGATGATAGGGTTAGCAACTCTTAATCTCGTGTAGTTTTTATTAGATTGTTAATTACCAACTCATCTAAAATCTTACACTTTAAGAGAAAGGGGTAACTTTATTATTTAAACCTTCAACACGTCTCCGCATGCATAACCACACTCTCCTCCATAACCATAAGCGGGCTAAATACGCGTAAATATTTTACAACAATGCTACGTACACTCCTCCAACCTCTCTCTGACCACTCCTCTCTCATATATGTATGAGCCCACACATGTTATAGGAGTAATATTATAAAACTGATAGATGTATAGTTCAGACTATACAAACTTTAATCCGAATAAGGCACGGTGCTTTCATCAAATTAGTATCGAATCATTAAAGAAAAAAAATGGAATTGCCTCAATTTTGTGTTGAATCAGCTCCACGCATGCATGTCATATGTATTTTTTTTGCACAAACAAAATCATCCCATTGAAATCAAACAAACTGCTTTACTTGACTCCAGGGCTGCATGTTGGGCCCATTCGAGCCGTTCATACTTGACAATAAACAGCCAAGTTTTATTTCAACCGAATGGCTAAGATCTGTTTGGTCAAGATAAAATCTGAACCGTTCATTGGAGAGTATGAATGACTCGGATTGGCACAACACGCGACATGCACCGGGGTTCATCATATACTATCAAGTTCCACAACACCAATACTAAAACCATTGATATCAAGTAATAAAATTTCGCGTAATGCTTTTCGTTTTTTTAAATGGTAATGGAGTTTTGGCTAGGAGTCCATAGTATAGGAACTTAATAAGGACATCTACATTTTTCGTGCGGGCACCAGGACTATAGTCACCCGCTTTTCCAAAAATACCCCGGTTTTACAACAAACAGCAAAGGGGCAAAACCATTTCAGTCGATTCAAAAGAGACAGAAAGAGAGGAAACGATAGGGGAGAAAGAGAACGGTTCGACGACAGTGGGAATAATAAGGACGTCAACGTCTCAGTTGCTGCAGTTGTGGAAGGGAAGTTACTCGCTCAACTTTGTCGACGGTGCGGGGCCATAAACATGTGTCTCGGCGGCGGAGCTAGTGGTTCAATTGTCGATGACGCAAGAGATCGGTCTGTATTAGAGAAGAACTTGCTGCACTCAGCCGTGAGCTTCATCGTAGAAGAGGTGCCGGCGGCGAGGTAATGTTGGGTGCCGGAGACGGGGACGTGAAGCGGGAGCTTGTGGTGGGGAAGATGATGAGATTAGGTGTGGATCAGAGATGGGGAAAGAGGAGGAGTTACCGGAGATGGAGTTGACATTGGTATGGCGGTGGGTTTTGGGGTTTATGGTTCTTGACTTCTGTTTTCAAACATTTTGTTACTGAATTTGTATAAACTGGAGTATAAGTTATTCCCGGATTTTGTTTGTTTACTGGCATTTAATGGTTTTTTCTCTATTTTGTCATTTCTACGTCAAAAATCTGTTGCGCTTGGAAAATGTAGTAGTAGTAATTTTAGAGTGATTAATTCGGACTCTTCTTTTTTTTTTTTCTTTTTATAATGAACGCGGGAAATGATATTAAACCGAAATAATAAAAGTCTGGGATATTTAACCCCTACAATGTACGTCTTCTTGTAATTGAAACGCCATCACAAACGATGAAATATAAAAAGAAATAAATCCTAAAGCATGATTAAAAACTTCCTTGACAAGGATGATAGCTAACCTGATTTTTCTTGACTCAAAAAATCTATACAAACTATGACTAATCTTTTGATGTGCACTTAAAAAGGAGAACAGGAAGAGATGGCTCATTTTCAGTTTGTTGATTTTGCTATCTTGATCATGGGTGGCTTGCTTTTCTTAAAAGTGGTTTCAAAAGATTTCTGCATTCCAGGGCGAGAATTGGCTGTCGTTCGTGCTTTATCAATGAGTGATGTTGGTGCCTGTGGCTTTGAAAATGTGCAACTTTGGTTCGATCGAATTGAAATAAGGAGATTGCTTTGTTCTGAAATGTTTCTCGCCAGTTGTTCACGCTTTATCGATCTATGAGTGATGTTGGTGCTTGTGGCTCTGAAAACGTGTAACTTGGTTCGATCGAATTGAAACAAGGAGATTGCTTTGTTCTGAAATGTTTGTTTTGTTTTACCTTGTTCCGCATGTGTAATTCCTTTCTATATTTTTCCCATTTTTTTCCTAATACACTCGAAAACAGTCCAGCAAAAACCAAAAAACAAAATGGAAGAGCAATAGGACATAAGGGAACGTCACATATATCAGCATAAATTTCGAATCAAGATCCTCTCCTGTTACTGTCCTTGCATGATTTCCCATGTGAATCAAAACATGACTAATTACAGTCTTAATTTATGACCCAAACCGTACATTTAAGATGGAGAATGATTAGCAAAGCCTGACATAATCTGAGTACATATATATGGCGGTTCTAGAGTCTAGTGAAGATCATCCGAGCAAAAGAGTTGAATGAACAATTGCATTATGTAACACCGGCTAAGCCTTGAAACCATGGCCTAAGCAAATGCGAGATGAAGGCAGTTGGTGTGGCACAAGAAATTTGTCAAAGGATATCACGATCAACTGCAAGATGAAGTCAGTTCCATTTCTATTCAAGATCTAAGATGGTTCATGCCCATTCAAATATGCAAAGAAGTATTGAAGATCAACGTTGAGGCTCTTCATGAAGATTATTCGGTACACCACCCTGGATAATGAACTACAGCAACTTGGAGGGGAGTTTAGGACTCGACGAGCTTCGAGCAAGGAAACAGCAAAGCTCTTGTCCGACGTAATTTTCGAGATAGCATCTCTAAGCTCTTTTAATCCTCCTAGGTTCGGTGACACCGAGGAGCGCATAAAAGAGATAGGGATGCTATGTCGAAAATTACGTCGGATAAGAGCTTTGTTGTTTCCTTGCACGAAGTTCGTCCAGCCCTAAACTCCCGTCCAAGTTGGAGTGATTGCAGTTCATCATCCAGGGTGGTGTACTAGATAATCTTCATGAAGAGCCTCAACGTTGATATCTTCCGTACTTCTTTACATATTTGAATGGACATGAATTGAACCATTTTAGGTCTTGAATAGAAATGGAACTTCACCTCGCATTCGATCGTGATATCCTTTGACAAATTTCTTGCACCACAGCAATTGCCACTACTAGAAAATTTCCAATAGGTGACAAAAAGGTGGTGACGGAATTTACTATTTTACTATAGATAACGAAACAACAAAATTTTCCTCATCAAAAGTTACTATAGATGATGAAAAATTTGTTTTTCGTCACCAAAAGTGACTTTCGGAAACAACCTATAGGTGACGATTGAAATAGTAAATTTCGTCACCTATAGCTTGTCTCCAAAAGTCACTTTTGGTGACAAAATAAATTTTTCGTCACCTATAATAACTTTTGGTGACGAAAATTTTTCTGTTTCGTCAGCTATAGTAAAATAGTAAATTTCATCACCACTTCTTTCGTCACCTATTGAAAATTTTCTCGTAGTGTCATGCCTTCATCTCGCATTTGCTTAGGCCATGCTTTGAAGGCTCAGCCGGAGTTACATAATGCAATTATTCGTTCATCTCTTCTGCTCGGATGATCTTCACAAGACTTCAGAACCGCCATATAATGTACTCAGATTATGTTAGGCTTTGCAAATCATTCTCCATCTTGAACCAACTCTTGGATTTTTTTTTTTTTTTTTTTGACTGGTAATAGGGTGGGAGGGGGCTACCAGCATAGCAACTCCCCTTTGGCATGACCATATGGGCTCCCTACCAGTCAGTGGAATGTCTGGTTGAGCCATAGCTACTGTCCATGCCGTCACCACGCGTGGCACCACCTAGGTACACTTTGGTGGGAGCACAAATTCCCCAATCTCATGCCACTTGTCCGACTCAAAACCGAGCCATGCCTGCAGAGAGAGGGAGGCCCAACCAACGAGGCCGGCTACCACCTTCGGTGATTGAACCAACTCTGATTGATATGTAGAAAACGAAGGAATTTTGGAAAGAAAGGAAGAGAGGTTTTAACTCCGAAATCAACTTTTATAACTGAAGAGGGAGTAGACGTTTGGATTATTTTCTGATCGTATGAGGATCGATATAAATATATATACTCATATTAGCAACCACTTTCCATAAAATTAGGACTCGACCGATCAGAGATCAGAGATATCCTCAACTGCCTCCTAGTTAACCTAGTCAAACAACCAAGTGATCGAGCTTATCAAGGACTATTAGTTATCCTCATTCGATCAAACCTCCATCAAATTGACTTGGTATAACTCAATCACTTCAATCTCTCAATAAATTATATCACAACACGACAATATGCCAAGTACTTTGAGGTAACAATGTTTGCGATTTGGCTTATCCACGGAGGAGCCGTGAATAAGTCGTTTCCAGAGCTACACGATCTCAATCATCTGTTTTGGCATTGGACGGTCTGGATTTTAAAAAACCTATTCTCGCGCAGAGTTAAACTTTTGATTTTAAAAAAACGATTCGCCGTAAGAGTTTAACTCTTTGCGCGAATAGTTTTTTTTTAAATCCAGACCATCCAATACGTACACTTTAGACGCACGCAATTTAGCTCCGTAAACGCTTATTCATAGAAAGCTCCGTAATAAAGTTTCTCTCTTCAGGCATTTCTTCTTTGCCAAACAAACAAAAGGCCCACTCCTTTTGCCTCATCGATCAACGATTGTCCCACCAAAAGCCCACCTCAATCTCAAATTTCATCACCAAAATTAAAAGACCGATCATATACAAGGGTTTTGAATATGATTTCATTTTTGGCGCATCGATCACTTATTGTAATTTAGTTCAAAGTCAGTTGGGCTATTTGGCCACAAAAATCCAACAATTCTGATCCATCGCGGACCACTCAATCGTCATATGTAATACGCTCCCAAAGCCTTTTTTCCCATTTTGCTTAAGTGCTTGACATGCAATAACCCGACTTAGATGATCTTGCACGTCCATTTTGAGGTAGATTAGATGTCGATTATTTATGACATGAAATGGAGAGGACGTGAATGTGATATTTAGCACGTGATGCATAAATATCTTTCGACTTTAGATAATTTAAAGTGCTACCCTGTCTCCTTAGTAAAAGCTTTATTTGGCAAATCTTCACCGAGCAATGGTAATAATGAACAAAATAGTGTGTGATACGATGACTTCAATTTCTAACGCTCAAGGCCTTTTTATAAAAGTGACAAGGTTCTACTTCTATCTGTACATCTAAAAGCCGAAGAGGCAAAATTCATCTTGTCGGTTTTTTATTTTTTATTTTTTTTATATCCATTGTATTGTGCATAATACAGCACATTTGACTTATTGATTAGGCAACATAATATCTATGAAATCATTTCGCATACCATGCCTTGAATTTTCTTGATCTCCCAAACGCTATATAAACCCGTCACCTAATTTTTCATGTTCTTGAAGAAGAGACAAAGACGGTTTACAACGGGTTCGCGACACACCTCCTTTTCTCAACTCGTTCATCAAATAATCTGTCTGAGGAAAAAGGATTGTTGTTCATGTTATATCATTAAGTTGGAAAGAATTTCAAGTTGTAAGTTGTTGATTGCACTACATTGAATAACTAAAACTGTTGAAGCAACACAATCAAATGACTTAGGTCGTTTTCATTAAGAGGTTTGGTATGGCATATGAAAACTCATCCGTAGAAGCGTACATGAAAGGAGAATTGACGGTTCAAATTTACAGAAGCCGTTCATTCTCTTTCGATCATGTATACTTTCACGGATGGGTCTTCATATGCCGTTACCATTTTCATTAATATTATCAAATGAGTACGAGTTTCTACTCTGACCAAGTGGGCCCACATTTTCTTGAGACAACCAATCATATGAAGAATGTTAACTGGTGCTTACATGCATTTGGCGTAGTACAGGTAGGCACATAATTGTACATTAAATATGCAAAAGAAACCCACGGTGTATAAATTGGGACCAAGTTTTCTTAAAGTGTACACCAAATTTTCTTACAAGAGAGTAAGAGGGGAAAAAATGGCTAACAGTCGTTTCGTAGATCCTGTTCTCTCTATGATGGGTGGTCCGCTTTTTTTCGTCAATTTGTTCGTGAGAGATTTTTGCATCCCAGGAAGAGAAGCGGCGAACGTTTGTGCTCTATCGACAAGTGAGGCTGGTGCCGATGTTTTGGAGAAATTGTAATTTGTTTAAATCAATTTGGAATATAGAGATTGCCTTTGCTCTATAATGTTGCTTTTAATTGCCGAGAAAAAAACAGTTCCTTTTAATTGGTTTGCTCTCTAATTTCTTTCAATTTTCATGTCGTTGTCAAAGTGGTTGATGATGACATTAACTAGGAGTGCGCAAGAAAACCGCCCGAACTACAAAATTGGTCCGATCCAGACTGAACCAGCCTACTTGGTCCGGTTTTGCGATTAATTGATCAGGTTATGGTTCCAAAAAAATAAGAACCGTTAATTTTGATTTAGTTACTGGTTCTCAATTAATAAACCATGGGTAGAACCGAACCGGACCATTTAGAACTAATATATATAAAAACACATATATATGTGTGTAATTAAATATGTATTTAGATTTGGTAGTTTAATCTTTTCCTTGCAAAAGTTAATTTATCTAGAGTTGAAATCTTATTTGTTGGGAAAGTTGTTAATAAAAATTTGAATTTTATTTTACTTATGCATTATTTGGTGCTTTAAATTTTAATTTTGCGAGTTCATATGAATAAGTGTTTGGATGCTAATTGGATAAAACTAGAACCGAATCAAAACTGAACCGGTCTTGCATTTTGGTTCTAGTTAGGTTCCACTCATATATTAGTTAGGTTTTGGTTCCCTATTTTCTAGAACCGTTTGAAATGATCCAGTTACTAGTTTTCTAGAGAACCGGACCAATCCGGACCGTGTGCACCCCTAACATTAACTCATGGGGTTTTCGGGACGAGAATAATTCATGGCTCCTCCGTGGAATAAGTTATTTACAGTAGTGCACAATCTCACCCGTCCGTCTCGACAATCAATGGTTGAGATATGTTTTTAAACTTTGACCGGTATTAAATATCTCTGACCGGTAATAGTTTATTTTTAATCCAAATCGTTCGAAACACTTTTAGACTCGCGAGATCGAGCGCTGTAAAACATAATTTTTTTTTTTATAGGCAACAAAATTTTATTGAGAAACTTGACAAATGATACATCAAGTTGGAGAAAGGGAAGGAGAATCCAACAAAAAGTTGAAAGAAACACATGTTGGGACAAAGCCCAAAACACCCATTGGGCAGAGTCCAAAACACCCTGTAGGCCTCAACAAGCCCGAATCAAACATTAAAGATCAAAACAACCAGGAAAGTTCAAACACTCCCAAAATGGGTCAGGCCCCATAAAACACAAACACAAATCAAACATAAGGCCCGACCCAAAGAGACTAAGCCCAACTAGTCTGCCCACTGCCACACCTTAAACCCTACCAACACCAGCCACCAACCACCGCCTACAACCAAACGTCGCCACCCACCAGTCATCCCACCGTTAGATCACCACCATCAACCACCTCCGCCACCAAAACAACACCTAAGAGGCAAGGCCCATAGGGAACATAGGCCCTGCCCCAAACGGCAAAGCCCATAGGGTATATAGGCCAAGCCGACAGCAGCAAACCCCAACCCTCTCGGATCCAGATCGCCGACCAACACCCCAAGCACAGATCGCTATAAAACATAGTTTACGTAGCCTTAGCAAATAAGTTTTTCTCTTTCACGATACATGCTTCTCTCATTCCAAATCGAATAACAGCAGAACACTTGTTAGTACCCAAAATTCTTTGAGAAACTTAGCCTTAATTATCGAATGTGTTTCAATGTAAGATTTGCGCAGGTAAAAAAATGGATTGCGAAATTATATAAATTGTGTCAATTTTTCCTATCTTCTTATCTTATTATTCTTTTTTTTTTAATCTTATCTTATTATTCTTTACCTGCCTCAAATCAAATCCAAAACATCAATCACGGCCTCGATTTTTTGGCAATAATATGTTCTGCAATCATTGGTTGTTCAACCCTCGTTTAATTTTTTTTTTTTTTTAGACTCGGTCCAAAGACTATATCCAATTCCAACTAAATCCATTGCTCCAAATAGTTGGAGCACTGTAGAAAACAACCAAAAACACCCAATTCCAACTAAATCCATTGCTCCAAATCGTTGGAGCACTATAGAAAACAACCAAAAACACCCGCACAGAGGTGATAGATGCCCCATAAACAGGGAAAAATCTCATACAGTGGACACCAAAGAAAGAACAAAAAAGAGAAAAACAGATAACAGAACCAGACGGAGCTCGCCATACCAGAGCAAACTTCATCCACCAACCTACATCTCCCACTCCGGTAGGGAAGATGCCTCCGGCAATCACAATCTGCGAGGCACTACCTCCAAAAGTCGTCGGACTGCATAGCGGGAGAGGTGGAGGAGGGGCGGCGGATGGTAGTTTGGGGAGGAGGATGGGGGAGAAAGGGGAAGGAGAAAAAACCTTCGAGATCTAAGATGGGGAGATGAAAAAACCCCACGAGGGAGAGAAATCCCTCCACTCTTGTCACCCATTAGGGCGTAAAACCCTGAGGGAGAGGGGAAGGAGGAGATGCAGGACAACGGCTTCTTTACGATTAGAGAGAGATAGAGACATCCTCGTTTAAATTCAAAAAGAAGAAAAACTCTTGAAATCGAGCCCGTCAATAAGGTTCCATATTCATGTCGTTACTCAACAATAGTAGCAACCACCAAACAATATTTAACTTCAAAAAGGTTAACCCATGGAGTATTTTCACTTTTCGTATAAGAGCATGTACACGAGAAGAGCTAAAATGCCAAAATAAGCTATTTTACCGAAGAAAAGTAGGTAAAACAAGTTGCAGCCGATGAGGTAAAAGAGAAGCTAAAATAGCTCTGATGAAATGGTTTAGTAATAATACCGATGCACTGTTCGTGAGCAATCCTTTAAACAATTAGTTTCTCCCTCCTCTCTCTCTCTCTCTCTCTCTCTCTCTCTCTCTCTCGCTCTCTCTTTCTCTCTCTCCAACGAAGAAAGACTTCAAACTGGAACCAAGAAAGGCGTGGGAGGTCCAACGAAGAAAAACTTGGATCTGGAATCAATTGACTGCATCGGAGGTCTGGCGAAGTCAAATCTATCACGAGAGAGGTCTTCAATGAAGAAAGGCTTGGGTTTCTCTCTCTATTGTTTGCCAGAATCAATCTTCAACGGAGGTCCGGCGATGTCGTCTATCAATCGTGAGGTCCGGAGACCTCGATCTTACCCTGCTCGGTATATGTGGATACAGTTTATATGAACGTATATAGAAATATATAGTGCTAATGTATTATTTACTAATAGTTAATGGATAGATAGAAGAAGTTGAGGATGCTTCTCAATCTGTGGGTTCAATTTTTGGACTTGATTTGTGCCATTTTTGATGGTTTTGGAGAGAGAGATTTGTGGGTTTTTCAATTTTCAAGATTTGGTTGTGATCCAAAATGATAAAAATAAAAGGGGAGAATTTCTTTTTTATCCCTTCGATTTTGACCAAAAATTCATTTTAGTCATTCACCTTTCAATTTCGACATAAAAATATTTCGACTTTTCAATTTTTTAATTTCAATGTCATCCTTTCGAAGGAATCTATTTTTTTTGAGTCCTGCTATAGGGATCGACAGCCGCGCCAGACCGTCTCTGGCCACATGACGGCCGATCTGAGCCGTCCAAAAATTCTATAAAAAAAAAAAAACCAGGGGGCCAACCTGGAAATCAACGGCATCCGATATGTGTAAGGTGCTTGATCCAAACACCATATTTTTCGTGTATATATGTATATATCTCTAAAGGATGCCATGAAAAAAAATTGAAAAGTCAAAGTATTTTTATACCGAAATTGAAAGGTAAAGGACAAAAATGAATCTTTAGTCAAAGTCGAAGGGATATAAAAGAAATTTTCTCAAATAAAAGGATAAAGAAAAAGAGTGAGAATTTTAATAAGTGTTATGTAAAATAAATAATGTTGGTATAGTTGTGAAAAAAACAAATTGATAGGTAAATCAGATTTGTGTACTATTCACAAGGTAGTTTAGCTATCCATTGGTGTATATGCTCTAATTGATCCGACGGTCTATAAGAATGATGAATACAGTGTTACCAATAGTTAATAAAGCAAACCAGCTAATTTATAGAGCTAAAGACATATTAAAAACTGAAAAATTAAGACGATAATTGATGTTTTAAAGCAAGACAAGCCCATCGAAGTTTTTTTCTTTTTGCCAACATCGTAGAAACTTTTATTGATAAAAAAGAGAGCATAACATGCAGTACATCAAATAAGATGATTATCATCCCACAAATGATTCAATGTATAACTGATCAGGAGGTCTAGCTACTCAACTACGAATACCAAAACCTAGCAAACCCAAAATTGCCAAAGTGTGCACAACTACATTTACCGATGTGCGGAAAAAAATCACAAATCCTAAACGGATCAACTTCTCAATTCTCGAATGACTTTGATGACAATTTCTACTTCAAAATCTGAACCAACAGTTGCGAGTCCCCTTCTACCGTAAGCGAATATAAACCTAACAACCTAACAAATTGTAAGTCAGCGTACTCGCACGACATAGACTTAGCACACAAAACCGACAACAACCTCCCCAAATAAACCGATCGGGAAGCCAATCAAAACTATTTGATTCATCATCAGACCAGCAATGGGGACCAAATTAAGAACCATCATCATCACTATTGTCAAAAGCTGAAGAGAGAGACTACAGTTTTCGATTTGACCACCGGATGATTGATCCGAACAGTTCAAAAATTCGAGAAAAAAAAGTATCAGTAGATTTACGCGAGAATCAACGGCATCCGATGTGTGTAGGTGCCCGATCGAAGTGGGCCCACTCTTTTTTTTTTAAATTTTTAGACATCTCGAATCGACAGTCCGATGGCCGAAATGGGTCCGGCAGAACATTGGAATCCCTTTGGAAGGGAACCGTAGACTTTTCGAAAACTGAAACGGCAACTCGATGATGAAGGAGATCGCCGGTGGAAAGAAAGAAAAAAGAACAAAAAAACACAAAAAAAAATTGTCAGATAAGAGAAATGTACTTATACGTACAAAGTCGTACATAGATATGTCTGATAGACAAGAAACACGTGATCTGACACGTTTCTATTATCAATGCTCATAGATGTGCGTATCTATAATTGCTCACAGTATGTAATTACCTAGACCTCACTGAGGTGAGATTATGTGTGATTCACGCAAGACTCGGGGTCAATATTTAAAGGTTTTTTTTTTTTTTCAACTAATAATAAATGATATTATAATTTATAACTTTAATCAGATTACATCATAATCAAAACTCGTCCTCAGATCAAGGACCAAGTAATCAAGACAGTAAGAATTCATCCCACAGATAATATCCCAAACCAATTAAATTTTTTTTTTTGCAAAAACAAGAAACAACCAAAAACAACCCAACTGGGAGAAATCCAGTCAGAAGAAAAACTCACAGCAAGAAACTGGAGATAAAACCACCACAAAAGGAGAAGAAGAAGAAAAGGATCGGAAACCTGCAATAAGAAAATGATAAAAAAAAAAAAAAAACACCTTGCCATTATCATTCACCAACACAGATCTCCAATGTCGGCAACCCAATTATTCACAGAAGCTCAGCACCCTCACTGTTAATGGTTGTTCTTTTTTCTTCTGATAAGTACTACATTATTGAGGCCTCGTTTCCACTAATAAAAAACACTAAAATTTTAATGTATTTTTCCATCTCATTTTCACTAACAAAAAAGTTTCAGTATTTTATCATCTCGTTTTCACTAATAAAAAAGTTTTTACCAACAACTTTTTCACTCATATACCAATCAAAAATTTATTAACTACCGAAAATAAATTAACATTTTCTCAAATCTTATTCACTACTGAAAACACATAATAACTTTCTAACTACAAATAAAAATTTCACGAAACACCCTTGAGTTGTTTGACTGGTTCGGCCGAATGACCTAGGGCAGTGTTAACAAGATCAGATCCATCTCTAAATTTTTGCAACTTTGCCACGGAAACCGAGAGGTGAACCAATGGCCACACGGGGTCGTTCCACAAGGATGATCCGAGTTGTTCAATAATTATAAAAAAAAAACAAATGCACCCGTGAAAAATCAACTCAAATCCAATATGTTTAGGTATACGATCAAATCTTTTATTTTTTCATGAATCCCAAATCTAAATGAAAAAATGAAAAATTGGATCAAACACCTACACATATCGGATTGAGATAATTTTTCACAAGTGTATTCATTTTTTTTTAAATTATTAAATGGCTCGAATCATCGTGCGAACCTTGAATGGGCCTTTGTGGCCATTGTTTCCCACCGTCGGTCTCCCCGGTCACTTTCCTTGGCTTTTTCAAAAATTTTGTAGCACAAACTTGGGTTGTAGTTACTTGGACTATTTTGTAGCACAAAGTTGGGTTGAATAAAATAACCCAACCCTTTTCGTGGCCAAATTTGACTATTTCCCACTAAAATTGGTAGTAAGGAAATTGAGTACAAAAAAACAAAGATGCCGAACACATTTCTCACTCTTAACTGAGAATTGCTGAATGCATCTTTCTAGCTTCGAAATCTTAAAACCTGGAGTCTTTTCTAAATCGGATCGCGTGTTTTTTCAAAAATAAAGTCGTTAGGCTTATGATTATTCTTTCAATTGAATTTACTTGAATTATTCTTTCCGAGCTAGGGTAATTAATTTATGGGACGATCTGGCACATCTAAACCCCACGCCGGGCAGTTACTCTTTACAAGTTTTCATAAACTCACCCTAGCCGCAACTACAAAAATATTTTTGAACTTCTTCGCATGTATGCATGAATCTCAATTCCTCACTTCCTCCGAAAAAGTGGATCGAACCCAACGCGGACAACCAGCTAGCCAAGGCATCCTTTAGATATATATGGTTGCAGATCGATCAACGCAAATGCGCGGACATTTTAGCTAATTTGCACTGGGATGCTAGTTTGGTTTTCAGCATCTTTGATGATGCTCCGGCTTGTATTAATTTACAACTATTCGATGATTTGAATGGGCCTTCACACCCAAGACTCTTGATTCTATATATTCTTTCAGATTACCAAAAAAAATAATCTCAAAACTTGAAACTGGGGAAGGTTAATGTGGAAATTCAACACCCATAACATGGTCCCTCTTTCTTTTTGTTTTTTTTAAGGATTTTGTACGTGAATGTTGATTCTATATATACCTTTGTTTCATCTATGCAATTCACCGCTTGAAACATCTCTCTCTCTCTCTCTCTCTCTCTCTCTCATTTTTCTTCTTACCATTGAAATGGCAATGAAAATTATGCTTCTTCTGCTTGCAGTTTCCTCATGGGTATGTCCTATATATACTATCGCACACACGTGAACTACACACGACATAATCCGGTATCTGACATAGTCGACCGTACTGTCCATCTTTATTTTCTTTTCTTTAACAATTATTTCAAACACGTCGAACGTTTTTTTTCCTAAATATAATTTTCATTAAATGTTATGTTTCAGGCCGGGGAAACAAAATCATACGCCGCATTATGTCCTATTTAGATGTTTCATCTTCTCCTTAATTGATTTGCATTCAAAGTAACTAATAAAAATGTGCTTTTGCAGGTTTCATCCTACGTTATAGCACATGACCATGAGGTAATTTTAAACACATATACGTACACATACTTTTGTTACAGTGGATTCATTCTACATTCACAGAATTTGCTGGCACTATCATACAATGGTGCCTCATATATTATAAGTTTCTGACATAATTAAACGACTATTGAAATATTTATCAAATTGTTACCCAATAAAACGTTGGTGTTATGTTTAGCATGTTTATCCCCTAGCAAAGGGTCTGGGGCTTGAATACTTTAGAACATCTATCTAATAAAACACAAAGGTATGGGACCCACACAAACACATCTAAAGGCTGAAATTTATTTGATCCAAGGGCCGTGATGCATCCTCCTATTCCCAATTAAGTGCCCATAATTTAAGCCTAAATTACACAATTGCCATGCCTCTCCTTTCACGTTATTTCAAATTTCAGATAAGAAAAAAAAAACCCTATATCTCAGACAGCCGCTTCTCTCTCTCTCTCTCACACACACACACTACGGTTTCTCCCCTTCCTGCAAAACCACCGCAACTCTTAGCACCACCAGCGGCGCCACTCCCACCACCAGCGCAGCACCACGAGGTATCTCTCGAAAAAAAAAAAAAAAAAGGGCTAACCCAAGTGTTCTATCACATGCTCTGAGTTTGTGCGAGTACGATGTGTTTGATGAAATGTGTGTGAGAAATGTAGCCTTCGATTTAGGATTGTGCTACACGGCTGAAATTGTTGTTTTGTTGCTTTGTTGAATGATTATCTCTCTCCCTCTCTCTCGAAAGGGCTAACCCAAGTGTCTTATCACATGCTCTGAGTTTGTGCGTGTACGAAGTGTTTGATGAAATGTTTGTGAGAAATATAGTGTTCAATTTAGGATTTTGCTACACGGCTGAAATTGTTGTTTTGTTCCTTTCCTTTACCTTGGTGTTAATTATTAGCTGAGAAAGAATGAAGTGAGGGAGCTACGAGTCCTGCTTTTGGAATTGCTACATACTGTGAGATATATAAAGACTCCTGTTGATAGGCTTTTGGAATGGAACACCTTCTTACTTTCGAAGCAGCTGGGAACCGAATTTAGCATCATGATCGTGAGAAGAAACCCATACCAAGTTTACAATGTTAGCCCTCCTTTCTTGCGGATATGTTATATGCTCCTACCAAGAGTTTCTGAAATTGTTGTTTTATTGTACACGAAGTGTTGCTTTGTTGAATAAGGGCCAAGCGGTGACCATAAGGGCCACTGGGACTTCTCATGTCCAACAGGGCAATGCATGTGCAACCTTCATTTGTTTTTTGGCTTTGAATAGAAGAACTGTTGGGTGACCTTTTTGTACCTAGCTTTTTCATAACCATCTTTCCCAACGTTGGCACTGAGGGTAGAAAATTAGTTTTGAGACTCATGGACAAACACTCGATCACGGTGGGAAATTAGTTTTTTCCTCATCTTTTGTTGGGGCTCTAAGATTAGAAGCGTTGTGCCCGGCTTATGCAATCGTTCACTTTGGTTTATGCAATCGTTCACTTTGGTTTCGCATTACTGCTATGCAATCGTTCTTGATGTTAATTCATTTTTTCTCTATCCAGGTAATTGTATGGGATAGGGGCGAGAGTATAATCGCCCTCTAATACTTTCATCATCACCAAGATTGGAAGCTTGCTTAGCGAGTGGTACGCTTTTTTGAGCTTTCTTTATTTCCCTGCTTTTGACCACAGCTCTTTCTCCAATCTACCTAATAAAACACAAGGGTGTGGGCCTCCACACAAACACAAATTGATCCAATGGCTGAGATTCATTTAATCTAATGGTGGAGAGGCATTCTTCTCATTTAATTAAAGCGCCCACATTTATTACAATACTGCCATCAGAGAAAATGAAATTCCCCCACAATCCATCTTACTTACACATCCATACAATGCGTTCTTTTGGTTTTTTTTTTTTTAAATTACCGTGCGTTAAAAAATTAAAACTATTTTAAGCAGATTCTGCTAAGGAATATCTGGACTTTTGGATTTTTGTATTTTTTGTATTGGATTATTAATTTGTTTCGACGAAAGGAATTAAAAAAATATTACAAGATAAAGCCCCAAGTCGGCTTAAACTTGGATATTTACAAAAAAAAAAAAATTGAGTGCAAGTCATAATTTTATACTTTTTTGATTCCACAAAAATTAGGCTCAAAATTACTTTTTTGGGTATTTTTGAAATCTTTTTGAAAGAGTTTTTGATGCAGCAATGATTTCTACACAGGTATTTTTGCACATATATTTTTGTGGAGCCCATATCGGGATCCCAGAAAATGATTCGAACTGCTCATCTTTTTGAAAATATTTTTTAGAGGGTTTCTATAAAAAATAAGTTCTAACGGATATCAGAAAGGGCTTTCTCAAAAATCATAGGGCAAAAGTGCCTCATTTTTGCACATATATTTTTGTGGGGCCCATATCGGGGTCCCAGAAAATGATCCGAATTGCTCATCTTTTTTAAAATATTTTTTAGAGGGTTTCTATAAAAAACAAGTTCTAACGGATATCGGTAAGGGCTTTCTCAAAAATCATAGGGCAAAAGCGCCTCTCTCTCTCTCTCTCTCTCTCTCTCTCTGATGTGTGTTTGTGTGTGATGCCATTTCTTCTATTTGATTTATGTGTATTTTTTTTGAGTATTTCAGAAATCTTTTTGAAAGAGTTTTTGATACAACAATGATTCTCACACAGATATTTTTGCACATATCTTGCAATATATTTTTTTGGAGTCCATATCGAGGTCCCACAAAATGATTTGAATTGCTCATCTTTTTGAAAATTATTTTTTAGAGGGTTCTTGTAAAAAATCAGCTCCAACGGATATTGGTAAGGGCTTTCTCAGAAATCGTAGGGCAAAACAGAATGATTCACCCTACGATTTCTGAGAAAGCCCCTACCGATATCCGTTGGAACTGATTTTTTACAGGAATCCTCCAAAAAATATTTTAAAAAAGATGAGCGGTTCGGATCATTTTGTGGGACCCTGATATGGATCCTACAAAAATATGTGTGCATGATATGTGCAAAAACATCTGTGAAAGTAGCACGGTTGTTTTTTATGCACATGCAAGGAGGGTCTATGAATTAGTGGAGAAGTTGGCTTAGTTATAGCAATGATTGATCAAATTATCTCTCTCAAGTAATTTCTCTCGTGAATCGATTTAGTGTTTGAGCTACTATGAAGATTTAAAAGGTAATTTCAATCGAATGGGTAGTGCCGTAGGCACGGGCAATTCGCTAGTTACTTATATATCGTGCCCTTATATATCCATTCACGAGAGGCTCATGATCGATCATCTGTAAAAGAATTAAACATTATGATGAACATTATAAACATTATTCTCATGATTCGATGCATCCAGCCCCCAACAGGCCCAGCCCTAGCTAGGCATTGGCTAAAAAGGCCGGCCGCCAATCACACCATAACATATGGTTTATGTTCACCTAATTTCTTGGCCTTTAGTTTTATTTTCCTAATATTTCAGATTTATATATGTTCTCTTCATTTTTCTATGAAGCAACCTTATTCTAATTATTTTGTGAAAAAAATACTTAATTAAGTCTTTTCAAATTGGTTTACAAAATATATAGGGGCTCTATATTACGGTTCCACCTGGGACAACCCCGAAATATTCAATGCCGGCCCTTCCTCCAGAAGCTCATGATGAGGATCACCATCATCTTGCTTATATTCCAAGAATCGCTGCTATGCATTCAGAAATCAAGCTTCGAAGATTAATTGTAAAACCGGGTCCTATGGATGGTAAACTCTCAATATTTCACTCTCCCCCCTTCTTACTACAAGGAAAGGCATATAATATTTGAAAAATGATTTTCACACTCACTTTTTCACTATCCACACTCCCTTTTTTTTTTATCCACATGAAATTATAATATTGCTCGTGGATGTGTGAAAAAGTGTATTAAAAAAATGATAAGATAGTAAATTTAAGTGGATAAAATCAAAAAAAAAAAAGAGCGGATAGTGAAGTTGGTTGAAGCCTTACACATTATACTCTGTCTATATATTAGGCTGAGGTTAGCATTTACCTTGAACTAATTACTATTTTCTCGGATTATCAAGTAGAAAAAGCTACGAACTTTGTATGATTCTGGGTGTCTGACCCTATCGGCTTTTGATTGAGGCTCTGTCCTTAGTCCTTGATTGCATGTTTACCTCTATTAATGTATTAATCATACGCATGTAAAATCTATAAATATGAGAATTAATTAATACGCACGTAATATCTCAATGTAATACACAGATTGCCAAATATACTGTAAGAGGAAATGCCAACAAGCAAAGTCCCAGGGACCGCAATCATGCTTTGCAGAGCTGCTATAATGAGCGGTGTTAATGACAAGTGAAATGGGTGCATGCCTGAAGGTGAAGAGAGATCGATGCAAGAGGCGGAAAATCATGTGGTTAAAGACGGTAGAAATGTCAATAGTTCCCTAAATCGGACGTCGATCTGGTCTTGCTTTCTCTATCATGATGTGATTTCATGTTATTGGGTGATGTGTTTTCATGTTATTGGGTATTTGTTTTCTCATAGTTTGTTTTTTGAATAAATGGTGTAGTTTGTAGAAGGCTGTTATAGGAACTATCTTTGGTTTATATTGTTGCTAGAGCTAGCATATCGATCTCAAGCCCTTACTTGAATAAAAGGTTCATTTCGCATAAAAGACTAAAATGTACAATCCCAAATCCAAGTTGGATTTGAGTAAAAGCTTCATTAATGATATATAATAATAGTACATTATGATGGGCAAAATAAGCCTTCAAAAAGCTGAGTAAAATTTTGAATAAAACTCAATCTGTTTAACGCCACGAAGATTGATTTGTTATTTCAAACGGAGCTACCTTTTTTTTTTTTTGTCAATCAATAGAAGATATCATTTTACATCAGATATAAAGTATAGAGTGTAAACCCAGGACATTATATCAATTGTGAGAGTCCACTAGATAACTAGGCCCAACAACTTAACCAATATAATAAATAACCCCATTATAGGATAGAAAAACAAAGAAATAATGAAAAAATCTTCTAAAGGAAAAACACTCATACGCATGTGAAAATACACAAATTTCTGACCTCCTAATGAGATAAAAGAGTCCTGATTAAGTGATCTAGTTCCAGTTGGTTGAGTAATATTTTACATATATATTGGATTTGATTTTTCATTGATGAATTTTTATCACTTATATACTTGTGATGATAGGTGGTCTCTTTAAAAGAGTAGTATTCCCCAAGTGGATAGTAATAACGTTAACAAAATCAAAAGTACCA
>CM033799.1:32513095-32706013 GCA_019656835.1 Rhododendron ovatum
ACACAGCATTGTCAAATTTCTCATGCCATTGTTTTGGTGCTTGCTTTAGACCATACAATGATCTAACAAGCCTACATACTTTCCCTTGTTTGCCTGGCGCGGAAAAACCCTCAGGTTGTTCCATGTAGATCTCTTCATCTAAATCGCCGTTCAGGAAAGCTATTTTTACATCCATTTGATGTATCTCAAGGTTACGCAAAGCTGCGATCGCGATGATCATCCGGATGGAAGTACTCCTTAAGACTGGTGAGTAAGTATCAAAGTAATCTAGGCCTTCTTTTTGTCTGTATCCTTTGATAACAAGCCTAGCTTTGTACTTATCAATTGACCCATCTGCTTTCATCTTCCTTTTGAAGATCCACTTGTAGCCGAGAGGCTTACTGCCTGGTGGCAAATCTACCAGTTCCCACGTATGGTTTTGCAGTATGGAGTCAATCTCACTCTTAATGGCCTCTTTCCACAAAGGACCCTCAGGGCAGCTTACAGCTTCCTGGTACGTCCGAGGCTCATTTTCTACCAAATAAGTCAGAAAATCTGAACCAAAAGATGTTGATGTTCTAGCTCGCTTGCTACGTCGTGGTTCAACATCAACTTCCTCTTCTTGGCCTTGTCTGCTTTCATTTGGCGGATGCAGAGTCCGTTTAGCAGAACTTGACTCTCCAATGGATCTATAAGAGAATATGTGTTCAAAAAACCCTGCATTCCTTGACTGCATGAGAGTATTCTTGTGGATATCTTGTATACCTGACTCATATACAAGAAATCGATAGGCACTACTATCGTCTGCATAACCGATGAACACACAATCAACGGTTTTAGGGCCTATCTTCTCCTTCTTAGGAGGAGGTACAACCACCTTCACTAGACAACCCCATGTTCGTAAGAATGTATAGGTGCGCTTCCTACCTTTAAACAATTCATACGGGGTTTTACCAACATCTTTGCGAGGTATTTTATTGAGGATAAAATTAGCGGTGAGAACAGCATCTCCCCACATGTTCTGAGGCAACCCAGAACTGATCAACATTGCATTCATCATATCCTTCAATGTATGATTCTTGCGCTCAGCAATACCGTTAGTCTGAGGCGAATAGGGTGCCGTGGTTTCATAGATAATTCCGTGTTGGGCATAGAATTCTCCAAATGGTGACTGAAATTCATCACCACGATCGCTTCTGACCACCTTAATCTTTCTGCTCAGTTGATTCTCAACCTGAGTCTTGTAATGAACAAACTTATCCAGGGCTTTATCCTTGCTTTTCAGCAAATACACATAGCAAAACCGAGTGCTATCATCGATAAAAGTAATGAAGTCCTTGTTACCGGCCCGAGTTTGGACATATTTTAGATCACACACATCAGTGTGGATTAAACCCAAAGGTTCTGTGCTTCTTTCTATTGTTTTGAAAGATGCTCTTGGCATTTTAGCCTCTACACAAGTCTCACACTTATGTTTTTTATCAAATTGGAAAGCTGGAATATGGTCCAAGTTAATTAATCTACGCATAAAATCATAATTAACATGACCTAGTCTACCATGCCACAAAAAGGAAGACTCAAGCACATAAGCAACAGGGGATTTCTTTTTATTGATAGTAGGGATAACAGTCATTATATTCATTTTAAAGAGACCATCGGTCATGTAACCTTTCCCTACATACATTCCAGCTTTAGTCAGAGTGACCCTATCAGCCTCGAAAACCAAGCGGAAGCCGTGCTTGCTCAACAGCGAACCAGAAACCAAATTCTTACGAATATTTGGCACGAACAGCACATTATTCAGAGTCAACTCTTTTCCCGAAGTCATCTTCAGGACCACTTTTCCCTGCCCCGCAACATCCGAGGTAGCTGAATTCCCCATAAACAGCTTCTCACCATTAGCATCCGGCTCGAAAGTAGTGAACAACTGCCTGTCACAACAGATATGACGTGTAGCCCCAGTGTCTACCCACCATTCCTGCGGGTTTGAACCAACCATGTTCACTTCAGATACCATAGCCGAGAGGTTGATATCAGACACTCCTGTCTCCACCTGAGCCTAGTGTGCCTGAGTGCGAGGGTTAGGTGTCTTCTTACACTCTGAAACTTTATGCCCGAACTTGTTACAGTTGAAGCATGTACCCTGAAACTTCTCTTTCTGTTTCTTGGCAATACCACCTCTCGGTCCCAGATTGACACTCTTGTCCTTCTGTTTACCAGCTTGCTTGTTAGACCGCTTGTCAAAACGCCTATCATTCTAGTTTTTCCTCCCACCGAAAGATTGACCATGCTCCATCATGTTTGCCTTGGCCATGTAGGAGGCCTTTGCACTCCTATCCATACCCCGATTCTCCTCTTCAATACGGAGCTTGATGAAAAGAGCCTCCAAGGTCATCTCCTTATTTTTAAACATGAGATAGCTCTTGAATTCTTTCCATGCTGGGGGTAGCTTGTGGATGACCGCAGCCACCTGGAATGCTTCACTCAGAATCATCCCTTCAGTCCTGATCTCGTTGAGCAGGAGCTGCAACTCTTGGACTTGGACTGCCACAGACTTGGAGTCCACCATCATATAATCAAGGAACCGGCCCACAACAAACTTTTTGGACCCAGCACCCTCGATCTTGTATTTCCTATCTAAGGATTCCCATAACTCTTTGGCCGATGGAGCCTCGCCATACACAGAATACAGCGAATCATCTAGAGCATTCAAGATGTAATTCTTGCACATGTAGTCATGCTCTTTCCACCTAGCCACATCAATCCGCTTCTGAGTGTCAGGATCGTCCTCAGCAATAACGGGTGCTTCCTCGACAAGCCACTTTGCCAAGTTCAAGGTGGTGAGATAGAATAACATCTTCTGTTGCCACCTTTTGAAATCGACCCCAACAAATTTGCCCGGTCTCTCCACGTGAGACATTGGAACGGAGGGAATCCCACGAATAGGAGCATGAATTGGAATAGCCACACCGCCATTTCCATTGCCACTGACATTACCAGTCTCCTTCTCTTTGCCAGTGCCAGTAGTTTTCCCTTGCTCAGTTGTCATGTTTTCCTGAAATTAGGAACAACCACATATAAGAGAACAAATCTCAATATCATAATGACAAGCTATATAGCATAGATTAACAATCTATCAGATAAGCTAAGTCTAACATCCCCCACAATACCATATAACCTGAGGGTCCCAGGGGGCGCGCCCCCTGGTGGGGGTCTCAGGGGGCCGTGCCCCCTGACGGGGGTCCTGGGGGCAACGCCCCCTAGCGGGAGTCTGGGGGCAGCGCCCTCAGTGGGGATTGACCTGGCTCGGGGGCAGCGCCCCCGAAAGGTAAACGGTATACACAATTTGCTACTAGCATGATTGTGGCCATCTGACTTCCCCTTCTGCAAAGCAGCGTAATTTGGGTACCAGCTAACACCACATAGGCCGCGCACCAAGGCTGAGTGATTCATGCCTACCACTGGCTAATCACTTCAGGCAAGGCACACATAGGCCGCAAGCCACCTCTGGCTAATCACATGCCTAGCACCCAAATCGCCTCTGCCAAGCAGATCATAACAGTGGGATCAAGGCCAAGCGATGTCAAGGCAGAAGCCAAGTAAATCACCCCAGAGGCCAACCAAAACTGATCCAAGGCCAAGCCGCGCACGACTGCCTTAGGCCGTAGCCTTTCTGTTAATTCCATCTTCGAGCAATGGCCATGTCGCGCACGAGAGGCCATGGCCGTAGCTAAGTGGATCTGTTATCGTATCACGTTACGATCCATTAATCAATCTGTGATAATCTCGTATGAATCATCGGCAGATTGATCGAACTCCTTATACCATGAACCTGACCAGTCATGAATCTGTTCTTGCAACTCAAATGTTAGTCCAAAACAGAAACTGTTTTCTGGAATTCGATGCCGATCAATTGATCAAAATCTTTCTTAAGCTTGTTGGAAAAAAATTTGGCAATAATAGAAAATTCCAAAGAACAATTTCAATGATAACAATACATGATTGAAACAAATTACAGATTGCGAAAAAATTTGAACAGAAGATAACGGAATACAAACGAAATCTTTGAAACCAAACCGAGTCCTGTGTGATACCACAGTCTCCTTAAGAAAGATTCGCCGCCTACCGTCGGTGTTGTAGGTTCGTGTTCGGCGTCTTCCTCCCAGGGTTGGCTCGGCTAAACCGCAAGCCGTCGGAACACCGCCGTCGACCGCCTTAGCGAACTGACTACCGTCTGCCTTTCTCTCTCAAAAACGAATTTCAGAATATGCAAGAGGATTGTAGAATTGCTTGTGCTGCTCCAAAAACGTGATGCTTCAATTTATAGGGTGGAGGAGGGCTAAATAACTCCTGCAATGAATTCTGCCCATTGAATTCAGAATTGAATTCTGCCATCAAGAGGGAGGAGTAATGCTGCCATCAAGGTAGAGGGGTTACGGGAGTTACGGCCACACACATCAATACGTCTATTGATTGTGGTGCGTCCAAATACAACGAACCCGGGACCGGTTGCCTCGGAAGACCCTCCAAAATCCCGGTTTCATTCACCCGAAATTTTGTAAATTTTCAACAATTTTGACATGATATTATACACTCGATCATGGTATTGCTCACATCCCAAAAACTCAATCGTCTTCATAAAATCCAATATAACAGTTTTGAAATAAATATGACACCAATGATTGAATTTAATGAAATAGAGCAACATCTAACACATTAAGTAATATAAGGAAGCAAAAGAGATGACAGAATTGTGCCTTTGGAGTGGTTTCACTTATACCTCCGCATGGATTTCAACATTGCATACTTCAATAGCTTCAAGCTCCTTTACCAAGCTCAAACTCCTAGGATTGATGCGAGAGGTTGCCACAACAACCTGTATAAAATCAATATTTTTTTTCGCTCATAAATACAATTTCAACCGTCAAAACACTTTGCAAGCTGCTACCGTTGTTATGTTTGTTCCCTCATCCGTATATGTGCATGTAACAATGACAGTCGAGCTACTTTTCAGAACCAGGTGCATGGGGATCTTAGTCTTGAAAATTAATAGTGTGTCAAAATGAATAAAACCATCCTTTTTCTATTTTTCTACCCTTTTTCATGGTGAAACATGCACTCTTAATAATCACAATCAAATGAAGAGGAAAACATAAAGAACGAAAGTAAGAAGTCAACACTTGGATTTTATAAGTAGATTAAAAAAAAAAAAAGCATGTTCAAAAGTATGAAAACTAATGGGCTATGAGTACATCTTGAGTAAATACCAATTTAACTTAGACCTTCTCGTTCAACCAATCAACAAAATCTTCCTCTTCAAATAAAGGGATATCTTCCTGCACGATGGAGTGCAACCAACCAATTAAAAAAGAACAAATATGAAAAGCTCCAAAGCACAAAATAGGGAGACTGAGCTGTTAGCCTCATAACAATGATCGTAAGATGATTAGAGTTCCAAAAAAAGATTGAGAAAATGAGAAAAAGGTGGCAATATTAGAGTTCCAAGAAAAAACTTTACAATAGAGTAGTCAATTTTAAATCCACAGGGAACTTTAGACAAAAAGAACCCCTAAAACAATACCTTTGTGGTTTTGAAACACAGAGTTCCTGATAACCTTTGTGGTCATTTGTTGGCCTGATACATTGTTCATAAGAAAAGAAATTAACCAGGTCTTCCAAAAATAAAAATTTAATCAGTAAAATATTGAACAACAATGGAAAAGAGAAGTAGAAAGGAACAAAAAATAAGTGCAAGTGGCTCTCTATGCAAAAAAAAAAAAAAAAAAACCTTACTAACCATAACCATGGATATCAGAACAGAACCAATGGGAGGTGAGGGGTGTGTTGGGAGGAGATCGAGTTGCAAACAAATCAAAATCATTCCATGTTTAAGGGCTTGTAAACAAATCAGAAACTCTTTGGTTATTAGAGAAACGTTTTGCTTATAATATAGATTCCTTACTGGTTTGATTTGTTCCTTGTTAATAGCAAATAAAATTTGTTTTCCATGGTAACGTACTGTAAGCTGGAATAGGAATTTTTATTTTTATTTTTATGTGTGTGAATGTCTTTGTTTTGGAATGGTTACCTATTTAGTTCTCACTCTTTTCCCAAGTTAATTGAAAACGTGTGTATCACATGGATTGCTAATTACCTATCCAAATTTATAGTTCGCCCTCCTACCCGTTAATTTCAGCCCTTGAAAAAATATGTACCGATATTATGATTGAAAATTTACGGATTTGAAAATCACCATCCCATATTATATAGATGATCATATCAAAATTTCCTTATTACGTACTCTTTCTATAATACCCAAATCATGGAATCAATTTTGGCATTTCTTTGGTCAATAAAATGTAAATTAAAACTTACTCGTATTTAGGTAGTCATATAGAATAGGTAGGACATACTTGCATGTACAATTAGTGCTAAATTTAGGTTTCGGAAAAGGAAACAAAATTAAATCAAAAGAAAGGAGATATGTTTAGTCTTCTCCCATATTAGGAAAATGTGTAAAACTTAAAAGAAAATTATCTTTAATGCTAACAATAGGTCAACATATAATTTGGAAGTTTGGAAAATATTTACATTACTGCAGATTTATACATTAGAAAATATTCATTCGATCCAACGGCTACAAAGTTAATAGGAAGTATGATCGAACGGTTATAGAGGGTGTTGTGTTTGCATGAATAGACATTTTAGTAGAAAACCGTCCTGTTTTATAATATAGATATTTCAAATACATACGAAAAAATGTGTGTGGTGAAGTTGGTTGAAATCTTACACGCTAAGAAATGGAGATGCTTGTAATTACCACGTGAAATATGATCTTTGATATAACAATTAAATACTGACAGTTAATATAAATATTCAAAACTTTGCCGTTCAAAAAGAATAAAAATTACGAATATTCATATCTTCATCTTTCAAAAAGAAGAAAAATTATGAATATTCATCATGGCGTCTAATTGTAGTAAATTAATCATGCCATAGTAATGACGAAGTAAATTTTTCGATACACTGTGATTCCAATTTATCGCATTTTAGGAACAATATAAACTCTGTAACCCAGTCTTCTGTACACGAATGCGCAAAGTTGGCTACCATGGGAAAA
The DNA here is from genome assembly GCA_019656835.1 of Rhododendron ovatum. Taxonomy (NCBI): domain Eukaryota; kingdom Viridiplantae; phylum Streptophyta; class Magnoliopsida; order Ericales; family Ericaceae; genus Rhododendron; species Rhododendron ovatum. The sequence continues at coordinate 32,520,195 of CM033799.1, forward strand.
TTTTATCCTTAAAATTTGACCCATTTTCTTCCTTAGCAAAGAGTACGCAATTTAATAAGGAAACTAAACATAATTAGCGCGTACGCAGTTAATGATAGGAAATAGATTTTGATACTGTAACGTCAATTTAATTCTCGCTCTTGCGACTTACATAAACCTTTGTGACACAATCAAATTTTCATGCGCACCTCAAAAAAAAATATTTGAATGACGGCAATCATCTTTTTGATCTGTAGATATTTTTCATTCCGCTCAGAAAATATTTTTTCAACCAAAAGTTTTGATAGAAATCTTTAAAATTTTCTTCTTCGTCTATTCCTTGTCTCAAAGATCCAGTATAAAATGGTCTCGTCGATTTTGTTGCGCGGGTCTTCCTTTCATTTTTCATCAAGTATTACTTCTCGATAAGAAAATGGTTGTTGTTTATGTTATATCATCGAAAACAAGTGGCCCCTCTATTTGAATTTTGTATTTTAGCCATTAAAGTTGCTTTATTCAACACAGCCATAAAAACAAGGTCATTTTGAATGCTTACAGCAGTGTACCTTCTGTTTTAGGTTTTGTACACCGAGGCCATTAAGTGCATTGCTTGGGCAAAACGAAAATTAATGAAAAGGAAAAGATGGCTAACCTGATTTTTCTCAACTCAAAAGATCTATATAAACTGTGACTAATCTTTTGATGTGCACTTAAAAAGGAGAACAGGAAGAGATGGCTCATTTTCAGTTTGTTGATTTTGCTAGCTGGATCATGGGTGGCTCACTTTTCCTAAAAGTGATTTTGAAAGATTTCTGCATTCCAGGGCAAGAATTAGCTGTCGTTTGTGCTTTATCGATGAGTGATGTTGGTGCCCGTGGCTCTGAAAATGTGTAACTTTGGTTCGATCGAATTGAAATAAGGAGATTGCTTTGCTCTGAAATGTTTATCGCCAGTTGTTCGCGCTTTATCGATTTATGAGTGATGTTGGTGCTTGTGGCTCTGAAAATGTGTAACTTGGTTCAATCGAATTGAAATAAGGAGATTGCTTTGTTCTGAAATGTTTGTTTTGTTTTACCTTGTTCTACATGTATAATTCCTTTCTGTATTTTTCTATAATTTTCCCTTTTTTTTCCTAATACACTTGAAAACAATCCAGCAAAATCAAAAACCAAAAAACAAAGCAGAAGAGCAATAGGACATAAGGGAACATCACATATATCGGCATAAATTTCGAATCAAGATCCTCTCTTGTTACTGTCCTCGTATGATTTCTCATGTGAATCAAAATATGACTAATTACAGTCTTAATTTATGACCCAAACCGTATATTTAAGATGAAAAATGATTAGCAAAGCCTAATATAATCTAAGTACATATATATGGCGGTTATGGAGTCTTGTGAAGATCATCCAAGCAGAAGAGTTGGACGAACAATTACATTATGTAACACTGGCTGAGCCTTCAAATCATGGCCTAAGCAAATGCAAGATGAAGGTAATTGATGTGGCACAAGAAATTTGTCAAAGGATATCACGATCAAATGCGAGATGAAGTCAGTTTCATTTCTATTCAAGATCTAAGATGGGTCATGCCCATTCAAATATGTAAAGAAGTATTGAAGATCAACATTGAGGCTCTTCATGAAGATTATCCGGTACACCACCCTGGATGATGAACTACTGCAACTTGAAGGGGGAGTTTAGGGCTCGACGAGCTTCGAGCAAGGAAACAGCAAAGCTCTTGTCCGACGTAATTTTCGAGATAGCATCTCTAAGCTCTTTTAATCCTCTTGGGTTTGGTGACACCGAGGAGCGTAGAAAAGAGGTAGGGATGCTATCTCGAAAATTATGTCGGATAAGAGGTTTGCAGTTTCCTTGCTCAAAGTTCGTCCAACCCTAAACTCCCGTCCAAGTTGGAGTGGCTGCAGTTCATCATCCAGGATGGTGTACCGGATAATCTTCATGAAGAGCCTCAACGTTGATATCTTCGGTACTTCTTTACATATTTGAATGGGCATGAACCATGTTAGATATAGAAATGGAACTTCACCTCGCATTCGATCGTGATATCCTTTGACAAATTTCTTGTGCCACGTCAATTGCCTTCATCTCGCGTTTGCTTGGGCCATGATTTGAAGGCTCAGCAGGTGTTACATAGTTCGTCCAACTCTTCTGCTTGGATGATCTTCACAAGACTCCAAAACCGCCATATATATGTACTTATGTTAGGCTTTGCTAATCATTCTCCATCTTGAACCAACTCTAAATTTTTTTTTTTTGACTGGAATAGGGTGGGAGGGGACGATCAGCATAGCAACTCCCCTTCGGCGTGACCATAGAGGCTCCCTACCCGCCAATGGAATGTCTGGTTGAGCCATAGTTACTATCCGTGAGAACAGGCCGTCACCACAGCACCACCTAAATACACGTTGGTGGGAACAAAAATTCCCCAATCCCATGCCACTTGCACGACTCGAAACCGAGCCGTGCCTGCGGGAAGAGGGAGGCCCAGCCAACGAGGCTATCACCTTCGGTGGTTGAACCAACTCTGATTGGCATGTAGAAAACGAAGGAATCTTGGAAAGAAACGAAGAGAGCATTTAACTCGATCCAAACTTTTATAACTGAAGAGGGAGTAGGGGTTTGGCTTAATTAGAAGCTTTCTTATCGATTGGATTATTTTCTGAGTGATATGATGAGGATGGATATAAATATACTCTCATATTAGCAACCACTTCCCATAAAATTAGGACTCGATCGATCAGAGATCAGAGATATCCTCAACTGCCTCCTAGTTAACCTAGTCAAGCAACCAAGTGATCGAGCTTATCAAGGAGTACTACTATTACTTATCCTCGTTCGATCAAACCTCCAAATCAAACCTCCATCAAGTTGACTTAGTATAAATCAATCCCTTCAATCTCTCAACAAATTATATCACAACAGGACAATATGCCAAGTACTTTTGACGTAACAACGTTTGAGATTTGGCATATCCACGGAAGAGCCATGAATAAGTCGTTTCCGGAGCTAAACAATCTCAGTCGTCTGTTTTGGTATTGGACGGTCTGGATTTTAAAAAAACTATTCACGCGAAGAGTTAAACTTTTGATTTTAAAAAAACGATTCGCTGGAAGAGTTTAACTCTACGCTCGAATAGTTTTTTTATTCATGAAAAGCTTCGTAAACATTTATTCATGGAAAGTTCCGTAATAAAGTTTTTCTCTTCAGGCATTTCTTCTCTGCCAAACAAACAAAAGGCCAACTCCTTTTGCCTCTCGATCAACGATTGCCCCACCAAAAGCCCACCTCGATCTCAAATTTCTTCACCAAAATTAAAAGACCGATCATGTACAAGGGTTTTGAATATGATTTCATTTTTGGCTCATCGATCACTTATTGTAATTTAGTTCAAAGTCAGTCTTACATGATTTTTGAGATTTGAAAAACGTCAAATTTTACTCCACTTTTTAGATTGTGAAACTGCTTTTGTTCTATTTTGTTTGTCATTCGTTAAATATAATCTACTCTATCCTACGGGACTATGGGAGGGAAATGAATGCTTACGAAAATCGAACCTTACCAAGTGCATAGGAGTATAAGAGAGGCATCAACTGTGCGCCTTTCACTCCACTTGCAAGTAGCATAGTTTAGTAATGAATTTTATTCTAGAATTATATTCCGTCCGTATCATTCCAACGACCCATTTTCATACCTCAACACATGCTTGCCTGGTCCAAGCCCATGGGTAGTGTGGCTGTCCCGGCGGACCCAAGTCTAAGCGTGGCTTTTCCGGCCTGGATCAGTCTTCATCCTAGACAAGTCAACAGCCCTCAGCTGTCGGTATGAATACCACCGAGGCTGAACCTTGATACCGAGCCTTTAAGCCCGTTGCCCATTTAGAGGTTTGACCATTCCAGGCGGACTTAGGGGTTGGGTCCAGCCTTCTGCAGAGTGTAGTGACCGTGACCGAACCGTCATATTCGGCCCACTACAATAATCTCATATAACACAATCACATGATGATGGTTACTTTGAATATTAATGTGTAACGATTAATTATAGTAGGTTGGTTTGCTTAAGCGGAACTACCTGCAATTACAATGTGGTGTGAGCACTTTCATAAAACAATCAAACAACGAAAGTTAATACGATTTTCTATTTTTTGCTTGGCAGTCAATACGAATATTCACCGCCACGTCTAATGGTAACAACAATGGAAGGGAAAATAAATCACGCCATAGTAAGTAAATAATCTGTCATAACGCGCTTACGTTTATCGCATTCCTGGACTATATATGAACTCTGCAACCCAATCCTTCATATGTGCCGCTAAAGCACAAATATACAAACATGGAAGTTGTAGGTTTGATACCGTAGAGTACAAAAATAAATCGTGTAGGTTTTTAAATCACAAATTCTCGAGGTTTTTTTTTTCTTCCTGCATCAAATCCCGTGGTTAGGTACAGTCTACCGTGGTCTGATGTATTTTGTTTGGTGGTCCTCCCGTTCTACTTATCAAGAATTCCTACATGACGAAAGAGCGGTTGTTGTTCATGATATATCATCGAGATTAATGAAATACCTTTTTAACCGTTCAAAAAAAATGACATATCATCGAGAGAGTTAATAAATTAGGCCCACCCAACACTTATGTTACACAGCAAAATCATAGAAAGATTTTAAAGCAATGCTTACAGGTAAGCATTATTTGTCCTACAGCGAGGCGTATATTTATTGCATTGAGTAGGGAAAAAGAAAGCAAGCGCTATATATATGAGCCTTTTTGATATGCGAGTACTAGAAGGAAAAGAGGTGAGTTAGGAAAAACTGAGCAGGAGAAGAGAAGGAGAAGAGATTATTGAGGATGGTTTATGTTCGTTTCGCGGATCTCGTTCTCTTCATAGTGGGTGGTCAACATACTTTCGATTTGTTCGTTAAACGCTTTTGCATCCCTGGGCGAGAAATGACAGACGTCGATGTTCGTACTTTATACACAAGTGATGGCGGTACCGATTGTTTCTAAACAATTGTAGTTTGCTTGAATCAAATGGAAATAAAAGAGATTGCTTTGATCTGTATATGGTCTTGCTAGATTTTGTTTGGCTCTATGATTTGGTTCATATTTTCTGTTGTTGCCCTTGTGGTATAGGTCATTATTTAGGTTAAATGTTAGTAAATCTCATGGGATTTTGAAGATCTAAGCCACTCTACCACATAGAGCACAAGAACAAAAACACCTATGACTACCATGTCCTATTAGAATCCTCTTTCACAACTTAAATTTAGAATGACTTTAGATTAAAGATTTGGGAATTAAGTTGGTGTGTGGAATTACTCTTGTATCTTTTCCCAAAAAAAAAAAAAAACCCATACTTTCCCACTTGTTGGGTGCTAATCAGGCTGCCTCCCACATCGGGAGTTTAGATTGTTGTGTGCTTGTGTATAACGGTCCTCCACCACTTACCTAGACAGCAATTGCCTAGGTAAGTTAGAGTGTGAAATTATTATTCTACCCTTTTTAAAAAAAGCTTTGGAAATAACCAAAAAAAAACAAAAACAAAACTATGGGAATCATTGAATTACTAATTCAATTTAATCTTTTCCTCGGCTTTCCAACTTCTTGTTTTTCCCGAGCTTTCCCCTAATCCAATCCAAAACATCTTAATCGAGGACTCAGGGGAGGTGCTGTGCAGTAAGCCAAAACGACGTCGTTTTGCGCACTGTTGTGTATTCCTTTTTCAGCTAACAAGGCCCCGTTTGGTTCCCAACTTTCTCTCTCAAACGGAAATGAGGATTCTCACTCTTCTTTCTCATCTGCCTCTTCAACCAAATCCCAAATCTGGTCCCAAACTATACTTTGTAGGAGAACACCTCATCTTCAGCCTTTTTAGCACCATCGTCAGTGAAATTAGAATCAAGAAAAAAACGTAAGCGAACTCTAATTTTCCTCTTTGCATTTGTACACAAGTCTATATCACATGAAAAATACAGGATTTGAAAATTTTAAAAATAAAACTAGACAACGTTGTGATGTTCTCTTCATCATCCTTTTGGGACAGAAAAATTGAGTGTTTATGTACGTTCGGAGATGGGGTCAGGGGAGATGGGGTATCTGTACAACTTTCATTTGGAAACTTACATGGAAAGGAGACGTAAATGGCTTAGTATGCAAAATCAATATGTTAAGTAAAAACAATCTGTATGTACTCCCTCCGTACCTTTTTAAGTGTCCTGCTTCGTAACTCCAACTTATTAAAAAAGACATCATCATTATACCTTTCACATCAACTTTTTCCTCCATTTTTCCTACTTACCCATCATCATTACACTTTTACTCACTAACTTTTCAAAATGGAATCTACTTTTAGGGGCAAAATGGAAAATTCATCAACTTTCACCCACTAACTTTACAAAATGGACACTTATTAAGGGATAGCCCAAAATGGAATAGTGGACTATAAAATAGGGACGGAAGGAGTATATATTTATAAAAATTTGAAGTCTGATACCTATTTTAGAGCATGAAATTAGTAAAATTTGAATTATGACACTTAATTTGAACTTGAATTCTTGCACCTAATTTCTCTAGCTAACCGATTCCATGATTAATTTGTGCTATTTTTTACGTTGAATTTCCAAAAGAAAATGATTCCAAATTATCTCATCTAGTGATTCCATGATTTGGATATCATCGTATAAGCTATAACTGTTAACTATAACGGGGTTTAATTTGTTAGCTTAAACATACGGCAGCATCTGTGTAATTGCCACATGATGATCTTTGTTAAAAACAATCAACGGTACAAATATTTGCATATATAGCCAATTGTAGTAATATTCTAAGGCAAAATAATTAATCAGGCCATACCCAATTCATATCGAAGTAAATGTCCTGTGACATTGTGGCTTCGGTTTATCACGTTCCTAGCCTGGACTATATAAACTTACCGATTGGGCGCGCCAATCCGTACATGCACCTAAAACACGCATATGCGAATGCGGTTACTTTTAACATTAATTTGGTCCGATAGTTTTCAACTCCTTGTCTGATCGAGCAAAAGAGTACGAAACAAATCATGTACATTTTCTTTGTCAGACTGCGAAATATTCCTCGATCGATCGAGCTTTTCTTTTCTTCCTCCAACTCTATCTCATTGGTACCGTTCACTCCATGGTCTCATCAAGAATTCCTACACGAGATTGAAGAGGGTGGTTGTTGTTCATGACATATCGTCGAGTGACTAATTAATTGGCCAGGTAAGCACCATTTGTATATACAGAGAGGAATACATTTAATGCATTATGTAAGGCAAAAGAAACCGAGGTCTATATAAACCTCTCTGGATATGCACTCGAAGGAGAAAAAAAGAGAAGAGGAGGAGCCGAGGAGGAGGTAAGTGACAATGGTTTACAGTCATTTGGTGGATTTTGTTGCCTTTATGATGGGTGGTCCGTTTGTTTTCGATACGTTCGCGAAGGGTTTTTGCATCCCGGGGCGAGAAATGGCCGAGGTTCGCCACGTTTTATCGAAGACGACGAAGAGTGATGGTGGTGCCCGTTACTCGAACCAATTGTAATTTGCCTTCACCTTAAAATTCAGAGTGTGTTGAGATCAATGATTTATTATTGGATTGGAAAGAAATACTATATTGAAAGAGATATCATTGAAATTTGCTCAATTTTGTCCCTCATCTTTCCATTGTCTTCTTCTTGTTCTTTTTTTAACTTTCCTCATCAAATTCAATCCGCGGACACTGTTTGAATACAAAATCACTCAAAGATTGATAGCAACTAGCTAGCAAACTTTTGACAGGCCAAGCTCGTATTTCAAAATTGCCCATTGTTACATTGGTGGTACTTAGTCCCAACATTCTCTTTCAGGGTACTCATTTTGAATGCCCGTAATCTCAAGGGCCGGAGGCCATCTGATGAGCAAGTTAATATAGGAGTGTAGTGATCATCCGGACCGCTAGTTAATTTCTCTAATCAGTGGTTCAGATTCATTGTAAAATTTTACCGGTCAAAGTAGAAAACGAAGATGAAAATGGCAAAAAACGAAAGATGGCGGATCAGAATTAATTGGCCAGGTAAGCACTATTAATTTGTTCAGATTTAATTGGCCAGGTAAGCACTATTAATTTGTTCAAATTTTAACAAAACAAAGATGCTAATTTATGGAGGCAAAACAAATAGCAAAAAAACTACCACAATAATTACATGAAGAAGCTAATTTAATTCCTTATTTATTTTATCTCTCATTCACCATAGATTAAACGTTTCCTGATCTTCTTCACCGCATGTAGCTATATCGACGTTATCAGGTTGTTCCCGTCCTTGTTGTTCCGGGCGTCGCGTAGTTCGAGTTCAAACGAGGTCGTAGTTCTTGGGCCAGTGGTAGTTGTTGGTGTTGGATGGTGGGGTGTGGCTGTTATGGTGGTTGGGGATCAGATCTGTAGTCTTTACTATGGTGGCAATGATGGTTGCGGTCCTAGTCAACGGTTTGGGCAACCGGGGTGTGTGGATCTGTTGTTTCTTGTAGGTTTTTTTGGATTGTTGCTATTTTTGGGATCTGTTCTTTCTCATTCCTTGTGGATATCGTTCTCACTCCTTGCGGGTAGGGTTGTTTTTCCTCATGAACTCTATGTGAGTTCTTCGAGACTTGTTGTAACTCTCTGTGGCTCGATACGTGGCTAAAAATTCTGTGTGAGAGAGTAGTTTCGATATGTGAAATGCTCTTTCCCTCTATTGTACTGGTTTCTTCTCCACAATGGAAATCTACTAAACTTTGACAAAAAAAAAAAAAAAGATTCCCGGACCAAGTGAGGCCCAAGCATTTTTTTTGGGCTCGGTAATGGAAATTTTATAAAGAGTGGATTTGGATTAAAAAGTTGAATGACTTTTTTTTTTTGTCCTTGTTTAATTTTTTTTTTTTTGCATTTGTTTGTTTTGCGTCAAACTTTTGTGACTTATTAATTTGTCTCAACGAGAGAAATCAGAAAAGTAAAAAATTTTAATCGAAACTCATAATTTTTTTTTAATAAAGACAAAAATAAGTCAATAAGTCAGCTTTTTTACTTATTAATGTCTTTTTGAAAAAAATGAGTTTCGATCAAAATTTTTTATTTTTCCAATTCCTCTCACCAAAACGAATCAATAAATTACAAAAGTTTGACTCAAAACTAACAAATGCAAATTTTTTTGAATAAAGACAAAAAAAAAGTTTATTGTTCCACTTTTAAAGCCAAATGAGGCCTAAGTTCAATACGGGTACAATGAGATGTGGATAAGGATTGGCGAGAGCGCAATACAAGAATGCCAACAAGAGGGGCATCCAAATAAGGTAGGCATCCAATACGATATGCACAGGACAGTGTAAGCCTTAACCACTTACTTAGTCAGCAATTGCCTAGAGTGTGTAGAGTTACTCTTCTACCCTTCCTTAAAAAAAAATATTGTGGAATAACTACAAAACAAAACTATGGTAATCATTGAATTACTAATTTAATTTAATCTTTTCCTCAGCTTTCCAACTTCTTGTTTTTCCTGAGCTTTCCCCTAATCCAATCCGAAACATCTTAATTGAAACGTCCAATTAGTTTGCATACATTTTCTACGATAACAAGAGTGTCCAAGATCTCTCAATGAATAACCATTTCGCGAGTGATTATTCAGTATGATCTGAAATCCAATCCGAAACATCTTAATTGAAACGTCCTTTTAGTTTGCATACATTTTCTACGATAACAAGAGTGTCCATAATCTCTCATTTGAATAACCATTTTGTGAGTGATTTTTCAATGATTATGGAGCACCGCCACGTACTGCTCTAGAGGCTTCCACCACCACACGTTCACATGGGGTTCATACACCATGTTTTGAGCTCCATGTAGATGTTTTGTGCATATATGGTTGATGCCCTTGAAGAACCACATGGCCGTCCTCAAAGAACAAGCACTATTTTTTCCTTTTACACAAGCCAAACTGATCATATCCCAAACAAAATTGCCCTCAGTACTCGTTTTTTTTTTAAAGGCAAAAATAATAGTGATCTATAACTCGAAGAATGGTACATAAAAAAAGGGAAAAGGCCAAACTTGTGAGGACTCTCACCTAGATAATATGAATACAATTATATGTTATGGTATAATGAATAATTTAGTCATTTTATAAATCTTTTTAAGAAGATTTCGGTCACTTTACTACTACAATATTGTTAAAAGATGACACTTTAAAAAGTGAAAAGATGTCAATTTTTGAAAAAATTGTAATTAAAAAGATTGCAATAGATAAATAATGTCAGTCATCTAAAAAACTGTGATATAATATATTTATGATGTCACTTTCTAAAATAGTGACATAACTATTCTTTTTTTTTAATGTCAGTTTCTCCTAAACTATGATCTAATATATTTATAAAGTCACTTTGTAAAATAGTAACATAATTATTCTTTCTTTTTAATGTCAGTTTCTCCTAAACTGTGATCTAATATATTTATGATGTCACTTTATAAAATAGTGAAATAACTATTCTTTCTTTTTAATGTCAGTTTCTCCTAAATTGTGATCTAATATATTTATGATGTCACTTTGTAAAATAGTGACATAACTATTCTTACTTTTTAATATCAGTTTCCCATAAACTGTGATCTAATATATTTATGATGTCACTTTGTAAAATAGTGACATAACTATTATTTCTTTTTAATGTCGGTTTCTCCTTATAAGTGACATTGAAGAACAAAAATTTGTTTTTGGAGAAAACGGTGCCATTTATGAGCGTCGTTGCTTTGAAGTCTCAAATCAGTAACGGGTCGTTACATATGGTATCAGAGCCTGTACCAACCAGAAATGTGAGACAGAATCTTAACCCCATACGAGGACGTGTGTTCTTAAGTGGGGGAGATTGTGACGCCCTGCCCCTGGGGAGTTCCAATTAGTGGTCAACCGGCCTGAGGGCAGTTGGGATTTGTGCGAGGGGCTGTCGGATCGGTGACCAGAAGGGTCAACCGAGGGTAGTCCCACATCGTTTGGTGAAGTGTAAGTTTTATGCAATAAATAATATATTGTCATCATATCTTGCACAAGGACTTTTAAAGCTATGAGAGTGCCAAAGCCAATTCTAACTTCATAGTTAAGCGTGCTCACACTGGAGTAATCTTGGGATAGGTGACCTCACTGGGAGGTTTGATGGGATTTGGTGTTTAAAGTGGATAATATTATACAAGGCTGGAGCGGGTCGTTACAAAAGATGACGGTTTTAAAGCACTTTAATGACGTTTCACAACTGTCATCTTTTATTTTCAATTACGTTTATAATGCTTCATCTTTATAGATATTAATGACAGTTTCAAACCGTCATTTTAAGATTCAGACTTTTAATAACAGCTCCATAGATGATTGTTTCAAAACTGTCATCTTTCACGTTTAATGACACTTTTAAACTGTCATCTTTTACGATTATTGTTGTAGTGCTTGCTAACTTAAGGAATCATAGAAACAACTCGTTTTGACGATTCAACGGCACCTTCCAGACAACCTTGTGGATAGCCTAGAAATGATTTTTGAACGATTTAAATTGGTCTAGTTCAGGAATTCAGTATCGAAGGTAGAATGTCGCCCGATTCTGGCTGACATTGCGTATTGACTACGAATCAGGCCGCAAGCACGTTTTGAAGTCGAAAGGCCTGCTGGATTAAAATTTTGAAGTTTTGGATTTTTCCTTAGAATTCTGAGAGTGGGACGATTCTTAAAATTTTCTAATTAGTCTACCGCGCGAATTTGATATTTTTCTGAGATCAAATTCCGGACAGATTTCGTAAGCACGTGCGCGCCTACGCACCGAACTTTTGCATGGCTAGGTGGTAAGAATGAGACAACATGTGTCCAAGTCTAGGACACATGTCACAATCCACCCACCATTTTTTTTGCCTATAAATAGAATTTACTTGCATGCTTGTGATACAAAATAAATCAAAGCATATATATATATATATATATATATATATAGAGAGAGAGAGAGAGAGAGAGAGAGAGAGAGAGAGAGAGAGAGCCAAGGAGGAAAGAGAAGCTCTTTTGAGCTTAGGTACAGCTCACCCTTTCTATCTTCTAGCTTGTTTTGAAGAATCTTGGCTGATTTGGTTTGCATGCAAGCTAAAAAGGATACTAAGACATGTTGTAGTTCTAAGACAGATTTTCTGAGCTTTAGTTTTTGCCCTTTTTTGTCCTTTTTAAACTAAGAATTTTTACCGGGGCCCTTCAAGTAAGTTGTAGATCTTTTTGTTGGGAAGATTTGGCCGCTGAAGTCAACTAAAATGGATTTAAGATGAATTAGTTATGGTTCTTTTACTACAAGCTGTCCGGTGTAGGACGAATCTGAAAATACCCCTTTTGTTTTGAGTTTTATGCTCTTTTTTTGCAAAGAGGGTCACTATATTCTTTTCTCTAGAGTTACATCTATGGGTTACTTAACTTTGGGGACTGATTTTACTTTTATTGGATTAAAAATGAGTGAGTTACACTCTTTTTGTTAAAAGGTAGCAATTTTTCCTATTTTGAGTAGTTTGTAGTCATTTTTGTGAAATTTTGTTTTATGAACTGATTTTCTCCGAATTTTAAGAATTAATTCGACATTTTACTTCTGATATCAGAATCTTAATTTTTATTTTTGGTCCCAAATAAATTATGATAATACTTTTGGTCAAATCGTTACGCTACCTGTTTTAAAACTAGTCCAGAATTTGATTTATATATAGGTATACAAATCACCCATGTCTTTTCATGTCTTACTCTATTCATTCTTTACTTTATGTTGAGTTGTATTATGAACTTATTTGATTTATATATATATATATATATATATATATATATATATATATATATATGTATGTATGTATATATGTATATATATGTATACAAATCACCCATGTCTTTTCATGTCTTACTCTTTTCATTTTTTACTTTATGTTGAGTTGTATTATGAACTTTTAAGTTGGTTGCTTAAGTCGGGTGTGTCGTTTGGCGATAAATAGACGTACGGTACCAAGAACGGACCCTGACACCTCCTATCGACTAAATAAGTTTTCTGTCATCCTAAAATGATGCATGCACGAGATTTGACATTGTGTGACATGAAATTTATGCTATATACCAAGGTATTTACAAAAACAGCAAATTAGTCTAAAGTCCAAAAGAAGAGGCCCCAAATTAGATTTAGTCCAGCTTAAATTTCAGTGATGTGTAAAGTCCATTAATGAAAATATTTTAGAGTTTAAGGTCCGTGAAAAGACCAAATTGCCTTTAATGAGACAAGGGCCTTGTTTGGCTAACACAAAAAATGTCTTTTTTATTTAAATGATCTTAAATGAGACAAGGGCCTTGTTTGGCTAACACAAAATATGTCTATTTTCGTATTTTTTGATCTTGTTGCACTTTCATGGGGTACCTTAGGATTTTAGGCACTTTCATAGGGTACCCTAATGTTTTAGGCACTTTTATAGGGTTTTAGGGTTTATTTTCCTATTATAGGGTTTTAGCGGTTTAGGCACTTTCATAGGGTACCCTAGGGTTTTAGGCACCTTCATATATAGGGTATCCTAAAATTTTAGGCACTTTCATATGGTACCCTAGGGTTTTAGGCACTTTTATAGGATTTTAGGGTTCATTTTCCTATTATAGGATTTTAGCGGTTTAGGCACTTTCATAGGGTACCTTAGGTTTTAGACACTTTCATATATAGGGTACCCTAAAATTTTAGGCACTTTCATAGGGTACCCTAGGGTTTTAAGCACCTTCATATATAGGGTATCCTAAAATTTTAGGCACTTTCATATGGTACCCTAGGGTTTTAGGCACTTTTATAGGGTTTTAGGGTTCATTTTCCTATTATAGGGTTTTAGCGGTTTAGGCACTTTCATAGGGTACCTTGGGTTTTAGGCACTTTCATATATAGGGTACCCTAAAATTTTAGCTACTTTCATAGGGTACCCTAGGGTTTTAGGCACTTTCATCACCGGTCAACGCCGGTCAACGCCGGTCAACCTTGGTCAACGCCGGTCAACTTTAGTCAACGCCGGTCAACCTTGGTCAACGCCGGTCAACTTTGGAAGGGATTATTTGTAAATTTTGGACAGAATGTCCTTTAAACTTTAGAGAAAAATATTTATGTCCTTACCATGGCAAAAACCCTTATAGTATGTCCTCCTACTCAATTTACCCAAAAAAAGGGGGGGAGTTTAAGTTACCATTTTGCCCTTGGGGCCGTTTTGTGCCTAAATTACCATTTTTATGTATTAACTAGTGAAGTTAATCTTTTATGTTAATTTTCTTTGAATTCTTATTTTTGGATCAGATTTTCATTAGTTTAATTTTAGTTGATTAAAGTAGTCTGAGTCTACTATATTAAGGTTAATAGGCTATTTTACTCTTTGGAAAGTAATTATACTTTTATTACTCATTCTTTTTGACTAATTTCTTTTCTTTTGACTTTTAACGTCTTAGTTGGTGGGTGTTTGATTTTGGTTTTGCTTTATGTTTATGTTCGGGTGTGCGAGGGTGAACCGTAGGACACATTTAGCCTTAGCTGCATCGGCCGGCAAGACGAGAGGTGAAACATACACTATCTTTATTATGCTTTGTTTAAATACCTAAATCACCTTCGCATGCTATAATGAAGAAGAAATTACTTATGAAGTAATGCTGAAAAAGAATGTATAATTTTCTTGTCGATGCATCTAAACATGGGTCCCTACTTGAGGACGGTAAGAAGACAAAATGGAATTGGAGTAATAAGGTTAGAGGATATTGATCAGATATCCTGATGGTTTGACGTCATTTCCTTTTATGCAGAGGTAGCTCCTTTAGAATTCTGATTGAAACTTGTACATGAAATATGCATGAAATCGACTAATAAAAAATTCTGATTGAAACTTGTTCATGAAATATGCATGAAATCGACTAATATAAAGAATAATATGATATCTTGCATATCTGGAGGGTTTTCTACTTTAACCTATAAATGATAAGATTTCACTTTACCAGTTTAACTTTAATTGGGATCGATGAATCCATGACGTAACAAGGATGCATGGTCTTGGGAATGGAAGAGAGAACTTGTTTTCTCAAGAAGTTTTTCAAATTAAAATTTGAGTTCGATAGCTCATATTTTACACGAGCTTTAGCTTATGAGTTTTCAAAACAACTCTTTTCAGGTCACCAGCAGTAGTAGCTGGACTAAAATTCTCCTAAAGTCGAAGTTCTTTTTGTTGTGTGTATTCTCAGATGTGCTGTCGTGGTTAAGATATGTTATATAGGATAGTTTTTGTTAGCCGGTTTGTTCCGGTCTATGATGACTTATGTTGTGTAATCTATGTACTCGTATGACTTTTCGCATCCGCACATTAGAACTTCGGATATTTTGCGATATGAAAACTAGTAACTTTTTCATAAAAAAAAAATGCTACACTTATAATATCAAGTTTTAAGTCTTTTGGTAACTAGTAAAAAGTGGTTTTAAATAAATCTTTCCTTTACTGTTTACAACTTTAGACCTAGAGTGTCTTAATTGCACTGGTCAATCACTGACCCATATCTTGCTGGTTTACAGTAATTTTGTCCATCTCGTTGTCTCGATCATGGGCGGTCCGCTTTCATTCAGTTTGTTCGTCAAAGATTTCTGCATTCCGGGCTGAGAAGCGGTTGTTGCTCATGTTTCGTCAACAAGTGATGGTGGTACCCATTTTTTTTAAGCAAATGTAATTTGGTTAAAGCAAATTGAAATAAAGAGATTGTGTAGCTCCAGCTTAAGTTTGCTATTTTATGTCCTGTAGTTTGGTTATTTGATTATTTGTTGTCCTTGTGCTAGAATCTATTTAGAGATTATTTTCGTACTTGATAAGCTTGGATCTTGGTTTTAATAAAATGATTTTTACCAAAAAAAAAAAAAAAAAGGGAAGTTCGGATCTTCGGTTTGTAAAGGTATGAACCTTAAAAGTTGAAGTCTCCATGTAATGATCCCTCATGCAACGCAAAATTGAATCGATCACGGATTTTTTTGACGATCCACATGGTTTATTTCCTATGTCTCAATGCGTTTAATGTCTTTGCAGAGAGTCAATTCCATTGGATATCGGTATCTAGTTAACAACTATATATGGCACAAGTGAAATTCCTCGCATGGCTTTTTTTTCCCTTATATTTCTATCCTTTTAAGTTTTTACTTGTAAAATATGAGAAGAAATATTTTACAGACCTCAATGATAAAACTATACAATGAGGTCTCTATTTATACAAGAGGAGGGAGCCTAACTACGGAAGGGAATTATCCCAATTATAATAAAATCGTAATCAATCACAATCTCAATATATATCACGATATGATCACGATATTATTTTGTATATGTATTTATTCTAACATTAGTTTCAATAACTTTTGTCATTATTCAACTTAATTTCAATAAATTTTTTTACTTCTTCAATTGGTCGAGATTAATTTAAATAATCTAATTTTTCAGATTTTATTTTTAAAATTTTGACCTTTTGTGATTTCTTTGCTATCATAATTCATCTTCTTTAATATTTCCAATGACGAGGAATTGAAAAGGACGTATACTCCAATTCGATAAATGTAAGCTTGCTAATAAAGTTTCATTATGAAGTTCGTGACTTCGTGACAACTCTGTGTTATTCTTCTTCTTCTTTTTATCCCCGAAAAACGTCCAAAGGACACTCTGTGTTATTCGATGTAAATGTTATTACACATTGGAGAGATACTTTTTTGTACGAGTTCTCTACTACAATAATAAAATTCATAAAATTACTTAGCTTGAACTTTTAGTATCAAGTGCTAAAATAAATCACTTAAAGGTCAATCAACAAAAGCATGCTCTGTGTTTTGTAGTCGGTATACAATTATTTATTTTGAATTTACCTTTGTTTTTTTGAAGTCATTTAAAATATGTATAGGATCCAATAATATATATATTGGAAGCTCACAACTCCCTCCACCACCACTCTTCTCCGGCCACCTACTTCCGCCCTTCCTCAGCCGTCTCTCCTCTGGCGCCCTCCACGACACCCACATCATAAATCCTCCCCTCTCTCCTCAACCAACATTTCTTCTGAAATTGTTTGTACTCCAAAATGACCGTCCAATAAAAGTGTGCCATGTTTCGGGTAGTTGGTAACAAAAGGGAGCAGAACAGGAATTCTTCCTATGCCAAGTAGCTGTGGCTATAGCAACTTGGTTTCCGGATATGTGGCGGTCGGAATGCAAAGATTGTGGTTTGATTGTCTCCCTGAAATCATGGTTTGGTAAACTGCATGCCAAAACATGGCAGTAGTTGGTTACAAATATGGTGCATGATTTCAAGCTCTACGGATGTTGTGCACCATGATCCTAAGAATTGGGTGATAACCGCCCACGGCCGTCTATAAAAGCAAGAAACGGAGAAGAGAAAAGCCCTCCAACACAACTTCAAGCTCCTGCTTCAATTATCTTTCTTTTGGCACCGGCCACGCCATATTTATTTTTCTGCACTTTCAATTTTGGCAACTTCGTATAGTTGCTTGTAATTTTTATTATTTTCGACAAAGGTAATCCCGAGCATTTCCATTTTAAGAAGTCCTCTTTGTTGAGGCAAAAAAGAACGGTTAGTAGACTCCGCGCACAAGCCGAAACGTTTGTTTCGCCTTTTTGAGAGAGGAGAAACGTCTCCATTACATTCTCAACACAAGGCACCACTAGTGGTGCCAAAAGAAACACCCCCATTCCAATCACAACCAAAAACGGTGGTAACTGTCCAGGCCCGGCCCTGAGTTTTTCGGGGCCCTAGGCGACCAATCAATTTGGGGCCCTTCACATCTACAAATGAAATATTTTCAAAAAGATACAAATTGTCCCAAATATAAGACTTGCAAATACTTATATGGCCAGGTCACAAAAATTACAGTACAATAACAAAAATTATAGTACAATAACTAATAAGTATCACTTGAACATTACTCTTCTTGCATTTTTAGAGGCAAATAAATCAATTAAGCTTCCATAGTCTAGTTTTGCTGCGAAATCATTTTCAATGGATAGCATGGCTAACCCATTCAACCTTTCTTGTGACATGGTTGATCGAAGATAATTCTTGATCAGTTTCAATTTTGAAAAGCTCCTTTCCCCTGATGCAACTGTAACCGGAATAGTCAAAAGTATTCTATAAGCAATCCATGAATTCGGAAAACAATTGTCCATAGTCTTCAAATGATTGAGCACTTCAATTGGTTTGTTGACTTCCTTTGGCAATCCATCTTTCAAGACGTTCAACTCCAAAGATAACTCTCTTCCATCAATATCTGAAACCCCACCATGTTTTAAAAATCTTTCAAGGTTCTCACAGCAAGTCTTCAAAGATTCATCGCTAGTCTTTTTCAAGTTAAACAAAAAACCAAAGTTTGCCTCATATACTTTGAATTGCTCAAACCTATTTTTGAGTGACGAAAGACCTTTGTCAACAATATACAAGAAGTAATTAACTCTGAAGGATTCTTCAACCGATTGGGTCACTTCTTCACTAATATCCTCATCAAATTGTTTCTTTCTGCAAATAATGCGCTTTTCAACAAATGAAGGTTCAATTTTCATTTCACTTGCCATTTCTTTAGCTTCAACCATTGCCTCCACGAAACCATTTTCTCTATACCTTTCAAAATAGGTAATAAGTCCTTTCAACTGCTTTACAGCAACATCTATATCCATATCTTCACTTTGAAGGAGCTTGCTAACGGAGTTAACAGCAAACAACAAATTGTACCAAATAGCAATGCAAAACAAGAACTCAAAATTCTCAAGTTCATGAGTAACTAGGGATTTAGCTTCACTCTTTGCCAACGCCTCTGTGGTAGTATTTGCCAATATAACTAAAGCATCTCTTATTTGTGGAGCATGGTACCTTAGTGGTTTGACACTTTCAATGCGACTTTCCCAACGTGTTTGTGACAATTGCTTAACCGTGAAACCTTCCACATTATCTTTCAAAATAGCCCATCGTTGAACGGAAGATGCAAACAAAACATATATCCGTTGTACCACACCAAAGAAAGTTTTTGCTTTAGAGGAGGAGTTGGCCATATCACAAAGCACAAGGTTGAGATTATGACAACCACATGGCGTATAGAATGCTCTAGGATTAAGCTCAAGTACTCTTGTTTGAACGCCTTTGTTTTTTCCTTTCATGTTAGAACCATTGTCATATCCTTGTCCTCTTAAATCACCAATATCAAGTTCAAGGCTAACTAACGCTTCTTGAAATTCACCAAAAAGTCCCATTCCTGTTGTATCATCCACCTTCAAGAATTCCAAAAAAAACTCTTTCACCATAATTGGACTTGTTGAAACATCCACACATCGCAAAACAAGAGACATTTGTTCTTGATGGCTTATATCCGGAGTACAATCAAGTATGACTGAAAAATATTTCGCTTGTTTGATTTTTGACACAATTGCAGTTTTGACTTCCCCGGCCAACAATTGTATCCATTCATTTTGAATTTTGTGACTCAAATAATGGTAATGAATCTCACCCTTTTCTATCCGCCGCAAATGCTCTTGCATTGTTGGTTCAAACTCAGCAATCATTTCAACTGTGCTTAAAAAAACTCCATTGCTTTCTTCATAAATCTTCTCATGGCTTCCACGAAAAGGCAAATTATTCTTCGCAAGGAATTTCACAACAGCAATTATCATCAATAATACCCGTCTCCAATGTTCTCTTTCTTTGCTAATTTGGTCTTGTGCACTCTTATCTATTGTTTGATTCTTCCCTAGTCTTTTCTCCAGCTCAATCCATTTGCTCATGCAAGTAATGTGCTCGTTACTACTTTCATGGCCTTTAAGTCTCTCACCAATATTTTTCCAATCTTTAAATCCTTCAGTAGCCAATTGAGTCTTATTTCCTTCTTGCTTAAACAACTTACAACAAAAGCAAAAAACTCTATCCAAAACCTCCGAGTATATTAGCCATTTCCTATCAAGTTTTTCTCCATTTGCTAAATGCCGAATGTAATGAATGGAGGAGAAATGCCTAGCATTAGCGTCCTTAGGGAAGTTGACGTCACAATCTCTTCTCACAGGACCTCTCTCTACTAATAAATCTCGTAAATTCTGATCAATATTTTTCCAATTACTCGGATCATCAATATTCAAAGGTTCACATTCAACATTCATCTCCTCATCTTGATTGGCTTCTCCACTCCCTAAATTCCCATTTCCTTCTTCATTCACCAAGTTTTCATTTTCGTTATTCACCAAACTTTCAACTTCTTCATTCAACAAATTTTCATTTTCATTATTCTCCAAACCTTCATCTTCTTTATTTTCTAAGTCTTCAACTGAATGTTCTATCGGTTTACCGGCTGTAACGAATTTATCAATAGCCCCTGTTTGAGATTTGAGTAAACTTTCGACTCTTTGCTTCTTTTTTCTCTTTTCATATCCAGACGGGTAACATCTTTTAAGCTTCATGATAAGCTGAGGTAAAAGGAAAAAAAGAGAAGGGTATTAATCATGTAACACACTTTCTCTTGTTCTACAGATTAAAGCAAATTTTATTAGACTAAGATATATACAATGTTAGGTTATCAATGAACTCTCCTATATGCCTATTTTATTCTATATGCACCACCACATTCCAACATATTTTATTCTAAAGGAATAAGAAACAAGAGCACAACCCTATTTTCAAATAGGCTGATGGCTGAATTGGATGATGGGTTTATTCTAAAGGAATAAAAAAACAGGAACACAACCCTATTTTAAAGCAAATCACACGGCTAAATCAGATGGCCTTAAGGCCCTTAACCCAATTTTCCAGCAATTAAACAAATAGTTCACAAATAGTTCTCAATTTCAATTTCCCAAATGCATAAATAAATAATACTTGCAAAAGACAAAAGCATAAACAAATACCCAAAGCCCATACCTGGTCGATTGATTTCTTGCCGAGTTGCCGCGAAAACCAATTCTTGAATTCACGTTTTTACCTCTTCAAGAATCAAGGGTAGGAGCTAAAAGTATTTTGGGGCTTTTTTGGGTTAGGGTTACAAGTAGGATTGTAGGAGATGAAATTTGTGGGTGAGACTGAGAGACAGAGAGAGACTAGAGAAGGGAGAGGAGAAGCTGAGCCACCGACGTCGTCAAATTTCAATTTCTTGCTATGAGACGAGAGGCAGAGAAAGATGGCGTTGGGACAATGGGACGTTGGGTGGCCGTGGTTCACTGGTTCTATTGGGTTTTTTTGTTTTCTTTTTTTCCTTTTAAGAGTTGTCTCAGGAATTTCAGAATTGGGCCTAAAAAATCTTTTGGGCCTTGTTTTAAAATGGGGCCTCACTCAATTAAGGTAACTTTGGGTACAAATTTTGGGCCTAAAGACTCCTAGCCTAGTATACTAACTTAAAATGGTGGGGGGCCCTAATTTTGGGCCTTTTTGGGGGGGCCCTAGGCCACCGCCTGGTGGGCCTAGGCCCAAGGCCGGCCCTGTAACTGTCTTGAAATTTGACCGATACTCGAAATCACTGTGAAAATTCCAGTCCCTATAGTTATGACACAGATCACAACAAACCCACCTCCCAATCTCCTAGACACCCCATTATTCGCACGCCAGACGATTGGTGTGCCGAAAACACATACAACCAGAGGAGATACAGAGTTCAAGAAGAGGTAAGCTTTGGCTGTTCCGATAGGGGAAGAAGAAGATGGGAAAAAACACAAACCAAATCCGTATAGATTTCAGCACTTAACCCTATGTAGCTAGTGGTCAACCCCACGGCCACGTGGTGGTCGAAGGGGATGTGGGGTTGACCACTAGCTACATAGGGTTAAGTGCTGAAATCTATACTGATTTGGTTCGTGTTTTTTTCCCATCTTCTTCTTCCCCTATCGGAACAGCCAAAGCTTACCTCTTCTTGAACTCTGTATCTCCTCTGTTTGTATGTGTTTTCAGCGCACCAATCTCACGGTGTGCGAATAATGGGGTGTCTAGGAGATTGGGAGGTGGGTTCGTTGTGATGTTTGTCATAACTAAAGGGATGGAATTTTTACAGTGATTTCGAGTTTTCGGTAAAATTTCAAGACTGTTACCACCGTTTGTGGTTGTGATTGGAATGGGGGTGTTTCTTTTGGCACCACTGTTGCCTTTGGTTGAGAAATGTAATGGAGATCTTCTTAAATTCGACCACCCATTCTTTGCTTTTGGTCTATTGTTCGTCTGGAAGAAGAAATGATAAAATGAAAACTTGACTCTTGTGATAGCAAATATGTACAAGAATTCTCTAATTTTAGGACCTCGCGCCAAAATGCCTCTTTCTTTCTTTCTTTCTTTTTTTTGTCTGTTTTAAGCGGCATAGAAAACTTCACGCAGAATGAAGTAAGAATTTACAGCAACAAGGGATGTGGCAAGATTGTGAGGTTGTTGTTCCACCAGTACCCGCCCAGCATGCCGTGGTCGGCAGCGGATTCCATTTCAGTTTGAGAAGAAAATCTTCATTTACTTCGACGACATTTCCGACCAACACAGCCAGGTGGAAGAGCTCTACGAAGACTAGAGCCTGAGCCCCGACGTAAGCGAGTCACTGTCCAGCTCGTTTTCCTCTTCCCCGTCGCCGCTACCCGTCCAATTTTTGCCAGTTACTGGTTTCCGCCGCCAACGGTGTTCTTCAAGTATAAAGGAAACATAAAAATATTTTGTCCAGACTGCCACAATTATTTCATCGGCAATATTTCTCAAGTTTACAAATTGCTCGATTTCGTCAGCATTAAAGACAAAGCTCGGCCAGATGTCCTGCCACAATTTCCTCAAGTTTGATTTCTATTCTGTTCAGTCAGATTTATGCAGGAGTAATAATGTTGTGCTTGCTTAGCAGAAAAAAATAATGTTCAATTTGATTTTGATTACTTTTTTTGTTTTGTTTTTCAATTTTTGTTTGTATGTGTATTTTTTATGGGAACTGTATATTTTTCATGAGAACTGTCTATGAGAATTATATATTTTCTATGAGAACTATGTATTTTTCTATGAGAACTGTGTATTTTTTAGGAGGACGAAAAAAATCAGATTGATATCAGTTTGGACGTTGCAGTTCGTACCAAGTTGGTCCAATTAATGACGTCTAGCCTCAATCTGATTTTTTCCTTCCAATTTGGCTAACAGACGTTATCAATTGGGCCAACTTGGTACGAAAACCAAACTTGAAGGTCAAAAGAGTTGCAATTGATACTTAAAAGACGAAAATGAGACTCGGGTGAAACTAAGAGGACCATTTCTATAAATTTCCCTTAAATACCTGGACACCCTTCGAAGCATACCTATTTGACTCATTCACCCTCTCTAAGAATTTCGCCTATAGACAGACCTCCTTATGCAAAGCGATTCTACTAATCTGCTTGGGCGTATGCGTCTAGTCCTGGTCTTGCGTAGACTACTTGATAACTCAAGATGGCAGGAAGGAAAGTTTAATGCTGATATGGCTGATGCCTTGGAGTTTTGTTTGGAGTTAATTGGTTCTTAATTTCTCTGTTTTTCCTTCTTTCTGTTCATTCATCTTTTCGCTGGATGTATTTTCCTTTTGGTCTCATCTTTTGTCTCATCATGTTTTGACTATGGGGCTTGTGCATGGTTTGTTCTGGATGAACCATTTGTTGAGTTTTCCAATAAATTTTGTAGCTGATCAAAATAAAAAAAGAATTCTTTTACTCTCCGGTTTGTACAAGTCAAATGTGGTATATTAGGATTCATGCTATTATTCGATCAAAAGACTCTCCTTTTTTTCTTGGATGATCTACGTGTTGGACTCTTCAAATCCACGGGTATTGTATCATTAGAATGAGATTCATGGTAAACTTCACTAGCCTCTCAAGTTTCCTTAAGTTCATTTCAAGGATTTGAAAGAAGCCGTGTCCACAGAAAGTGACCTAACTCATGTGATTAGTATTTCCAACCAACCCAACAAACACCTTCACTAGCTACCAACAACCCCCAAAAAAGCCTCATCTTCTTGTCACTCTCTCATCATCACCAAATCCAAGTGGATTGTATCTACGTTTGCAAGACGTAGTAAGTAAACAGTCTTCAACCCTCATTTTTGGGGATTAAAAAAAAAAAGGAAAATCAAAGGTTAGAAGTAGAAGGGGCAAGCAGAAGTTTAAGATAGTTATTGTATCCATCTGTACTTTAAACTAAAGGGACAGACAATACACAGTCCTTATTTAGGTATGTATTATATACACTCTCAAAATGTTATGAATTATAGAAAAAATGTTACGAATCGTATTGCTAAAAAGTTACGAATCTTATAAAGGTTACAAGATACACCAAAATGTTATGAATCATAATGAAAATGTTACGAATCGTACTGCTGAAAGGTTATGAATTCTAAAACAAAAGTTACGAAACACACTAAAATATTATGAATGAACCATAAAATAGGTGCATATGGTACACCCTTTTAAGGGGTATGTATTGTAAATTTTCCTTAAACTTGAAAACAAAAAGAAGAGGGGAAAAATATGATAAATGAGTACTATGTATCTTTCTTTTTATTATTTGATATAAAGGGTAAAGTAACTTACCATAAACCCTCGGGGGAAAGAAAATTGAGGTTTAATTTTCCTCTACCTTGCTCTATTTAGAAAAGAAAATCATATCTACATCCATCTATACTATAGTGAGTTGTTAGTCGACAATACGCCCTCTCTTTCTGGTAGGGAAACTAAAAAATAAAATTGCATCACTCAGCTACGTACACCTCTCCTATCCATTCCCCAACCTACTTCCTCCAACCTCATTTTTCACCTTTTTCTTCTTGTCCAAAAACAAAGACAGTTGACCACCATTTGAATTTATTGATAAGGTTTTTTCACTAGAAAAAAATACTAAAAACTTAACGTATTTTATCATATCGTTTTTATTAACAAAAAAGTTTCAGCATTCTACCATCTCGTTTTCACTAATAAAAAAGTTGTTAACAAAAACTCTTTTTGCTACAGTAACTTCACTCACAAATCCGTCAACAACTTAGGGGGCGTTTCCGGTAGTGAAAATTTTGTAGATTTTTATTTATGGTTGAGAAATTATTAGGTGTTTCCGGTAGTGAATAAGTTGTTAAGAAATGTCAAATTGTTTCCAGTAGTTATTAGGTGTTTCCGGTAGGCCTTGGAGGACGCCTGGTGGTCAAGAATGATGAGGTGCGAGCCAAGGCGTAGGAAGTAAGGCAAAAGCATTAAGGATAGCCCTCTAGGGCATCCGAGAGACCAAGGCCACATGACACTCTTCCGCCAAGTCTTGATGATCAAGAAATGAAGCATCGAAAGGTCGATGGGACACCAAAAGGCTTTAATGACCAAGCTGTACCTGCTCTGCAGTTTGCAGAGCAAGGTACCAGTACCTCAAAAATGAGGTATTTGTACCTTTGTCTTCCAGTTTCTCACAGTTGGTTGGGTACTGATACCTCAAAACTTAGGTATCGGTACCTCTACTCTGTGACCAGAACTTTATGCTAAATTGTTCAACCTTCCATTTATGGAAAGTTTCTACTTAAGGCTAATTTTTGGGATATTTTGAGAACTTTTGGTCCTTTGTAGGGCTTATTTGTAAGCCATATATATAGTTTTTTATGCCATATTTAGCTATTATGTACACTTGAAGGTTTAAGTCTCTTCTTTTCCTAGCAAGAATTCCATAGCTTTGTTTCAAGCTTTTCTAGTCATTTCCTTCAAGAGCTACTCAAGGTATTAGTTGTTTGTTAATTTGTCAAGTGTTAAAATTGTAGCTAAGATTTGGATTCTCCTTAATACCAAGTTTATTTCAGTTTTTATTAGTTAAGTAACATGTCTCATTTTTATGCTTTGCCTTGTTCTTTAACTATGGTTGAGTAGTCTTCTAGGCTTGGTCATGGGATGATCTCTCTCCCATGGCTTAGTTGTTTTAATGGTTTTTCTATGGCTTGATCATGGTTTTAGTAAGGAAAGGGCTTAATCTCTAATTTTTCGGCCAAACCAAAGGACTAATACCTTCTTTGATCGTGTGTTGCCTGGAGTTTTAACCTTTGTTTTGCACACGGGGCCTGGGGCTTTTAATGCTCTCGGTGTTTGAGTTAAATGTCTTCTAAACGAGATTAAGTCATTTCCGAGCTAATACCATGATTATGCTCGGCTTTTAACGTTGAGTGCTTCAGGTTAAGATTGTCTACGTCTTGGCTTGGAGTTGTTAGAAAGAAACGGTTGAAACAGCCAAGTCATCGAACGATTTGAGTCCCTAGACCTTGCCATTTGTTTTATATAAGTTCAAACGTCATTTCTAGTCTTTTACCATAGCTTTCCACTTTCTAAAACAAAACCAACAATTGGCCGTCTTAAACGTCAAAAACCTCACATAAAACCTACAATCTGAACAACCTAAATTCGATCTCCCTGTGGTACGATCTCGGACTTATCGAGTTATTCTGCAAACGACTAGAATCCCTACACTTCAAGCTATTATATTCGGGAGTGCATCTTTCCGTAGTTAGCATCCGGCTTTCATGGAGTACCCTCGTGAGGCGCGCAGAAGCTCCAGATGCAAGGCTACAAATTATTCTACATGGTTGAAACCTCATAAGCAACGGTGCACCATATCTATTTTAGCTTAATTGGACATGTCATTGACCTCGGATTTGACCCTAGCCACAATTTTCCAACAAGTAGAATCCATTTTTGACCTCTAATTTTTTAGATTCTTGTTTAAAAATTTTAATCTCTAATTTTTTTGATTCTGTGTAATTGTGAAAAAGTGATAAGTTAAAGTAGAGAAGTAGATTTTGAAGATTAATTTGGTCCAAAATCAGCTAAGGCTGATGCGGATGCTCTAACTAACTAATTGCATTTGCCAGTCCCCTGAAGGAGGTGTTGTGCCCCGATTCGTGGGCTTTTTCTTGAAAAAAATTGAAAGGTTAGTGTTATTTTAAATATAATGAAAATCAATTTTCATATATGTAAGTAGGGCTGCAAACGAACCGAGCCGCTCGCGAGCCGCTCGCAGCTCGGCTCGTTAGTGGCTCGTTCAAGCTCGGCTCGGAAGTTAAATGAACGAGCTCGAGCCAATTTTTTCAGCTCGTTTTGTAAACGAGCCGAGCTCGAGCTAGGATAAGCTTGGCTCGAGTCGGCTCGCGAGCCAGGGTATATATACTTAAATTTAGGATTTTTATTGTTATTTCATAATTTGTTTTTTCTGTTTTCACTTTCTAGTCAACCAAAGGAAGCGAGAGCACACACATACCAGTACACCCCCGCTCCATAGGAAAATGAAAGATATATACCTTCACAATCAAAATATTTTTGGTTGTATTAGGCCTATGTGAGGATATATATACAATTTTCGTTGGTTCGTTAAGGCTCGTGAACAAGCTCGAGCTCGAGTCAAGCCAAGCCCTGCTCGGCTCAAGCTCGACTCGTTAAGTTTTCACTGAGCTCGAGCTCGAGCTCGTGTTCGTTAAAAACTTAATAAACGAGCTTAAACACCGTAAAGCTCGGCTCGGCTCGGCTCGTTTGCAGCCCTATATGTAAGTTACAAAAATGTCTTTACATGTAGATTATACTTGACAGAAAAACATACTCTAAAACATAGAATAGAGGATCCTCTCTGTGAGGATCGTTTGAGGATTTTCATCCAAACCGTCCATCTCAGCAATCAATGATTCGTATATGTTTTTTATTTTTGACCGGCAAAATTAACTATTACCGGTCTAAGATAGCAAACATATCCAGACTATTATATTGATTGTCGAGATGAACGATCCGAATTTCATAAAAATTCTCACCCAATCCTCACAGGTTGAATTCTCATAGAAGATTCGGATCCTAGAATAGAAGGACATTTCTGTAACTTTATGGAACACAAACAAAAATGTACTACTTAAATATCTTTTTCTGCCAGAGATTATAAAGAAAAGGTTAACAGTTCCTACTACATTATGCTTTTCTCCTCTCTTTTATAGATCTCATTTTACGTCCAAGTCAAACCAAACCAAATTAAACCGAGTCTTTATGATATGAATCCAAACGTTCAAGCTGATTATTTAAATTCTTCGATTGAATCTCGAAAATATATATATATATATATATAGATATATAGAAACACACACACACACACCAAATCTAGATTGTTTAAGTTCGAAACTATTGTCTTCCCATTGAACAACACATGAGATTCCCTATCAAAATTTATATGTATTTGAAAAAGATGATGATGTGTTTCCTATAGGCCCTACAGGTCTGTAGATTAATAGGAGTTTGGATTTAATTCGAACTGTCGGCGTTAAAATAGACAGTCGCGGCAGTCATCCAGCTTTATCGTACGGGCTGCACTACAGGATTTCCAAATTTTCCACGATGATAGGAGCGGTTCACAGCCTTCACTTTATAGAGGAATACCCTAACTAAGTGTTCACTTTTAAACACAGGAGGTAATTTCTCTCAATTATTTGTCGACTCTTTTGAAACTTATTTTGATGGTTGAAATTGTTGAATCACTACATGCGGGGCCCACTTTTAGGTTTCATACGAATAATCGAAATTGTTCATTAACTAGCACATGCCCGTGCCTAAAAGGCACAGCTCGAAGAATTCGGTATTCGATATGGTTTCGAGTTTTGTAAGTAAAAGTGTGAGCAAACTACCCAGCTGTACCTAAAGGCCCGGCGTAACTTGATATTGAGTTTTTAACAACTAAATCGTTCAAACCAATTAGAAGACATTTGTGAATCATAATCATCAATTGTCCATGATAACACAATTTTCAGCAATTAAACACTATATCCAAGCATAGCATTTTCTATTGCCCGGTCTACCTAAATTAATTGTCCTTCTTACTATATACCAGTCTCACAAACAAACCTAAATCATCCCAAAAGCTATTTTATGACATCCATGTTGTACGACATGCCAACCAAATCAAAACATTGATGGTTGCAATATTCTTAGTAATTTCTCCCGGCCGAAGAAACCATTATCGCAATTAAATCTAGTTAATATGATGATATCAAGTTCACAATCAACAATTACCTATAGGCAATGCCGGCTTATGAGAAAGGCAACGGAAGCACGGGCTTCGGGCCCCCAAAAAAGGAAAAAAATGAGGGCCCCTAAAATTGTAGGACTCCTATATATATGTATGTTTGTATATATGGCCCAAAAAACTTTTTGCACTAAGTCTCCTTTATACAAAATAGGCCCAATTGAATTTAGAAGTCACAAAATAGACCCAACGGTGGAATTACTAATTACTGTTGAAACCCTGATTATCAACTCTCATGACTCATTACGACATTACACTGAGAAATACTAGAGTCAATCAAAAAAAAAAAATTGCTCAACGTCTGACGACTCAAAGGAAAGGACACTACGTCCGACGACCGTGGACTGAAATAGCATGCCTTGAGGGGGATTGGATCCGGTCAATTTGGCTGACGGCTCAAAATTACAGGGGTGTTTTTGTTTTGGTTTTTTTTAAAAAACACCTCTTTAAATTAGAGTCATCCAAAATACTTTTGGACGGCTCGGATGCACTAAATGGACCAAACTGATCCAAGGCAAATTGAGGGGATCTGGTCCCACCTTGAGGCCCCTCTTTTTCCATCTCCAACTCTCCACCTCTATCAAGTAAGTTTTTTTATTAAATGGATTGACTATATATATATATATATATATATATATATATTGAGAAGGAATCGGTGAAGCAGTTTGACTATGGAGACCTAATTAGTACGTTTGCAGCAAAAAATGCGAGAAGACTAATTTTCAAATGATGGATTTTGCGATATTGTAATGGTCGCATTTTTTGGGATAACTATATGCATGTATTTTGTAAAGGTAAATCTTTTGTAATGCTTTTTTTTTATTTTATGAAACTCTTTGTAAGCCAACTTTTGTATAGAAAATATAGAGAGACCTCATTCAAGAGGCTCGCTTCCGGCCTTCAAAACTTATGAGCCGACCCTGTTTATCGGGGTTTCTATGAGAACCTCATGTTATCTATGGAATTCTTATTTTATTACGAATTTTGTAAAGAATCGGAGAGAGAGATTTGGATTCTTCAGCCCAAGAAATAAGCCTTTGCAGAGACATGGTTTTGAATTCTCTCAAAGATGGTCAGCCCAAAAAATCAACCGTTGGATTCAAAGAACTACTTTAGACCGTTAGATTTATGAATGTACATAAGATTTAAAAACTAAACTCGCTTATTATATAGATAATACATTGGCCTAGAACTATTCAGAATCTCAAGGGAAATGTCAGGCAGAAAAGCCTTTTAATTTTTGGAGGCTTTCACATAGCATAGTACCTAGTACTAATTAAGCAAGGAAATAAGAGAGCATAATTAAAAACAGAGGAAAAACAAACGTGGAGTACAAAGACGCGGCGCTTGACCTGTGAGACCCTCCTCCTCCTCCATGTCCGGCTATGACTCCAGCACCGCCACGTCTACCACCACCTCCATGACCACCACCTCCATGACCACCGCCGCCTTTGGCCACCGCTGAAGTTGCCATTGTAGCAACCACTACGACAAGCAAAAGAACAACTTTGCTTGCTGGTGACAAGGACAACTTCATCTCGGTAATCTTTTCACTCAATCGACTGCCCTCTGGGATAGCTTTAGTATCGATAGGCTAACACTAACAGATTTCTCAACTGTGTTTGCCCGCAAAGATTTGAAGTAGTAATTTGGAATGTTCCCTTTTTCCTTTTTCCCTTTTTTGTGTTCTTAGATTTGCAGAGGTCTTATTATAGTACATATAAATAGTAGCAGATTGTCCATGCCTAGAGGCACGCTCGACATAAATTTCCTATAATATCGTAATTCGCCTGCATGAATACATTTGTCTCTAAAGTCACATCAATCTTTCCATCTTCACAAAAATCCAAATCAAAATCTTTCCATGCCCAATAATAAATTCACATAAAGGTGCACCCCCCAAAAAAAATAAGTATAAACAGTCAAAAATCTAACCAGGAGCTGAGAAAGGCAATTACTATTATCAAAAAAAAAAAAAGGCAATTACCGGTATTTACCAAAAATTGAGAAAAGTAACGTAAAGGTTAGGAGAGAGAGATATTTGGTAGAGAAGAAGTGATTAAGTTTTTGTTTTTCCCCAGATCGTACAGCTACAATTTGAACATGAAGTAATCAAACGGCTGTCGAGATTGCTCTTGTTTGTATGTCTAGATATTTTCAAAAGATTCTGCTCTAGTATATAATATACATTCACACACACTAGCGGATGCTCATACCTAAAGGCACATCCAAAGGAAATACAGTCTCAACTTAAATAAGTTGTCTGCTCTACCCGTCCAATATAACATATTCTCTAACTCACTTTAAAGAGCTCATGCCAAGGTAGAGAATAAATAATAATAAAAGGCAATAATTTATAGGTTAATTATCAACCCTCTTGAAATAATATCAACTTAAAATGGAAAAAACCATAAGGTAATAAATTGGAAAGGAAAGTGTATATATTACCACAACAACAGGTCAAAATATAACTTAAAGACATTCACTTAATCGGACGGCTGTGATCTTAGACGTGAAGATGATCAAAAGGTGCTCATGTTTATATGTGTGTAGACAAAAACCGCAATGTTCTATTATATAGATTTTAGAATAATTTTTCAAGTGGCCCTACAAAAAATCAACTCAATTGGATATTGGTAAGTTGTTGATCTAATTT
Organism: Rhododendron ovatum; assembly: GCA_019656835.1. Lineage (NCBI taxonomy): Eukaryota > Viridiplantae > Streptophyta > Magnoliopsida > Ericales > Ericaceae > Rhododendron > Rhododendron ovatum. The sequence goes on from CM033799.1 coordinate 32,551,919, forward strand.
TAAAACTTTTCATTCAGAATTCAAGATCTAAATTATCTTGCTGCGCCGGTATAGAAGGGCATTCATTAAAAAAATTATCTTGATTGGACATCAATAAGCATCATAATAGTTCATACTTTAAAATAATCTTTGTGTTGGGATACCTATCATTGTCCAACCAACATAATTTTTCTTAGTAAATGATCATTTCAACAAGCCCTACAATGTCTACGGTTCAGATCAAAGAAATATCGAGCACACAACTGTCTAATATTTTTTAAATATTCATTCAGATTTTGGAATATATCCTAAATTCGATCAGAATGAGAAATTGAAAAATTAGATTAAATACTTGCAATTATTTGATTGAGCTATTTTTTTTACTCCAACAAAATCAATCGAACAATTTTTCTAAAGTTATTGAACGGCTCAAATTTTTTGTATAGGATTTCGAAGTGGGTCCCGCAAAACCATCAATTTCCTAGAACAAAGAATAGCTCAAATTGACTATTTGCGCTATTTTTTTATTGATTTCTCTTGGAGTACTATTTATAATTAGACCGGGTCAATTTTTTGGGTTAATAGTTCATCTTGTTGTGAGGAATCAAAAAAGTATGGAAATGTAAACCGAAAGTTAAGAAGGAAAGTCTTTAGTTTCTTGTATGAAGTTTTTTCAACTTTGGTCTATATTATTATATTTTTTTGATTCGCCTCGCCATGGTCAACAATGTGATGTAATAATTATGATAAAAAAATGTAAGAAAAAGTTAAATAATACCGACTATCTTTAAAAAATAATAATAATTTAGACCAGAGGAACCTAACTTTCTTTTTTCTTTGTGCAGAAAGGGAACCAAACTCTCTTGCTTCGATTTCAAGAAAAAAATTTGACTACTTTACATGAAATATAGAATAAAGTTGAAAAAAACTTCTAAGCAAACGAGTAAACAAGATGTGAAACCCAACAGGCCCTAGTTCACTTTTGCTTCGATTTCAAGTGAAAATTTGACTATTTTACTTAATCTATTATATAAAAAAATTATATTCAAGTAATTATGATAAACTAAAATTTCAAAATGATATAAAATACTATCATTAATCGTCAAACATAGATTTTTTTTAAGCTACTCATGTGTTAAAATTAGACAAGGCCTAGTTTTTTCAAAAGTGCTAAAAGTACTAAATGAGCTTTTTTTCATCACTATAGCGATTTTTCCTTCTCAAAATACAAAGAAAAAAAAGCCTCTCTAGTTCTTTTAACACTTTTGAGAAATTATGTGTAAATTGACAGACATAATAAAATTTTGAAAGAGTATGCAAGAAAGTAGAATTTTTTTTTTATGTACTAACCGAAAAGTAGAATGAACAGTATTCTAATAATAAACTTCTTACATTTTACGATATATTTTCACACTTTGATGCACTTTTTAAACATTTGAATACATTTTTTCCAATTTTAACAATAGCCTACTGTGTTATCAAAAAAATAAAAAACAACAGCCTACTCTGTTATCAAAAAAAATTGGCTTATTTTTTTTATCCTTATTCAAAAAAAATTTGCATTTGTAAGTTTTTTGTTAATGTTTCGTCATGACGAGAGAAATCTAAAAAATAATAATAAATTACGATCAAAACCTAAATTTTTTGAATAAAGACAAAAATAAGCCATTAAGCCAATTTTCTCGTCTTTTTAAAAAAAATTGAATTTTGATTCGTAATTTTTTTACTTTTTAAATTCCTCTTGTCATGACGAAGCAATAATGAACACAAAATTGACAAAAAACTAATAAATGCAATTTTTTTTGAATAAGGACAAAAAATAATCCAGTTGGCCAAACAATCCCTAAATGGTTTTAGCATTCATTTGGCTTATTTGACCAAATAATCTATAATTATGTTTTTAGCATTTTCAATTTTCAAATTAAAAGTTGTAAGTAACCTCATTCATGAGGTGACCCAACTTGGATTTTCGTCACAATTATACTCCATAAACACTCGGACAAATACTTTACACACGTTAAGGTGCCGTTTCGCTTTCTTTTTAAACCTTTTTTTTAAACAAAAGATAATTTCAAGCTTAAATATAATGAAAATGAAAATTAATTTTTTAATTTTTTTTGCACCGTTTAAAATATCTCAATGAGATCTATCAAATAAAGTCCATATTAGTAGAAAAATTATTTGCGTAAATACATAATTTTTGAGCTTGAAATTACCTTTCTTTTCTAAAAGTTCTTTTTTAAAGAAACTGGAACGGGTATTTTTTGGTGGGTCACAGGCTCCGTTCCGGAACAAAAAAAAAGCTCTTATTTTTTAAGAAGGCAATTTCAAATTCAAATATTATGGGTTTATTGAAATTTAAAAATATACAATATGGATCTTTTTTGGATTGAGATCTTTTATACGATGCAAAAAAAATTAAAAAAATATTTTTCATTTACTTTATTTTTGAGTTTGAAAATGTGAAATAAGCTGCTTATTTTTTAAGAAGGTTTCTGGAACGGGGTATCATACACACTACTCTAGTTTGTGTGGACTCCAAAGTAAATGTAAGTAAGTTTGTGTAAGTGTATGAAGTTGGGTGTTCCGGATTCTAAAAATATGAACTCTTAGAAAATGAAGGTAATTTCAAGTTTAAAAATTATGTATTTTAGTAAATAATTTTTCTACCAATATGGATCTTGTTTGATAGATTTTATTGAGATCTTTTAAACAGTGAAAAAATTTAAAAAATTATTTTTTCATTTCATTATATATGAAACGGTGAAAAAAATTAAAAAATTATTTTTTTATTTTATTATATATGAGCTTAAAATTATTTTCTTTTTTAAAAAGAAATTTTAAAAAGAAAGCGGAACGACACGGTAGTTGTAGTTGTTGAATGATTCTTCTTGTCATCCAAAAAAATAAAAAGAAAGATGACCCAACTTGACCGTCCTGTTTCTAGGGACAGGGTCACAGAAGAGAATATGGTCCAATGTCAAATTCCTCCTCCCCGTGCTCCCTCCCTCTCTCCCATGTCCCCACACCCTCCTCCATTGACAAACTTCCAATTCTCTCTCTCTCTCTCTCTCTCTCTCTCTCTCTCTCTCTCTCGATGGATCGAACACGTACGCCACCTTCTTCCCCCTCCAAACTTCCAATTCTCTCTCTCTCTCATGAACAAGCCACCTACTTCCCCCTCCATTTCTCCATCCATAATAACTCCGTCTCTCTCTCTCCCCATCTAAAAAAATGGGTTCATTTTTCCCCTTCACTATAATCCCCAAATTGAAACCCAAGCTCGAACCCTTCCCACCCCCAGAAAAGCTTTTATTAACCAGATCTTGGTTTGATTTCAAAAATAAATTTAGGCTCCATTTAGAACTCAAGGAAAAGAAAAGAAAAATTAATACAACAATAACAACATTACCCATCTAGTCCCTAGTCATTGGGGGTATGGACGGAAAATGATTGGAGATAGACCTAATATTTGACAATATATGCACAAAGTAATTGCTCTCAGAATACCACTGAAATAGTGGCCTTCCTAAATCTTCAAGAACCGAGGAGTTAACAGGGACGTTTTGTTGTAGAACCATGCCCCCAAATCAAAGCCAAATGGCATCAGAGAGGGCAGGCCGAAAGACCAAAATCAATTTAAGTGCACATTACCATGCTTCCTTCATTGATACTCCATAACATCGGTATGCACAACAAATCACTTCTATTGTTTGGTTGGATTGGTCGGAAGGGAAAGAGAGACAAAAATAAAAATTTCAAGTTTCGTAAATAGTAAATTTTTTCACCCATTTTCCTCTCATTTTCAGTTTCTTTTCTTTTCCTTTCCTTATGCTCCAAACAGAGCCTTAACTATATTACTTAATCTATAATAATGTAAGTAGAAACTTTCAAATTATTGTTGTTAGTAGTAATACTCTAAAATTAAACGGTTATAAAAAAGGCTCCGTTCTGCTAAGATTCTTATTTTGTAACTACTTATTTTTTTTGTTATAAGACTTATTATTCTCTCACAATACATCTCAATCAATTCAAAAAATAAAGTCACTTATTTTTCTCAGCGAAACAGAATCTAATTACTCATTCCATCACGTCAAGATTGTCTCTTCTGAAAAGTCGTGTAATTTTTAATAAAAAGTAAGATAAAGATTGTCCTTTATTCTTTATTTAAAGAATAACGTACTTTCGTATATGCTTTCTTCTTTGTGAGTTCTTCTATTGAAAATTAAAAACACAAACTATAATACACTTACACATTTTCACATATTTTAATACATTTTTTCAACATTAACAAAATTCCATTGGGCTCTTTTTAGCATTTTCTTTTGTTTTTTACATACCAAATTATCTTAGTTAATTTTTTAACTTGATGCAAAGATATTTTAAAAGTATGCGCGAAAGTACCTTTTTCTTTTTATTAAAAACTTAAGAATCTTTTCATAGAATACAAGTATCTTTCATTTGACAGCGAAACAAATAATGTTATGGACCCCACACAAAAATGTGAAAGAGAAGTTATTGAGACACCAACGGACCCTACACCCAACATTTTTTCAACCTTTATTTTTTTATTACAAAAGTATGCATTTTTTCCTAGAATATTACTCTCTCCGTCCCTTCTTAAATATCCACTACGATTCTGCGTGTCATTTCTAATTGTCTATATCTCTCGATATATATTGCTAAAAATATATAATATGAATATTATTTGATAGATCTTAATTATTTATGTAAGACAATGATTTTAAAAATATAATATATAATATATATTGAAAGATATAAAGGGACGGAGGAAGTATTATTTTAATTAATATTCGGGGCCCCACATAAATATGTGATAGGGAAGTTATTGTGATGGCGGTGCACTTAATTATTCGCAATGGAGGGTGTTTCAAAGGGACCTATGCTCCGATGCACTTCAATTGTGTAGACGTCTCAGTGTGCTCGAATGAAATTTCTTCATTGTGATCTATGTTGTTCAATTTATAGAGCTTGTTGAACACTACGAATCTACAATCATACCAAAAATCAAACTAATCGAACATCGATATCTGGATGATGAAAATAGATTTGTTTCACAATACATTTTTTAAATCATACCAACCACCCACCCATTTTCATATACTTCATGTTACATGACCAATGACCTAATGATATGAAATTAATTTAATTTTTTTTACGAATGATCTACCCAGCGTAATTTACTAATTAAACAGTTCAGATTACGATGATAAAATTTCGATTAAACACACCAATATGTCTTGCATTGACGGCGCAGTGCAAGGCATTGACGCACCATGAGATCCACTTGTCTTTATTTTAAGTAACGTCACTCTTGAGGAGACCCAAGTGAACCGTCCGGTTCTCCAAGTACAGTAGAGAATATGCTCCAATACTAAATTCGTCCTCACTGTTCTTCTCTCCCACCCCCCAAAGCCTCTTCCACCATTAACAACAAACCTTCAACTCTCACTCCAAACTGAAACAACTCTCTCTCTCTCTCTCTCTTCCATGACCAATCCACCATTTCCCCTCTCCATTTCTCTACCCAGAACTCTCTCTTAAACAAAAGCCCCAACAACAAAATGGGCTCACTCATCCCCTTCCCAGATCTCAATTCCTTCCCTGACCCCACCACCACCACCACAACCGCCACCGACGCCGCCGCCGCCGGTCCCACCACTTTAATCCCCAAATTAGAACCCAAGCTCGAGCCATTCGACGACCCACACCCAGGCTTCACCCAACCCCTCAATTCCATACCAAACCCTAACCCCAACCACTCCCCTCAAACCCAACTCGACGAAACCAACGTCTACTCCGAATTCAACCGCATCTCCGAGCTCTTCCGCACCGCCTTCGCCAAGCAAAACGTCGACGTTCCGAATCCGAGCGCCGACGACGTTGTGGATCCCAACCCGCTCGCCATCGTGGCCGTACCCGACCAGAACAACCAGGTCGCCGTCGTTCCTCCGAAGCGGCGCCACCAGCCGAGGTCGTCGGAGCTGGTTAGGGTATTGGATTTGGGGTTGGACGACCAGAGGTACTTTCGCGATTTGGTGAGGAAGACGAGGATGATCTACGACTCGCTGCGGGTCTTCGCGGAGGAGAAGCGGCGGGCGCTGGGTCTGGAACGGCGGACGGCGGCCCGGGGGGATCTGAAGGCGGCGACGGTGATGAGGGATCGGGGGCTGTGGCTGAACCGGGACAAGAGGATCGTGGGGTCCATACCGGGGGTTTACGTCGGAGACTTGTTCTTTTTCCGGATGGAGCTATGTGTTGTGGGGCTGCATGGGCAGTCTCAGGCCGGGATTGATTATGTCACGGCGAGCCATAGCTCCAACGGAGAGCCCATTGCTACCAGTGTTATTGTGTCAGGTGGGCCCAGAAAGTTATTACCCTCTCGAAATGTGTATGTATCTGGGGGTTATATAAATCAGTTGGATTCTCGAGCTTGGTTTGAATCTGGACCATTCATTTCTCATTTCGGGTATTTTGGGTAACTAGCATTGCTCGAAAACTTATCCAGGAAAATTTACGACGTTTTAAAAATATGTTCGGGGTTAAAGGTTCCATAAGCATCCGAGCTGTTGCCCTCTGAAAATGTATATATATCTGGGGCTTATAAATGAGCTTGATTCTCGAGCTTGGTTTGAAAATTTACCGATGGAAATTTATTATGGTAAGGGAAAGGTGTTAGGCACCCCTCATTTCGGGTATTTTTGGGTACCTACCATTGCTCAAAAACTTATGGAGGAAAATTTACGAAGTTTTAAATATATGTTTGGGGTTAAAGGTTTTCGATAAGCATCCAAGTTGCTGCCCTCTGAAATGTAAATATATCTGGGGCTTATAAATGAGCATGATTCTCAAGCTTGGTTTCAAAACTTACTGATGGAAATTTATTAGGTTTTAAAAATATGTTTTGAGTTTGCAATGTTTTTGATAAGTGGCAATTTAACGATAAAATTTTAACAAGGTTTAAAATAGATTTTTAAAGTCTGGCTTATTTATCTGGTGTGAAGTTTTTTTTATCACAGCGAAATCTGGAACTGATGCCTGTGTAGTTTAAAAATTTAGAGATATAGGCTAAACGTGCTACCAATGTGCTTCAAAATGTGTTTACACCGGATTTATTTATGTAATAAAAAATTAGTTTTCTAATGAGCTGAACACTAGCCCGAATTTGTTTAGATTGGGTGCCTCTTGAAAAATTATTAACACTGGAAAATTAGTTTATGATTTGGAAATGGTCAAGACTCAAGCTGCCTCTTGGAAATTCGTATTGCGTTTGGAGGCCTCTGGCCTTGTACATAGGAGCAAATTTTGTTGTCTTTTAGGTTTCTCATGCTTGATAAGGCGTAATCTAAGAGTTGTTTTTGGCATTTTACAAAATGCAGAAAGCTTTTTAGCAGTTAGAAAATAATTCACAGAAAATCGAACGCAGACATTGAGTTTGTGCTTATTTTTTAGTTGAACAAGGAGGGAAAGTTTGTTTTTGATAGTTGTCCTCACTAACAAACTTTTTTGGTCTGGCATTATAGGTGGCTACGAAGATGATGAAGATGCTGGCGATGTTATAATATATACGGGTCATGGGGGGCAGGACAAGACGCATTCGAGGCAATGCGCCCACCAGAAATTGGAGGGTGGGAATCTGGGACTGGAGCGGAGCATGCATTACGGGATTGAAGTGAGGGTGATTCGTGGGATGAGGTATGCAGGTTCACCCAGCGGTAAAGTTTATGTTTATGATGGGTTATACAGGATTTTCTATTCATGGTTTGACGTGGGTAAGTCTGGTTTCGGAGTTTACAAGTTTAAACTCGTGAGAATGGAGAATCAACCTGAAATGGGTAGTTCTGTTCTGAGGTTAGCTAAGAGCCTTAGGACCGAACCGTTGTCTGTTAGACCAGTGGGCTATGTTAGTCTTGATATTTCAATGAATAAGGAAAATGTCCCGGTCTTATTGTATAATGATATTGATAGTGAGCATGATCCAATGTATTTCGAGTATATTGCGACGGTCGTGTTTCCTCCTCATGTGTATCAAGGGGGTAATGGTAATGGGTGTGATTGCATTTCTGGGTGTACGGATGATTGTCTTTGTACCTCCAAAAATGGTGGGGAGTTCGCTTATGATCAAAATGGGATTCTCATAAGAGGGAAACCTTTGATATTTGAATGTGGTACTAATTGTCGTTGCCCCCCAAGCTGCCGTAATCGCGTGAGCCAAAATGGCGTGAGGAACAGATTTGAGGTTTTTAGGTCAAGGGAAACCGGTTGGGGAGTTAGGTCTCTAGACTTGATTCAAGCTGGTTCCTTTATTTGTGAATATGCTGGAGTAGTTCTCACTAGAGAGCAAGCACAACTTTTTACAATGAATGGAGATAGTTTGGTGTATCCGAATCGGTTTGCTGACAGATGGACTGAATGGGGGGATTTATCGCAAATATTTTCAGATTATGTGCGTCCAGAACATCCGTCGATTCCTCCTCTGGATTTTGCAATGGATGTTTCAAGAATGAGGAATGTTGCTTGTTACATAAGCCACAGTTCAAGTCCTAATGTTCTGGTGCAGCTTGTGCTATATGACCACAATAATCTATTGTTCCCGCACATTATGCTATTCGCGATGGAGAACATCCCGCCCTTGAGAGAGCTCAGTATTGATTACGGGGTGGCTGATGAATGGACGGGGAAGCTTCGTATCTGTAACTAGCTGAATTTTGAGGAGTTGGTGCTTTTCTGTTTGTGGTGCAATGCAGTGTTCTGGGGTTGCAGTACACTGAGGTAAGCTCAAATTTCTTTGTAGGTAATTGTTCTTTTGAACTTCATAGTTATAGTTACACGAGCTTGTATGCATTATTCATTTATTTTATTTTATAAATGAATATTGATGTTGACAGAAAGGGCAAGAAGCGGCCAAATATGGCCTTTTATTGTTTTTTTGATGTAGACAAAAATGTGGGCCTTTTGATGAATTCAAATAGGGCAAGAAGTGGCCATATATGGTCTTTACGCATTTTCGGTGCAAATATGCCCTTACAGAGAATGAATGACCTGTCGGGGCCTCAGATATTCTGGATACGATGGAACTTTTAATGCATTCACATAGATTGTCCTCTTTCATATTGTATCGGCCTTTCCGTTACATCTTGTCGGTCACTTATGTCTACTGAAGTCAAATTACAATTCAACCATGTAGGTTGAGCCAGGGATATCGTAATTGCCGTCCGTATACCTAGTGCTTATTCCGCTAGATTCATGTTGATATTGGGATTCATAAACCCTTCATTATCACCTTGAGAACTCCAACTTTTATGTCTAGCCGTCGATTTTGTTATATCCCGGAGTTAGCATTCGCCCCGTTTTATCTGGATATTTTTGATAAGTAGCGTGCTTTCCTTCCATGGAGTCGTGTTCATGAAGTGTTGGCCTAGTGCGGTGGTGACACTAGCTGCTGTGGTAGTGCTAAAGTCCATGTAGTTGTTTGCCTATAGTTGTTTGTAGGTTCCAGGTGGGTGTTTATATAGCCTTAGAAGCTTCTCGTAGAATCCTTTTTGTTTCTCTTGGATGAAGAGGCTTCCGCAGAGCTATTCAATTCTTCATGGTTGGTGTCGTGAAACACATTTTGGTCAGGAGTCTAATCTAGTTTTGTGGTGCGTTGATTGCTTGAAACTTCACCAGGTTTAGTTCGAAAAACTTTACAAATATGACTTTCCCCAAGCTCTTAATTTATTTGGTTTGCACGATGCTACTTCATATATTAAGTGCAATGCTTTCCGGCAGTTCTATTCTGGTGGCTTTATCAGTCCCCTCTTCTGACTGGTCTATTTTCTTTTCCATTAGTTGTAAAGCTACTCTGTATTTGTCTTGGGAAACGATTGATTGCTGTTGCCTTAAATGTCAATACTCAGACTTCTAGCATTGTAAAGCAAGTGTTTTTATCGGCAAGCTGATACATCTAGATGGTACAGTTTTCTTAGAATCTTAGTCCTTGTGTATGATTTTCCATTTAGGCAAGCATTGGCTGGTTGCAAGGAGTTTGCTGGTGATATCATGTTGTCTCTTATTGCACAATTCCTAGAACTAGGATAAAGTTTTGCTTCTGAAAATATCTTCCTTTTTAGGAATGTATTTGAGATTTCATTCCTCTTATTTAGTCTGACCAGAAATCAAAAGTTGAATCCCCCTTTAGTTTCAAGTAGTGCATGCATGGTCTATGATACATAAAATCTCTATACCCAAGGTCCTAACGAAGCTTTTTTTGCGAGCAGCAAATCTGCATGAGTGTCACTTTCGATTTGCACGCAGGCCCGGCCCTGAGTTTTTCGGGGCCCTAGGCGACCAATCAATTTGGGGCCCTTCACATCTACAAATGAAATATTTTCAAAAAGATACAAATTGTCCCAAATATAAGACTTGCAAATACTTATATGGCCAGGTCACAAAAATTACAGTACAATAACAAAAATTATAGTACAATAACTAATAAGTATCACTTGAACATTACTCTTCTTGCATTTTTAGAGGCAAATAAATCAATTAAGCTTCCATAGTCTAGTTTTGCTGCGAAATCATTTTCAATGGATAGCATGGCTAACCCATTCAACCTTTCTTGTGACATGGTTGATCGAAGATAATTCTTGATCAGTTTCAATTTTGAAAAGCTCCTTTCCCCTGATGCAACTGTAACCGGAATAGTCAAAAGTATTCTATAAGCAATCCATGAATTCGGAAAACAATTGTCCATAGTCTTCAAATGATTGAGCACTTCAATTGGTTTGTTGACTTCCTTTGGCAATCCATCTTTCAAGACTTTCAACTCCAAAGATAACTCTCTTCCATCAATATCTGAAACCCCACCATGTTTTAAAAATCTTTCAAGGTTCTCACAGCAAGTCTTCAAAGATTCATCGCTAGTCTTTTTCAAGTTAAACAAAAAACCAAAGTTTGCCTCATATACTTTGAATTGCTCAAACCTATTTTTGAGTGACGAAAGACCTTTGTCAACAATATACAAGAAGTAATTAACTCTGAAGGATTCTTCAACCGATTGGGTCACTTCTTCACTAATATCCTCATCAAATTGTTTCTTTCTGCAAATAATGCGCTTTTCAACAAATGAAGGTTCAATTTTCATTTCACTTGCCATTTCTTTAGCTTCAACCATTGCCTCCACGAAACCATTTTCTCTATACCTTTCAAAATAGGTAATAAGTCCTTTCAACTGCTTTACAGCAACATCTATATCCATATCTTCACTTTGAAGGAGCTTGCTAACGGAGTTAACAGCAAACAACAAATTGTACCAAATAGCAATGCAAAACAAGAACTCAAAATTCTCAAGTTCATGAGTAACTAGGGATTTAGCTTCACTCTTTGCCAACGCCTCTGTGGTAGTATTTGCCAATATAACTAAAGCATCTCTTATTTGTGGAGCATGGTACCTTAGTGGTTTGACACTTTCAATGCGACTTTCCCAACGTGTTTGTGACAATTGCTTAACCGTGAAACCTTCCACATTATCTTTCAAAATAGCCCATCGTTGAACGGAAGATGCAAACAAAACATATATCCGTTGTACCACACCAAAGAAAGTTTTTGCTTTAGAGGAGGAGTTGGCCATATCACAAAGCACAAGGTTGAGATTATGACAACCACATGGCGTATAGAATGCTCTAGGATTAAGCTCAAGTACTCTTGTTTGAACGCCTTTGTTTTTTCCTTTCATGTTAGAACCATTGTCATATCCTTGTCCTCTTAAATCACCAATATCAAGTTCAAGGCTAACTAACGCTTCTTGAAATTCACCAAAAAGTCCCATTCCTGTTGTATCATCCACCTTCAAGAATTCCAAAAAAAACTCTTTCACCATAATTGGACTTGTTGAAACATCCACACATCGCAAAACAAGAGACATTTGTTCTTGATGGCTTATATCCGGAGTACAATCAAGTATGACTGAAAAATATTTCGCTTGTTTGATTTTTGACACAATTGCAGTTTTGACTTCCCCGGCCAACAATTGTATCCATTCATTTTGAATTTTGTGACTCAAATAATGGTAATGAATCTCACCCTTTTCTATCCGCCGCAAATGCTCTTGCATTGTTGGTTCAAACTCAGCAATCATTTCAACTGTGCTTAAAAAAACTCCATTGCTTTCTTCATAAATCTTCTCATGGCTTCCACGAAAAGGCAAATTATTCTTCGCAAGGAATTTCACAACAGCAATTATCATCAATAATACCCGTCTCCAATGTTCTCTTTCTTTGCTAATTTGGTCTTGTGCACTCTTATCTATTGTTTGATTCTTCCCTAGTCTTTTCTCCAGCTCAATCCATTTGCTCATGCAAGTAATGTGCTCGTTACTACTTTCATGGCCTTTAAGTCTCTCACCAATATTTTTCCAATCTTTAAATCCTTCAGTAGCCAATTGAGTCTTATTTCCTTCTTGCTTAAACAACTTACAACAAAAGCAAAAAACTCTATCCAAAACCTCCGAGTATATTAGCCATTTCCTATCAAGTTTTTCTCCATTTGCTAAATGCCGAATGTAATGAATGGAGGAGAAATGCCTAGCATTAGCGTCCTTAGGGAAGTTGACGTCACAATCTCTTCTCACAGGACCTCTCTCTACTAATAAATCTCGTAAATTCTGATCAATATTTTTCCAATTACTCGGATCATCAATATTCAAAGGTTCACATTCAACATTCATCTCCTCATCTTGATTGGCTTCTCCACTCCCTAAATTCCCATTTCCTTCTTCATTCACCAAGTTTTCATTTTCGTTATTCACCAAACTTTCAACTTCTTCATTCAACAAATTTTCATTTTCATTATTCTCCAAACCTTCATCTTCTTTATTTTCTAAGTCTTCAACTGAATGTTCTATCGGTTTACCGGCTGTAACGAATTTATCAATAGCCCCTGTTTGAGATTTGAGTAAACTTTCGACTCTTTGCTTCTTTTTTCTCTTTTCATATCCAGACGGGTAACATCTTTTAAGCTTCATGATAAGCTGAGGTAAAAGGAAAAAAAGAGAAGGGTATTAATCATGTAACACACTTTCTCTTGTTCTACAGATTAAAGCAAATTTTATTAGACTAAGATATATACAATGTTAGGTTATCAATGAACTCTCCTATATGCCTATTTTATTCTATATGCACCACCACATTCCAACATATTTTATTCTAAAGGAATAAGAAACAAGAGCACAACCCTATTTTCAAATAGGCTGATGGCTGAATTGGATGATGGGTTTATTCTAAAGGAATAAAAAAACAGGAACACAACCCTATTTTAAAGCAAATCACACGGCTAAATCAGATGGCCTTAAGGCCCTTAACCCAATTTTCCAGCAATTAAACAAATAGTTCACAAATAGTTCTCAATTTCAATTTCCCAAATGCATAAATAAATAATACTTGCAAAAGACAAAAGCATAAACAAATACCCAAAGCCCATACCTGGTCGATTGATTTCTTGCCGAGTTGCCGCGAAAACCAATTCTTGAATTCACGTTTTTACCTCTTCAAGAATCAAGGGTAGGAGCTAAAAGTATTTTGGGGCTTTTTTGGGTTAGGGTTACAAGTAGGATTGTAGGAGATGAAATTTGTGGGTGAGACTGAGAGACAGAGAGAGACTAGAGAAGGGAGAGGAGAAGCTGAGCCACCGACGTCGTCAAATTTCAATTTCTTGCTATGAGACGAGAGGCAGAGAAAGATGGCGTTGGGACAATGGGACGTTGGGTGGCCGTGGTTCACTGGTTCTATTGGGTTTTTTTGTTTTCTTTTTTTCCTTTTAAGAGTTGTCTCAGGAATTTCAGAATTGGGCCTAAAAAATCTTTTGGGCCTTGTTTTAAAATGGGGCCTCACTCAATTAAGGTAACTTTGGGTACAAATTTTGGGCCTAAAGACTCCTAGCCTAGTATACTAACTTAAAATGGTGGGGGGCCCTAATTTTGGGCCTTTTTGGGGGGGCCCTAGGCCACCGCCTGGTGGGCCTAGGCCCAAGGCCGGCCCTGTTTGCACGGAAAGGGAGTGAAGGAGAGAAAGTGAGTTTTTGGTCAACGGATGCAAACAATTGTGATCATGAAGTATGTGTGGGGTAAACAGGTGAGATTAACATAGGAGCTCTCTCTCCTTTCTCTCTCTACTTCATCTTTTAGGGTTCTCTAGGGGGGTGGGGGCTGCCGCCCCTTGCTCCACCTCCTCTCCTCCTCCTTTGCCGGCCACCCCCCCTCATCTCACCGCCCGTCATGTCCCTTCCCTAACCAGATCCTCTTCTCGCCTCTGCCATCTCCTTCTCCGACGCCGCCTCCTCCACTGCCAGCTCCTCTCCGCCCTCTCTCCACCGCCGCTACCTCCTTTCTGCCACCGCACCGCCTCCGCCTTCTTCTCACCACCTGCCCACCTCCTCCTCAGCCGCCTCCCTCTGGTCCGGTGCTCAGGATAGCTCTAACGGAGAGATGAAGTAGGGTGGATTGGCTCCCTCCGGCAATAAGTCGCCAGCTTCCTGGGTGGCATTTCGCTGGCGAATGATCCTTGATCGGAGGTTCCTGAACCGGCTGTCTTTGGCTCGGTTTTTTCCCGGCTGGTCTCCCCAGTCCGGTGACTGTACCGGTCTGGTTTTTCCAGATCCGGTGGGCGTGGTAGGTGGGTGAATAAGTTTTCAGTTTGGTTAGGTTGTTTTCTGTTTTGGTTTGGTGTTGATTTCATCTGTGCTTATGGCTAGGGTTTGAACTGAGTGTCCCTTTGAGCTCTACTACTAAAATCGGAGACGGGCCCTATACCCTGCATTTATGTATAGTCTGCTTTTGCAATATGTGCTTTGGAGCCTCCTAATGGATGTGTTCCGTTGTCTAGGTTTTAGTAGTTTTGGTTCATTCTTGTATTTTTTGATGAAATCGTTGTAGCCTTCGGGCTTTTACCTTCAGGTATTGTGAAATGAATTGATTGCCTGTTCAAAAAAAAAAACATGGGTACAAGAAGAAGGCTACACAAGGATAAAGATACATGACACAAGTTTTAGTTTGATAAAGATACATAATTTTATTTTGTTAAAATCGTGACTAGGAAAAGTTGTAGTTCTTAATTGGATGCATCATTAAAGGAAAATCGTAGACTAAGAAAAGTTTGAGTTCTTAATTGTATGCATCATTAAAGAAAACATTTTCCTACTTCAATGTGAGTGCGGAGGAAACAATGAAAAGGTTCCTTGAAATGGCTTTTGTTCATACACAGATATCGGGTTTATGGAAAAGTTAAGGTGTTAGATTCTTTATTATTGTGGAGAATATTGTTTCTTAAATACAGAGGAGAATCCTCTGTCGCTAGAAGTTGACAAATCTGCAATTGTAAGGTCTTGGTTGGCATTGGTGAAGCCAGAATTGTAAGAGGGTAACTGTAGGGTTGCCAGTGGGAAGACAATGTTAGTCAATTTTGTTCTTTCATGTGACATGGCTGAGTGATAATGGGAGGTTTTTCAAAAAACTTGACGATATTGGTTGCATACATGCATGCATATAGAGCACCTGTGGATTCTTTTGTGTGGTACCCTGTGGCCTTCATCTACACCCTTCTCGCTGGATTCTCAAGCTGTATGGATTGTTTTCGTAAAATATACTAAGAATTGCCCTAGAATTAATAATAACATGCATATTAATTCTGATGTTAGTGCTCATAATAGATCATTGTTTTTGCATTTATATTACCGTAGTGCTACATGATATCGATTTTAAAACAACAATGACCAAATAATACATATTTTTTCTAACCCAAGACATGAGAGCCCTCATGATCTCCAGCACATTGAAATACACCATATCATAAAGCTGACCACATAACCAACAAGTTTGCAAGAACAAACCTCTGATGACAATAACTACTTAGAAAATCACCTAGATTAACACCTGAAGATCTAGGTAAGGAAAGAAAGAGAATGGTTCCAAAAAGAGAGAAATGATCTTCTTTCTCGGTGAGATCAATTACAGTCCAGTTCCTGCATTGACTTGTAAAATGCACTTAAGACCCAACTTGCACTGCATTATTGTGCCTTTAAAAAGTTACAGAAATTTGGTAAGTGGGAAGAGGCAAGTTAAAAAGCTTGTTAAGGGTTAGAATTATTTGATTTGACAAAAAACAAAGCGTCAAAGACCCATAATTATCATTAGGATCTCAAAATTGGAATCAAAGGGAAACTGAAGAATAAGTTGTGAACCTCACAATTCGGAATTTTCATCAGTTAAGAACATTCAATATTCGATTTCATTCTTCTGTAAAACCATTTTCATGGGAAAAGACGATACCAATCAGGAGGTGTCAAAATCACCATATAAAACGTGAGTTTCCTTTCCTATTAATTAGGAACATTCCTTTTAAAGGTTAATCACCATCAAATTGTGATAAATTCATGTGTGTTACTAAGTCAATTGGTCTACATCCTATTTTGTAAACCATCATGATGACTCTACTCCCTAAAACCATGAAAGGCAGTTTCTCTGTTCTTTCCATGACTTGCAATTCTTTTACCGCATGGGTCACGTGGCACACATGTTAAATTCCTCCAAAATGACTACAATTTACATCTGACATTGGTAACTACCAAATCCAAAAATTAAAATACCTTGAAGTAAAGGAGAAGACATCAAGGAATATAAAAGAGGTGAAT
This sequence comes from Rhododendron ovatum, assembly GCA_019656835.1. Taxonomy (NCBI): domain Eukaryota; kingdom Viridiplantae; phylum Streptophyta; class Magnoliopsida; order Ericales; family Ericaceae; genus Rhododendron; species Rhododendron ovatum. The sequence continues at coordinate 32,568,581 of CM033799.1, forward strand.
CTCAACATTTCAAGCCTTGAATGTTTTCCTCTTTCTCGTACTAAGTTTAGTCTCTTATCCCAATGAGGTAAATAAGAAGTGACCACAAAGTGGATTTCAAGCACCAAATACTCTTTTAATTATCTTAATCACAACAACACGACAATGAACAGTAGTACCTAATGCATCGTCAATATAGCAATGAACAAATGAGTGGAGAGCTTGTTGCAAGTGGAGAGTAGTATTCCTTTCGTTGGAGTTCTCAAAGGCGCGCCTAGGCACACTCCCAGTGCCTTGCAAACCCCCAAGCGAGGCAACTTGAAAAAGGCGAGCAAAAAGCGCAAAAAAAACGACAAGGCGAGAAAAGCGATAAGGCACAAAAAAGCGCACATAACACCATTGTTTTCAAAAATAAATATTTTTTTTGCATAGGTGCACCGCTCTTCAAAAAGGCACACACCTTGTCTTGCACCTCTCGGCTCAGGCCTAACAGGACTTTACGTCTCGGTGCACCTTTCGCCCTTGACAACTATGCTCTGTCCAAAATGTTGGTCCCTTTCGGGGTATCCAACTTTTTAAGAAAACACAATCATTACACTTCCAAACAAATGAATTTCAAAATTGCCCTCCTATAGAAAATGTAATGATTACCTTTTAAACTCTAATTCATTTCTCCTCTACTTTTGTGTTTGAATTTGAATATGGGAATGAAGGGTGAACAAGGATATAACTCAATTTTTTCTCCTTGTCTAGTTAAAATGGACTAGAATTTTGGGACATCCCAAAAAAGAAAGGTGGACCAACTTTTTGGGATGGAGGGAGTAGTTAAGAAAAAAGATGACAAATAAAATAGCGAGTGACCCATAGTGTCTTTGAGTGAGCTAAATGTAGAACAGAAGCGAGACCTTAGTGCACGAAGCGAGGGCGTGGGAGTGGAGGAACATCGAAGCTTCTCGTTTGGAGCGCCGGGGATCATTTAGGTGTAATTTATAGTGCCGAAGCTTGGCAGCAGCAACAACAACAACATAACATAACCCGCCTAGTCTCCAATCATTGGGGGTATGGGCGGGGAATAATTGGAGACAGACCTAACCTTTGGCAATATATGCACAAAGTGGTTGCTCTCAGAATACCACTGAAACAGTGGCCCTCCTAAACCCCTAGAACCGAAGAGCTATAGGGACATTTTGTTGTAGAACCATGCCCTCAAATCAAAGCCAAATGACATCAGAGAGGGCAGGCCTAGAGACCTAAATCAATTTATGTGCACATAACCATGATTCCTTCATTGATAGTCCAGAGCATTGGTATGCACATAATGCCGAAGCGTGGAAGATCCACCCAATTAATCAATTGCCAATCATAGAAGCTCCTAGCTTAGACGATCTCTCCACTTAAGAATTGGAGTCAATTGCAAATTCCTTCTTTCGAAATATAATCGAATCTTGTGTTCATACTATCGAAATATAATCGAATCTTGTGTTCATACTAAGTATTTCAATAAATTTCAGTCAAAGGGAATCTTCGATCTTCAAACCAGACTCCTAGTGTTGCGATTCATGGATATGAACAATGACTCCATTGTGTCTTCCCATTGGTTGATGGTGACTAGCGAAAGGGTGCGGTAGACTTGTCGTTCGAACCTCTTCTCTTCCTCCTCACAAGGATATTGCTTAACCGAACTTTGTCTCCATTCGTGCTTCTTGCACAACATCATCTCGTTCATAAACATCCACAACAGTGGCTTGTCAACCACCTCATCTACCACATTCTTCGGTTCCGGCTCCTTCACAAACCTTCTTGAGGATTGGAACTCGAGCTCTGATAAAAAAAATTACCAAAACCAAAGATATGACTCAAGACATAATGCCAAAAGAAATTCCCTACTCAAAGTTATAACTATATCAAATCTTCCTAGAATGTTGGCCTTCATATTATCAAATTGTTGGCATGCATATTCAATTAATAAACTATTTTAGAGTTTTCTTTATGTTACTTATTCATGGTGATCTATTTCTAATGGATTCAACCCGTTAGCTAGGACAAATCTAACAAAACACGCTATCGAATGATACCTTACTCCTCTGTTTACTAGAACAATAAGTTGTTCTTTAGGCCTACTAGGACTTACTCCTTGTGAAAATTACATTTTTGGGTTTATTATTTGGAGGCTTCTTTCCCCTCGCCGTAAATATTTCATTAGTCTAAGTTTGATTTGCTTATGATGGGACATTGTCTCTTAGGCTTTTTAATTTTGCAGGGAAGTGATGCGTGCAATAAATGGTTGATGCTTGTGAGGTTATCTTTGAAAGTTTTAAATCATCCCTTGTCTATCTGCTTTTAATTTTCCGAGAGACAGGATAGCTTTGGATAGCAATGCTACGGGGAGGGGTAGACCTAAATTGGCATTAGATGCTGTTGTGTGCAAAGATATGAGTATAATGGATTTGTGTGAACAAGTGGCCATTGACAGAGCTCAATGGAGGAAAATGATTCATGTAGCTGACCTCAAGTGATTGGGACGTAAGGCTCGGTTTGGTTTGGGTCTTTTTTTTTTGAGGGGGTGGGTAATAGTTAGTGTCCCATGTTGAGAAGTTGTTTTGCGATCCATGAAAATTACCTCTTCCCTTTTACGTACTAATTCCGTAGAAGGCTTTACATTGTGTAACAACTTAGAATGATTAGTATTAAGGAAGACTTCCCTCATTAAAAGCCTTTTTACGGGGTATAATAGATATTGTAAAGGGAAACAAAGGATACGTGATGAGAAGGAAAATAATTACTTGTGATGCGTTTCTTCTTTATATGGTAAGTTTATTCTTTTCAAGATGTCAATTGATCTTCATGATGAAATCACTCACGTGTAAATATTTCTGCTTTGTAAAATGTGTCCTTAATCATGGATAACAACCTAAACCAAGAAACACACAGAATCCAGTAGTGGATCTTCTGTCTAAAGGATTGCCTGCCCAGTCTGCATCGGAGAAGGCATTGAGGTGCAAAGGACTAGGATAAAATGTAAGACCTTGAAAACTACAGCCCTTGATATATCTGAGAATACGCTTGACAGCTACAAAATGACTATATTTGGGGTTATGCATGTGTTGGCAAGCCAGGTTTACAGCAAAAGCAATCTCGGGTTTAGTAAGAGTAAGGTATTGGAGTGAACCAACTATGGTTCTAAACCAATGAACATCTTGAAACTCAGGATCAGGAGTAAACTGGACAGGTTTAGCGGAAGATTACCAAATAATAGTCCACACTCTTCTTCTTGGATGTCCTGAAGCTATTGTCCACACTCCACTGTCAAGGCGCCAAGTAGTTTTCTTTAAACTTTTTACCCTGCATTCTGAAATGTAATAGTACTTTAAAGACCCTTTGAATTACTATTTGCATTCTCAAGGTGACCATTTTATGCGCCTTCATTGCTATTGGTTTGTAATGCATTTTTCTTGGCCCCATGAATCAGTAGGGTTATGTGTGTGTCTTTCAATTGGATGCTTGCTATGGTTTACGGCATTGTATGGGTTATCTGCTTTAGAAGTCTCAAGTAAAGTCCAAAGGTCCAAAGCGTGGGAAGAAGCCATTTTGGTCTAGTGTTTGATAATCATTTTTTGTTTATTAATATCTGTTTAGAATCTAATCAAATAAGTAGGCAGGTTATTTCATAAATGGATTGTCGCAAAGTTATGGCATTGTATTTGTCAGACTTGATCAATTCTCGTAAAGTAGTAATATTGAACTCAGCAAAAAAAGATTAATAAAAGTGAGAGCTGTTTAATGTGTGTCAAGGGTTCCTTGTTTCTCTCTCCCTTTCTCCCTTGCAGTTCTGCATCACATGGTCTTGATGGCGGTGAGACTGTTGGTTGTGTCCGTGTGGAATGTGATCCACTATCCGTTTATCCTTTGCTTGATATTTGATTAAGTAGAACATGAGTTAGTTTAACAGAAAAGGCAGACGGGGTTAAATAAGGTGCTTAGCAGTTAGCACTGTATATTTTGGACTACTACTAGTACTATTCAGGTGGAAGTTCTAAAATGGATTCTTGCGAGTTACAACAGTGGAGGTGGTATGAAGGAAATTTGATCTGTTGAGCAGCTTCAGAAGAGTCAGCAGAGGCCTGGAAATAGGGAAATGACCGAGAGCTACTACCCGTCTTAGACTATTCAAGAGTCATAAATATTCAATGGATATCCATATGGATTTTTCCCAGAATGTTTTATGATGAGCAAATTCCTTATGAACTGACTACCTCCTGTGGTGGCTTAGGAGCCTTTGTTTGATGAAATTGGGAGCAGGTGCAGAGGAGGTAGAGGATATAGAAGAATTTATGGTTGGGAGTGTCTATAGGAGCTTGTATACGGATACAGGTATCTATAAAGATCAACATATAGAAACACTAAAATATTATAATTGTATTTTGCAACTCGGTATTCGGCCCAATGGACGACTAATTGAGGGGTCCAAATTCCATTGTCCACTAGCAAGGGGCTTAATTGAAGGCAGGACAAAGCCTTGTATGGACTGGCCTAACGCACGAATTGGTTCCGTGTGGGTGGGAGTTGAACCCCTTATTAGAGGCTTCTTGAGGCTTCTAGTTGCCGGGTGAATACCACTGCACCAACCCGTAGGAGGTTTATTGTATCTTATCATTACTTCATATTTTCCTCCTTAGGTTGCTTTTATTTTGTTTCTTTTGGGATTTATATGCTAGATAGGTTCTATCCTAGTTGTGAGCGTGCTCCTTTATTGGTAGAATGAGGTTTCTAGAAGATTTTGACTTCATGGTGCAGGAGCAAGCTTTTGAGGTAGATTTGCCACCTCGAAGGAGGGTCTTGCGTCTAAGCTAAGAACTCCCTTTGATGTACTAGTTAGAACAACTGAACATGCATGCAGTCTACAAGATGGAACATGGGATGAAATGTTGAAAAGTAATGGTTCTACTGCGAAGTTTGTCTATATATAGATTTTCTTTTTCTTTTTTTTCGGAACGTTCATCTAGCCTCCTTGAATTTATGCTCCCTGAAGTTAAAGTTATTTCAAAATTTGGGTTGGAATGATAATAATTATACTCCTTTCCATTGGTCAATTGCGTACTTGTTAAGTTACCCCAAAGGTAAAAAAAAATGTAAGGTTGTTGGAAATACAATGTAACCCTTATCTTCAAAAGTTAAAACGGTCTCAGTTTGATGATGACAAAGTTGGAACAAGCACGCAGAGAGCACTGTACACCAGAGATTTGTATGGTGTGTTTGTTGGTTAACTTCTCTGTTTTTCGGATTTGGATGCCCCTGCGCATAAAGATATGGATGGGGATGCCGATTCATATGCAGCTAGAAAGGCTCGTTTGAGTGATTCATAAACCGGATAAATAAGCACATCTAGAATGCTACTTCGAGAAAGGCTGCTTCAGGATAAACGAGATATGTTAGTTCGGCTGATTCTGGTTTGGATGCTTACCTTATCTTTTTCCACCGACCTTGGTTTGGTTGGCTCTTTCAGATCAACTGAACAGGTTGTTAGCCCTCTCTCCTCCAGTTCTAGGCCCCTTCGATCTTAGAAATTCAAGAATTCCCTTTGCTATTTAACTTCCCCATAGGGCCTACGGTAGGTTTGTAAATCAGTAAATTAAGGGGCCTTCACGGCTTGATAACCATGTGTTACAGGCCATGGAAATGCCATTATCAATGATTATTGAGTTGATCCTCCGTTCCCATCTTTCAAAGAAGACAAAAGCAATGTGACACTGGCAATATCTCGCACTTGAAAAATAGATGCCATATAGCCGATTAATTGACTATGAAATGAAATAGTTGATTCATTCAATCATGCCCTTCCTTGAATGAAAAGCAGCTGATTGGTAATTAATGTGCGCTCCTGTGGGAGTCGAACCCACCACATAGGCTTTTTCCTTGTTCTACCGAGATGAACTACAGAGCGTGAGGGAGATTAGATTACTTGTTCGATTATTAACCGCAAAGCTTTCCACGAGGAGCCCCCTAAGTCACTAATAGCAGAATTAGGGGTATACGAGTCCGTGTTTTACATGGCTGAGTGAAGGGTCACTCTGCTGACCGAAGCTGGCGTAAGTCCCTCCCAAAACAAAAGGGACTGGAACCGCTCCGCACATCTCTTTCGGAATGAGCCTTTACTGACGCTGCTGCTGCTTCTGGAGCTAGCCTTTTCAAGTTGGCAATTGGTCAGCAACCTTTAACTCCAAACGAGTTAGCATATGATAGAATTGTATTGTCAGGGCCCTTACCATTCAGATTGAAGAAAGATCAAAGCATATTAAGAAGGAACAACTTTCAAGTAATATCTGGCGCAGTAGGAGCTTTCTTTGCTGTCGTTCTGCTATTGCGCAGTGTTCCTTTCTTATAGATAGAAAGGCGCTTTCAAATCTTCTTAACCCGAAATGGCTGAGTAGAGGATGGACATACGAAGAGCCCTCTCTCTTAGGATCTTGTGACATAGCTTATTTAGTTGATATTCGTCTATTTAGTAATAAAAGTACCTTTGGTTGATACATATGGATTCTGGGCGCATAATTGTGAGTGCGCATAATTGTGAGTGCAGGAATATGAGGTATCATTGGTGTTCCAATTGGTTTTGTTTATTTTCTATTCTATGCTAAATTGACTGAAATGCAGCAATGTCTTTTTGTTTCTGTTTTTTCTTTTGTCATTCATCGTCGAAATTGACCAAATTCTTAATTTTCAATTGATTGCCTTGTGCAGATGGAGTTGCGTCAATCTTTAGGCCGCAGCTTTCTCTGACCCCATTTCCCAGACTGTGGTCTCCAGCACAGAATGCTTTATATTTATTGACTAGATTTTACAAAGGAAAAAAAGAAGGAAAAAAAAAAAAACCTGTTGTGGCTTTACCTTTGCTTTCTTGGTCTTCAGTTCGCCAACGATACCGTTCCCAGATATTGTAGAGAGGGAATCGAGTTGATATGAACTGAAAGCCCTGCAATTCCGCCGGATGGTATCTCTAACACCAACGAATCTCACCAGCTTCAGATGAGTTTGTTGCATGACTGTATAAACTCTCGTAGTTACAACTTGTGTATATATGAATTACATGGCATTTGGATAATGTTTGTACAGGAATTGTAGCATCAATGCATTTGCGGAATGATGAATGCAATCCAATTTTATTTTATTTTTTTAAATAATGTTTGTAGTCATCTTGTGTGCATAAATTGACTCAAATTTGTAGTAGAACACCGATTTGTTGCAGCCTATTGCTTTTGTCTTTTGTGTGAAAGCGGCTTTGAAGAGCTGGGGAAAATGGGATTGGATCTGGTCAATTTGGCTTTGGACCAATTTGGTATACTTTTAGATGGTTCGGATCCACTACATGGACCAAATTGGTCCGAGGCAAATTGAGGGGATTTGGTCCCGAAGTTTGGGGCTTGAGTTTTTAATAGCCACACACCAAACAGGTGGTTCCCTTTTTTGGTTTATTAGTAAATTCTTCATAGAGATTCCGTTAATTCTGGGAAATTCTAACCGCTCTTAGAAAATTCTGCGCACGATCTGGTCATTCACGGGGTTGGAGTTACGTAGATAGGTACCGTTTGGGTTTTTTCTGTTTTTCATTTGGTTCTTCCTTGATTTCTTTTTTGGATGTTAATTTTTCGATTATTGATATGGTCACGTGTTTGTATGGATTGTATTTAGTGGGTTTGGGTAAAAGATTGGTAGAGGGTCCACATTTATTGGTTGATTTTCAGAAATTCGGTGTCTCAGTTTTTCCTACGAATTCAAAAAACATATCTATCGATGTGGGATTGAATTGATTTTTTAAAAGGTATTGTAAAAAAAAATCAAAATTTGAGTTTTTTTTTTTTTTTTTGTATTTTTGTGGGGTCTGGAGGAAAAAAAAGAAGTGACTGTAGCACCTCTGGGGAGAAAAGGAGATGAGTCAGAGATTTTAGTTGTACCTTGTGTGTTTCCTTGTAAGCTTATGTTTGATCCATTTTTCCATTGGTGCTCCGTGTAGAACTTAATCTCGTTCCATGAACGCTTGACCTTTTAAGTACTACTCATGTGACGCAGTGCCCAATTTATAAATCAAACAAAAAGTGCAATTTTTTGAGTCAACAAATAAATATTTTCATGTATGGTTTTATGAAATTCTTCACACTAAAGCCCATTTGTTACTGATAGGTATGCAAAGCAATTTTTTTTAAAAAAAATTATGCATAGAAGTGTTTTATTTTTATTTTAATATTCCATGAACTATAATTTTGAGACAAAAGGAGTATCAATCTCTCTCTCCTACTATGCGATCGTTGTATGCTTAGTCGTATTTTAAGCTTGGATAGATTGTAGGGAAGAGGTTATTAAGAAAGAACTTAATTTGAAATTGTGTTAGAGTAAAGGAGTTGATGGTAGATTTAGATTCAGAAAACTCAATAATATAATTGAGGTTTTGATCTTGACAATTCTTAGGATAAAAAAAACTTTTTTCTATCAATTAATTGATAACTACTCCGTATTAGTTACGGGTTTGTTGAAATATAATAAGGAATTTATAAGGAGTTGTTAGGTAATTCAACGTTGAGTTTTTTTTTACATGTCATAATAATAATAATACAGCTAGTATAAGATAGTGGTTCTTCTGGAAATGGTGAAACAGTACTGTTTATTTTCTTACTGTAAATTTCCATGTGTTTCGTTCACATCCATTTGTAACTAACCAAAATAATATACAAATCTAGGCTCCGTTTGTATGGACATAAAATATTTTCCGGTAAAATGTTTTACCTATTTTTCGGTGTTTGGTTGTGTAAAAAATGATAAAAATATTTTACATGTAAAACATTTTCTGTCAATTGGATAATAATGACTTACCCTTAAATCCTCCTCCGTAAGTTATTTTCCGAAATGAACCCGCTACCTTCTACTGTAATTGTCACTGCTCAGTTTTCTCGATCATCAGTCCTGACCGACGTTCAATTCCAATAATCTCATATCTCTCCACCGTTTAAACTCCCCATCTCCCTCTCTACACTATTTTGTTGATTTCCAAAAATATTTTCAAGTGCCAACCAAATACCGAAAAATAAAAGTTTGAAGTTTGTTTTCTGAAAAAATATTTTACGTGAAAAACATTTTACATTGAAACAAACGCAGCCCTAACGTCAATATATATATATATATATATATATATATATATATATATATATATATATATATACGGGGCGGTTCCGGGGACACCTAAAAAAACACCCCATAGCTCCCGATCAAATTTTGATGATCCGAGCCGCTCAATGTGATCAGAACGTGATTTTAAGGGTACCCGCAAGAAATCAGCAAAAAAAATGACCGGGAAGGGCTTGATCCGAACAGTTTCGAACGGTTTTTTATTGAACGGTTCAAATAAAAACTGCTTAAATCAAACCTGTCCCGGTCATTTTTTTTTGCTAATTTCTCGCAAGCACCCTTAAAATCACATTCTGCACACATTGAACGGTTCGGATCATAAAAATTTGATCGGGAACTATGAGAATGAGATTATGGGTGTTTTTTTGGGTGTTTTTTTAGGGTGTCCATTGAACCGTTCCGATATATATATATATATATATATATATATATATATATATATATATATATATATATATATCATAGCAAACAAGTAGGCAAATCGAACTATGGTAACACAAAACCATAACGTTCTTAACTTACCAAAACAAACATAACTTCATTTTTTTTCTTCGGTATACACTCAATTGTAATACACCCAAAAAAAAAATGTGTAACATGTAAAAAGTATCGATTCTATTGTACAATACAAACTGTGTAGACCAGCCTTCTCCCAAACAAATCAAGATTCCAACAAAGGTAGTATAAAAGCAAAACCAGTGATGAGACCAAACGGGCAAATATGGAAGCCCAACTCCACTCTCCTCGTGTACAATGTGGGATTTGATTATTTTGGTGGAAAAAGAATATGAATCAGCATCTTAAGCTATGGATGCTAATGTTCAAGAGTAATAATGCTAGTAACACTAACATTTTGGACAACAAATATACTCAACATGCTCATGTCGCATAGTTTTATTGGCAATTGAATGAGATGCTATTTTGTTATACAGAGCCACATTAGCATGATGTGCATTTTGGTGCGCAGAATGTCGTGCTTGTAGACTTTTCCAATTTATAGTAGGGCACCAATCACTTCCATGCGACTGAATCAATCTCGTCTCTAGCCGACTTGTAAAGCTCGAGCCTCTTAGCTATTTGCTCTCTTCTTGCCATCAGTGATGGGTCCTCATCCAACATTTTGCCAAGCTGCTCCTTCTGCACATACCAAGCACAATGTTTTCTTTCTTTGGTTAATCTGTCCAAGTCGTGTTTGGGGTTCAAAGTGTCTTGTTCTTCCCGAAAACCCCAATTTCGCACTTTAATCTCATTCTGTTTCAGGTTTGTTAGATTTGTAGAGTTCATTCGTTTTGGAAAATGATAATGCCAAAACTGTTTTTGCTGGTGTCAAAACTTCAATGCATAAAAGGTTTGTACCATGTCCAGTGTACAAGTCTTTTATACATTGGAGTTTTGGCACCAACAAAAGCAGTTTTGGCATTATCACTGCCATTTGTTTTTGGACAAGTATCCGAAAGTCAAGCACTTGGCCGGTGTAGTTTTAAAGTAAAGTTTAAGGTGTCCGTATGAGGAGTTCTAGGACTTGTACCACTAAATACTTGCATTACCGACAGTCAGATGTTCAATCTTGGCTTCTGTTTACCCATAACTTTTGATTCTAGATATGAGAAAACAAATAAGAGAACCTCGTCGAAATTACTCATCACATTCATTACCGCATCGAAATAACTTGTTGGATCACATTATTTCTACGAGCTTCAGAGGTCTATTTGATAAGAGTGAGTAATTTCGATGTGGTAGGATTAATGTGATCCAACCAATTACTTGTACCCTTTTTTGCAGGTGCTGAATGTTTGGCACTTTCCCATATGGACCTCGTCTAGCATAACCAGGTTAATACAAGTATTTTTGTTCATTCTTGCGCTCGTTACATTAGTTTATTGTCAAAGAGGCACTTGAAACAAAAGATGAACCCTAGGCTGTGTCTGGCTATCTAACTAGTTCGTGCCAATGTCAATTGTAAACAAACTAGGACTTGTAATACCGTCAGACTAAGAAGCACAGCCACAGAGTGTCTCATGTCGGACACCGATGCTCGCCAGACGCTCTGTCAGACACTCGTCCATAGGTATCTTATTTAGTTTTTTATTAATTCAGAGCTAGACACTAATCAGACACTTCCGGACAAGAGTTCGTATCTTTAAGTGATCCATGAAACACATTACTCGTTTTGGAAAAGTAATTTGTTGTATGATTATAACATAAGGACCGTGTAGATATATACCAATTCACCTCCTGTCATTTAGACTACTTAGTAGTTTTAGGAATGTCGTGTTAGACAATGTGCACCAATCTATGCAACAGCATAATTTCTACATAAATGAATTATGGTTTATATCATTGGTTTCATGATAACGCAATTAATATTTTGCAGATGGTAATGGTCTTTTATGTTATGAAATATATAGTCTACTTGATATCAGACAGTCTTATGTTGCTATTTCTTAATAAATATTTGTTTTAACTCATTTATATCATATGTTCCTACCTAACGTAATGTCAGTGTGTCATGCATTTGAGGAAAATAGCATTGTTGGCATGTCAATATAGTGACCATCTCCATGCTATTTAGCTGTTAGAGGACAAGACTCTACTTCAAGTGTTATCTTTTTTCATTGTTGATATGTATCTTTAGTCTCACCAGCGGTTCAAAGATTATAAGCACAACAGACGACCCAAAGGAGCATATGTAGAATTCTTAAAATGATATCTGTAAGTGTTCAAAAGGTAGTTTCTGGTGGTTCAAGTTGCATACATTTCGAAGAGGCAAGGAGATACACAAGATAAAGTCTACGGGCTATGCATTGCTTGTGAATAATACTGCAAGTCTGTGCACCACGTGATATAACATTTAAGTAACTTTACCTCTCTCCTCCCAACATTAGCATAAAATTGGTTGAGCAAAGATCTCTTGGCCTGTAGGACTTGACAATAAACAACAGCCTTGGGGATCGAAAGCCTCAATGTATCACAAACCATGTTAACATAAGCTGTGACATTTGATCCTGACAAGAATAAAACATCATATATCAGAGTCTCGGTTTCCTTTTTTCCATGCATGAAGTAGGATTGTATGCTTGTGTTTTCTATGCATTTTTTTCTAAATTACAGTTAGCTTCTTAAATGACTACAATTGTGCAAGTAATCCAATCATAGTGTACAGGACTATAGTTGTCGGTTAAGCAAAATCATAATTTCAAACATAACAGAAACAGATACTTGTGTTGTGTATGCATCAGACGAAATAAGAATCATTTCAACAGTGCAACTGATGTCAAAGCAACCAGCAAATTGCTCACCGATTCTCCTAAGATGGTTTTCTGTGAACCGATCCAGATTTGAATTTGCATTTGAATTTGGCTGGTTTGAAGGTGCATTGGTATTCTTCTCTTGTTCAAGATGAAGCTTGCGGAAAAATTCTACCGTCAAATAAGTGGACTCCATCTCAACAAGCCGTAAAACTGTTTTCCGGCTTTCATCCCGAAATTTTTCCAACGAATCATTTGCAGATGTTGCTATATCAGATTGAAGTGATGGGAATCGCTTCAACTCCTACAATTACCATGACGCACTGTTAAGAGGAAGCGTAACAATTTGTATTTCCTCATGCTCTCAAACTTGACTTTATTGGGCAGATGAACGATGAGAGCTCATACAAAGAAGATCACATTCATATGCCACCCAAAAAAAAAAAAATAGAGAAAGAGATATTAAGGCAAGGCACACGAAACAACTCAGCCCTGTTTTAAGCCAAAGAGGGAAAGATCCACGTAGAATTTTAGGTGTATGTAAATGTCTAGTGCAATTTTTCCTATTCTTTTTCTTAATTGTACATTTTCTTAGTTTGCTTTTTTCCTTTATCGTGTCCATAAAATGAAAACTGCCCATTCTATTGAAGGACACAAATCAGATTATGTGTGTATCTAATAGTAGTGTATGAAAACTAGGGCAAGTTATAACAAGGATACACAACTGCTGCATAAAGCGATACAATAGATATATCAAACTGTCAACAGGTGTCTTCATGTTAACAGAAAAAATGAGGCATGTCGCTGGGAAAAATAAATGAGACGGCAAAAATGGAATCTTAATAAAACTGTCTGATGTCAAAACTAGAAATTTTGAATTACAATTCAAGTAGTATATCCATGATGTGTCATCAGAGAACATCGTATTGATACTGAAAGTTCAGATGCAGTGTTTTAGTGCAGTATTTTTATTTCTTCTAGCCTCGGGAAGGAAAAGACGCTAGTATTATTTTTTCATGTTTGTGGTATCAAAATTCCCAGATACCAACTTTATCCACAATTCATTTGCTTGTTTAAGTTAGTTTACATAACTCCAAAGGTCACTGGGTGTCTATTAGACGTAGCTCCTATTAGTGCGTTCTTAAAGCCAACGAGAGTGATGTGACAGCATAAGAATTTGAAGCCTCAGTAGAGTCCATGCTTCAATTTGAAGGAGTGTGCATTCATATACTCCTGATATTAGGCAGTATTTGGATCAAGGGTTTGGGTAGGTAGAAGGGGAGAAAATGGAATAGTTCGAGGATCTCATCATCCATTACCAATTAGATCCTTTAAACAGAGCCTTATGAAACTAGATTAAGGCAGTTTTATCGATCTTTTTGGACCTGATCTTCGAGCTAAGGCAGGCCTTCGTTCCTCAGCAAAGTGTTCACTTCTTTTTTGCCAAGTTCCATTCAATTTGTTGTGGGTGACGGAAAAACCAGCAAGCTATGACTTCAAAGCAACCATGTTTATTAAAATGAGAAAGGGCTTTAAATTAGAGGGAGAGAGATTTAGTAAGGCGGGCGGAACTTGAACAGTGAACCGAGCCGCACTAGCCAATTATGTTTTTCAGTAGCAAGCTACGGTCTAACCCCTAACCTAGGTTGCGATGAAAACTCCAAAAGTCAGGTTCCTTTCCTTAATAATAAGGTAAGCTTTCAAGCCACTTTACTTTCTTCAGTAAAGGACGCAGTGAACTGTAATTGTGAAAAGGTTGGAAGACCAAGACCTGGCCAAAGAAGGTGAAAGAACTATGTTCCAATCATATTAAACTCTGGTATACCCCTAAGACAAGTTTAGAAAATATTATGCTAAACAGTTTGCGGATCGCTTACAATGGAAAGCTAATTTTTTTAACAATGAAATTGAAATCATGAACTAGCGTATGCAAAAAAATCCAACGGAAGATATTGGGATGGCCTATAACGTATCTTGACATACTTGAAGGAAGCTAGTAATTGTTAACTGTTCCATAGTAATTTTGGTAATAGGTGAATTAAATTCCCAATGTTGATTTCTGTTAATGATCAAGTGTGCTGGAAGGGTGCGAATTGATTAAGATACTAACAATGTTATTCGCCCAAGACAATAAAACACAGATTCCAACCGAAGTTCCAACACTTGGTCACCTGACATTTTACCACTGTATAAAGTTGAATGTCAAAAATGCCTCGGTTACACTATGTTTTATGCCAAATACCAACCTATTCATATGTTAAACGAGGTAGATTTAAACTGGCCCATACAATGTTGTTACTAACTAAAGATTGTTCACCTCTGTTGCTGCTATTGACTTCCTTACAAGTTCTTTGAGAATGAAGTGTACCTGAGGAAAACAAATTAGAAACCAATCAATGACGAGAACTGGAATTAACTAGGATTTATATTTGATAACAAGATACTTTTGTTTCATTATCTCCTAACAGTGACGATTTTACAGCAAACACAAAAAGGCACTGAATATAGCAGGCAAAAGAAATAGATAATCGTGTAAAGAACTAATGCCTGCATTGCACTATCTTACAAATATCAAATGATCGCATGTCAATCCTCAGAATTGACCTCGAAATTGAACATACAAGCAAGTGTAATATGGGGGGCAGCCATTTTGATTGTACCATTTACGCTGCGCCTGAAAGTTAAATTAACATATGGTTCTGGCTATATTACGTAGATTGTCCTAACTGCATAAGGCAACCCTTAATTCTGACAGACAGGTGGGCTTTAAATATTTACCTACACATTCAACTAGATTTATGATGTTCTAAATTTCCAATTTACCAGGGACTTTGTAGAAAACTTTTATAATACACACGAAATGCCCCAAGATGTTTTGGATCATCATTTCTGTAAAAAAATAAAACAAAGATACCGAGCAATACAAATAGTTAAGCGTGTCCCTCTGTTCTTGACATAGAAACTAGATGATTCCCATACTTGGACACATTCCGCATCCAACGCCCCTAACGAGTGGTCCAAAAAAAAATACAAACTACCAGCTAACCTAATTAGCATAGATACTCATGTTCAAGAAATCTACATGGCCGTGGAATTAAGTAGATCAAGTAGGATAATGAATAAGTGGAAAACATTACGGCATCAACAGAGGCTTCAGCTGGGCCTTTGAAATAGCCGAGAGACCCGTCGATGAGTCTTCTGTACCCTTGTTCAGGAGCAATCAAATGAGGCTGATAGCCATCTGCCTCTGATATTACTTTTCTGACATTGTTTATTGAAAGATGGCGATCCAACGGAAGCTTTTTAAAAGCAGCTGGTAGTTGATGATCAAAAACCCCATATATCCGATCTCCACCTGGCCGCCTAATAAGCAACTCCTTATGTTATAACAGATTACAAGAAAAGAAATTTTCCTATAAGAAAGCTGAAAATCTGATGTAACCTGGAACCTATAAAGCACGGATACAGGTATGACATGCGGGGGCACTACATTACAGGTACGTAAACAAGGCGAAACCTTAAAAAAAAAGTTACTGGTACAGCTCGGGGAACATTTATAATATGTTTTAAAGAAACCTATCATTGTTGTGTTCTGTATCTAAGAGACAATTTAGCAACAAATGCCATAATACTTCATCTCGATCTAGATAATAGGAACCCTAGTGTTCAATTACCCCCTTTGGCATGGTCTTAGGTACGGTCTGATCTATTTTTCAAATATTTAAGTAAATATGCCTTAACTAAATAGTAGAACATATGCGCTCAATGTCCTAAAGTAGTCCTGACTCTTTACCCTTTTTTTCCTATACCTTTTTTTCATAGTTCAAGTTCATTGAGAAGTTCTAAAAGCATTGAATCAACCTCTGGTATTCCACCTCTTTCTATGTATTCAGTTTTATTTTCATAATGAAGTTCCTAAGAAGGATGGCATTCTTCATGCATACATGTCACGCCACTCATTAAACTTAAACTTCCCACGCTAAAAAAATATGGGGGGTGCTCCAAGCTAGTTCTTTTGGAAATATTGAGGTATGTAAGAACAACTGGATAAAATAAGAAATTAGAATTGAAGAACGATAGATGGGGATCAATCCAAAGAGTTTTGCACAAAAGGCTTTGAGAGTACAATATTAGTTTCTACTTTCTAGATATAATAATTAACCAATGTGGGACAAGCTCTAACAATAACGTCATGGCCTTTTGCAAAATCTTTTTTTTTTTTGCAGATTCTATGCAACTTTACAAAGTCATTACGACATGGAAACCTCTTTACCATTCTTATTTTGTTGCCGAGAATGTACATATTACAAAAAATTTCCTTTTAGCTAGGGAAATACTTGATCTATGTGACTTAGGCTTTACGTGGCTGTTGTTTAACGTTTGAACATAGAGTGTCTTTGTTGTCTTGCGTTAACCGGAAAAATAATGTACAAGAATTTGTCATACTAGTTGATATTCATGTATTCTTTGTATTTTTGGATTAAACTATCCACAATTTCCAAAATGATCTCCCTCTAACTGGCCATTTCTTGCATCGAGTTTAATTACTATATCAACAATTTTATTACTTCTACAAGTTCTGACTTTTTTTTCTTTTGATAATCAAAAGTCCTGACTTCTGTGATTGGACAGAGAATGCTAATAGTCGTTTTCTTTGAATGGGTACAATGGTATTTAGTAGTGTGCTTTATGAAAAGAAACAAAAAGAGAGATATATGATTCTTCTCAATAGGTTCAGAGGAGATTTTGGTGCACTTGCGAAATTGCCGTCATAGTTTTCAACAAGTGTTTTTTTTCAACAAGTGTTTTGAGGTGAGGTACCCCTTCAGATAAATGTTTTCCACTTTTTCTTCAAAGAGAAGTTCTAGGTCCCTCCAAGAAACTATAGACATGACTCACTTGACGGTCTCTATCCACAAAGTCGATTTGGCTTAAAGATACAAGGTCGCATCAACATCAATTTTGCGTTGGAACCAATTCATATCCGATACTTTGATAGTCCCAGAACCATTGAATCATATGCGATCCAAATAGAGGCTCTTGCTTGAGTACATGATAGTATCTAGTTCCACACATGGGAAAGACTTGTAAGATAAGGATTCAAAATGAATTATCTTTGCTCGATTATGATTCCATTAGCATTTCTTCCCAAACAGCACATGCAATAGCAACCAAAACGCTACCACAGGAGCTTGGGAACAGCATTGAACAAGTTGGAAATACCCAATGCATCCTAAAAGATGCTATCAATTAATGTCATTATGCTACCAGCAAAGACATGCTTGAAACTTCCTAACAAAAGATAACAAAGAATGTGGAATTACCCTCCATCCAGGTGTTCCTTAAATACTTTGTCAAATGCTCGACACATTTCCAAAATCGTGTAGAGCTGAGCCTGCACATAAAGGTAAGAGTTCCCAAGTAACTAACAGGAGCAAAGGAATGTTAAGAATAATAACAAGGAACAATGCAATCTCTTCATGTGACTGTGACATAAATCCAGTGATTACCCCTCCATCTACCCCGACAGGCCTTCCAATACGATCCAACTCTGCATTAAGCTCATCAATTGTCTTATTGATTAAAGCAATAATGCTTGGTATGCGCTGCCTGATAACTGTCTCCAAATGCTGGTCAACATACGAAAAAGTGAAATGTATGAGATGAATGGAGAGATGATTTAGGTAACTATAAGATAAAATGTAACTAAAGTGAGGAGACCTTCGATAAAAGTTTCGCTAGATACTCGGCACCCATTTTGTGTGACAAGTGCCCATACTCAGGGCTAGATTCAAAATACTCCTGCTCCTTTCTACGAGCAGCAAGCATGTCAACATTCTTGTTGATATCTGCTTGTGAACGGTTCACAATTCCAACCCAGGGATGTTGAAGCCTATATGATCTTCCTTCAAGAACCTTAAAACAATTAAATAATTGATTGTCATGTGTTTCCTTTGGCAACTGAAAAACTATATAGAATTCAAAAGAAGAGTGCACCAGAGTTTCAAGGAGTTGAAAAGAAAAAGAGAAGATAACCATGACAAGATAAAGATTCTGGATATTGCACTAATATACATGAAGTACACATCCTATGGATTGAGAAATTGCCAAAACGGAATATCAAGTACATACATCCAGAGCATTCGTGCCCTTGTCCATTAGATCAAGTTTTGTTACCACTCCAAATGTTCTTTCACCTAAAAATAACAAGTTAACACAAAAGAATAATTAGCTACCGACATTCGGCAACAAAAAAACATGAAATGTTGTAATCCAGCCTTAATATGTAATAGGTAAATACAGCAATAACTGCACAAGTACCTGTTGGATCAACTTCTTTTGCTAGCTTTATAGCATCAGAAGTGGCAATATCTTGATTAGCAGGAGAAATGGCCAGTATAATGCAATTGGGCTACAAAACCAGAATAATACATTAGTTGACACTACTGCAATTGTAATTCAAATATGAGGCTACAACTTGCTTTTGCAGGATATGGTACGACCTGCATTTAATTTACAGACTCGTAATGAACTAATAATTTCCAATTTTTGTCAGTTTGTGAAGCAGGTAGAAGAAATAATAAGTCCCTTCCCTCCCAAAAAAGGACATATATGCATCAACAAATGCAAAGGTGCACCATACTACCCCAAAACACACTAAAAGCAAGACACTTCACTAACCTGACACAATCGGCCCATCCATATCATGTATACATTTCTTAGTGGCTTTCTAGTTTCTCCAGAGGTAAGATGCCAATATGGTATCTGTATCTGGTAACCGATGTGTCATTTTTTACTTTAGTGGTTTTCCGTCTCTAGTTAGTCTACCAGGTAACACTTGGTATGTTTCTTTTCAGGGAAATGCCACAGCAGTAGCAAGGGGTCTTAGTGGTGTCATTAGTGTTGAGTAGCTTCATATACATTATTGGGACCATTTCGTAATAGCTTAAGCTCTTGGGACTACTCATAACTTAACATCTTATTTGATCTCAGGTTGGGAGAGGTCTTGGGTTCAAGTCTATTGTAACCATTTGTTCCCCGTTTGCATTATGCATCTCCCCTTCGTATTCTATTTGCCCTATCTATGAAAATTTGCATCTCCACGTGCCATACGGGGTTGCACGCGAGGGAGGATGTTGAGTAGCTTGATTTGGGCCAATTCCTGATAGCTTAAGCTTCTTTTGGTAGCAGTTGGGTGCCAGGGGATTAAGTGTTGTTGCTGCTGCATTATACGATTGGGACTTCTTATAGACCGAAAGATACAGTAGAGGTCAAAATAGCCACAATTGAAGAGGGATAGAATTGAGGATCAACTGAAACTAGGACTGCTTTAATTTCCCATTCCTCTAGGAGGACTGCTGTAAACTAGGAGGAGGATCAACTGAAAGTCTTCTGAGATATCAACATGTGCAATTTCGTAGGAAGCCATGTGAAGCTTTAAGACAAAGATGAGGTAGATTATAGATTCTGATACTAGCTAGGCTAAGAAATTGGATGTGTAAGTTAGTATTTCTTTTAAATGGAGCAAAAGTTATTAGCTGTTCTTGGAAAGATGAAGAATTCTCACCTTCTCAACATAAGAACGGACCATGTTTTCAATATCCTCAACGATTGACTCTGACTGTCCCTCTGGAAAAAAAAAGTTTTCATTACACTCCGAAAAGCACAACTAAATGGATTAGTTTCTTTATGTTATGTTGCAAAAAAATTGTCATTCTGGTACTTACCCACGGCAACCTTTGTCAGCCCAGGAAGATCTATGAGAGTTAAGTTTACAACTGTGGAAACCAAATCATGCAGATAAGTCACAAAACCAAACTAAGAGAAACCAACCTTTGGCTTGCAATTTAAAAACCGGAATTGATTTCTACACTCCCCTTTTTTATATTCACACACCCTTTTTTGTCTTTTAGCAAAAAAAACACATACCCTCTGATCAACACTAAAAAACAATAAAAGGGAGTGTGGATATCAAAAAAGGGAGTGCGGATATCAATTCCCTTTAAAAACGCCTAGAAAACAGGAGAAACCTTGAAGGAATTCACTACAAAATTACAAATGACAACATGAAGGTTTTTTTTTTTTTTTTGGGCAGATGAAACCATCTCTCAACACTTTTCTTGTCTTGTGCCACATTCTACTACATTTGGACGGGGAAAAACATTGGAATCTTCAAGAGAACTCAAAGAAAATTAAATCTTATTATCTGAGATAAGATGGAAGATTCCATCTTCCTGCATCAAGGCACGTCCCTCGTACTTCTCTAAAAGTGAATTGTGGCCTCCTTCGCTTCAATTAAAAAACAAGAGGTGAAGCATCCAGACCGAGCTTTTGAAAGTTAGCCGTATGAACTATGAACAATGAACCTTTTCTTTTGGGTAGGTAAGATGAAAATAGCAAATACCTTAAAACTTTAAGAGTGAAAGTCGAACTACTGAGGGGGGTTAAGGTCTCGGTATTCATTTCTCCCTTTTCTGAGTGCTATAATGACGATATGTGTTCTTCCCTTAGTTGTGTATAGTTTTTAATACGGGGTATAACTGCCCTTAGCTTTGTACGAAATAGTCATCAGTTTGTTATGTAGTCTTGCAAATTCTACCACAATAAAATAAAAAAAGGTAGAATATATGTCATTATGCCAATATATTTCTGCTATCCAAACTAAGGAAATACCTAGACCTAGGAACTAGATAGGGTCAAGGCAATTACAAACCATTTGGAGAATAAATGCTCAGGTGAATTGGAATGTTAGAGATTTGCTTAGACTTCCCTGTAATACGGTCTGTTTCATCCGCGATCTCCTTACGCACTGATGCTGCAAGGGCCAAAAAAAACACTCATCCATTAATGCAAGAGGTAATTATTCAACAATCACTAATTTCTTATAAATTACACAATCAAGGTGTTAAGTGTTCCTAGCACCAGAGTTTTAGAAGAAAAGTCTAAAGAGTAATTGCTTAATACATAGTGACAGTTACAGAAAACATGGAAAAGGATGATCACTTTCAACAATTCTCAGGTAACTTCAAGGGGATGATGTACTCTTTATGGTTGGATAGTATGACGAAAATAAGGAAGCCACAACATCAACAGATTGGTGGGGTTCACTTGGAACATCAGTCATTCTCCAGTGCTTCCAAGCGAGAGTGGTGGCAGGGGTAGACTCTATATAGACCTAACCTATGGAATACTAACATGCACAGCTCGTAGTGAACCCATGTCCCATGATTTCCAGGCCCAACCTTTCACGATGCACCATGAAATCGTCCCTGGATATACTAGGAACAGGCAAGATTGGGGTTATATGTGCAAAAGAGATGGAGAACAGATGGCACACCTTCTTTTACATTGTTCGGTGGCTTGGGAATATGGAATTCAGTTCTTTGTTGGTTGGGCAAGCATTGGATGGCAATTGTGGTCCAGTACATCTGGTGGATTTTCTACCCTGCCAGCTGGGGGCAAGGATTGGGAAAAGGAGGAGAAAGGTTTGGGATACAACTACTTTATTTGCCTCACATGGTATGAGAAAATCAGCGCCATTTGACCATAGTGAGAGTCCTTTGCTATGGTGAGAAACAACAGTGACTATCTTGCTTAGTTGCAAATGTAGATCAATTTTTAGAATTTGCAGAGCTTTTACATACATATGGTAGTGCAGAGACCCTCTTAGGGTGACCATCTATTTGTATATAGGTGGCATTCCCTTAAAAGCACTTTTGTAAAAATTTTGGTTACATATCAAAACAAAATATGGAAAAACAACCACAAAAGTCAAGCAACTAGAAGCTGTAGCTTCACACAAACCCTAAATGTCGTTCTGTAACAAGTGGGAGATTCAGATGAGACGATGTTGGAATCAAGATTTATAATTACACCAAAAAACATGGCAATCAAGGACTTCGAGTGAGGCAATAACAAAGCACAAGGGCTGTTCTCATTCCTTTCAACCATCGCATTTTTGTAATTGCTGCTGCTTCTTTTTGTCTTCCCTCTTTTTTAAACTTTTTGATGTTGGTTACTACATATGCATAAAGAGCACAGGAAGTTGCCCTGGCCCATACGCATAAAGAGCACATAATGTTGCAACTGGGCTGACTACCCCCAAAAAGTTATGGGAGTTAACTAGAAAGGGATTTTGTAAGCTATCCTCATCCATGAATATTCAATTTCTTAGCCAGTTCTTCTAGAAGCGAGCTTTTGAGACCTCTCTCGAAACATGCATAATAGATGAGATTTTCCACTATGAGTGAATGAAAGCTTGCTGATATGCTCATATGGAAGATTCAGTACCCGTAATACATCCATAAAGATGAAAGAGGGAAGAAGGATAGCACCTCTTCCAACCAGCATTCTATCATTAGCTTTCCTTTCAAATGCAGTCTGAATGTTAATCCTAATAGGGAATAACATATTATTGGAACACAATCAAGTTTGTAACATTAAGGAAGCCTCAAAAACCCCTTGATATGACTTCAATAATTTGAGCCTTGTGAGGTTGACTTGGTAATATGAATGACCAAATGAGTCATTACATCTTCTTCGGTGTCCAAATAGGAAAAGGTCTTTCTACCTTCACCTTGAAAGATGGGCACCCACACAACAGTCATGCATAACACATGGAACCGAATAATATACCAGGAAAAGACAGAGGATTATCTACCTTATTGCATGTCAATTTATACATGTTATTCACATTACGGTTACAAAAAGGAAAAGTGTTTTATGGTTCATACAACTCGTCTCCGTCATATATAAGGGCACATAGGAAAAAAAACACAATTCTACATGAGTAACTTCCCACATTGTCCTGTAACTGCCTCAGTTTTTCTTAGTCTTTTCAGCATTTTTTACTTGCTCTTACTTTGCAACCTGAATTTCAAAGACAGTTTTACTCTCCTCATTCTGGTCAACAATTCGGGAAACATAGATCCTTCTACATAACAATACAAAACTAATTTTGAATGATGATTTGTAGAGTTGGTTTAATGTCCACACTTTCGAGTTGGGAAATTTTTATCATACTATTTGGATATAAGTTCTGGAAACATGTGTTATGAAGGGACGAAGGAAGTAAGTGTTCTCTCTATTTAACATCCTAGGTTCTATGTTTTCAAGTAATGATCCCTCTCTATAGGTATTCAATACGCACATTATATGGGTATTTGTGGAAGCCATTGCTCTGTTTGACATTGTTATCAGAGGTAAATTTTCAACTTAAAAATTACAGAGACTGCCAGTTTGTTTATTTTCCGAGCAACACGATTGAAAGGTTGTAATGAAGTGCACACTAAATACACCTGACAGAAACCCAAAACAAAAAGAATCATTCGGTAAATCAGACTTACCAAAATCAGTAAATCTCTTCTTTGGTGCATGCAGAAACTCGGCATATTCAGTTCCCCCTTCTATCTTATGCAGCTGTAACACCAATGGCCTCCTAGTAACGATACCTTATAAGTTCAAGGAAAAAGACATTAGATATATGTAAAAGAAGGAGTGGATACTGACTATTGGCTCATACTTTGAGCTATAAAACCAATGAAAAAGAAAAAATACCACAAAATTTCCTCTTCAACAAATGGGTTTTGGTTAAAGTTTTCAAGTGCTAACTTGTATCCAATTTCTACCATTTTCCAGCATGAACCATACACATTGGGTAATCACATTAACGTAAGAATGCACAAGGTTGCTTGAGGGTTAAAAATATCGACTTCTAATCCTTTTTGCCAAAATAGCCAAAATATTCAGTTATATTCCAACTAGGGATGCGTGAAGATGCCACCCAGATGCATATATTCAGTTATATGCTAGTTTGGAGATAACATTTGACCAATGTAGGATAAGCTCTTAATGCCCTTTGCAGGTGCAACCCTGGCTCCCACGGGAAGGAATGAACATCGGATCCTCGTGTCCAAGTTTTAGCACAAATAAGGACAATCGAATCAATCACAAAGAAACAAAGATTCCCAACGCCCAACTCCGACATTACTGTAAAACATCCATCCCAGAACCAATGGGCAGCGAGTGGACAGCTGTCCATGACCAGATAAATGTTTGGAGTTAATAATTAAACCAATGTGACCCTACATCTTGACTCTTTAAAAAAAAAAATTCAAGCACAAATCCAATCATAGAGAGCTGAAATTACCGGATCCACGAGGCAGAAAATCTCTCCCGACAACACTTTCCAGCACCGATGATTTTCCAGAACTCTGATTGGCACATAAAAGCAAGAAATTGAATCAGGAAGACATAATAATCAAGGACCCCGTTCGATTGGTCAAAACTGCTAATGACAGTGTATAATCAAAGAGGATAAGTAATTCCATAGGACTAATTGGTCCTTTGGAATCATTTTCAAAAGGAATGAAATAGGCATTCCTTGGTCTCCCAATGGAATGACCACCTATCTAAATCGGTGAATGATGGTTCTAATTCTAGAATTGTACCTATCATTTTGTAGCAAACAAAACATCAGAACGAACATTACAAAGAAATGATCATTCCATTCAGCTGCATTCCACTAAACCAAGCACTTACTACTAGTGATTGGACCTTTGCATTATACATTCCATATTCAGTGCGATTGATATTCCAATAGGTTCATAATCTTTTCACCAAAAATTGTAATCTTTGTTTTTTACTTAAACATCAGAAATTTCATTCATATTGCCCATCTAACTCCATAAATAAGATCCCAAGGCTATCTCAACAAGTTCACGTCTGAATCAGTGAATGATGATTCTATTTGTATCAATCATTTTCTATTTGCATCCCAAATGTTGGAATGTGCATCCCAAATGTTGGAATGAGCATTCCAAAGAAATGATCATTCCTTTCCAGCTCCATTCCACTAAACCAAATACTTCCTACTACTGATTGGAATTAGACATTATATATTCCATATTCAGTGCTATTGACAGTCCAATAGATTTATCATCCTTACATCGGAAATTTCATTCGTAACACCAATCCAAGTCCATAAATGAGATCTCAATGATACGTGAACATGCAAATTCACTTCAAATACGATCAGTCAAACAGGTCCCAATTGAAAAAACATATACTCCTTCCGTCCTAAAAAGAATGTCCGATCCGCATAAGGAAGCCACAAAATGCCAACAAATTCATGTCCAATTCGATCAATCAAACGGTTCCTAACCGAAAAAGCAAATACTCCTTCCGTCCCAAAAAAAATGTCCGTCTGCAAACCAAGGACTCGAAAAGAATATATTTTTATACGGAAAAAATCAAACTTTTTCTCAAAAACTGAAAAAACTCGTTGATATCTAGTATCTTGCGAAAGAGAGTTTGAAACGTTTTTTGAAGCAAAATGTATTCTTATTTAAGTTCTCGTTTGGGACAATCTTTTTGGGACGGACAGAGTGCAACATTTGGGAGCAAAAGAGGTGACCTGGCCTCCGACGACGGCAACAGAAGGGAGAGCTTCCCAAAGTGACATCCCTTCACCACCATGATCGCCCAATACAGTGCAAGCTCTCTGGATTCTGTTAACCAGTCCAATCAAGCTCTCCATTGTCGCCATTGATGTGGGAATGGGATACGGACACAGGAATGGGAAATGGGATCGAGATCTGATCCGATCTGATCTGGGTTTGTGCAAAAAATATGTTAGTGCGAATGTATATGTATATGTGTTATATGTATAGCCGTATAGGTGTAGGCGTATATAGGAACGGTCGAATCGTGAAGGAAAAAGAGGACTATTAAAGCACCGTTATTAAAGAATGTGGTAAGAAATAGGATATGAAAATGCAAGGGGACTCTCAGATGGAGGAGATGCAGAGGTGGGAATGTTAGAAATTTAGAAGTTAGAGAGAGAGAGAGAGAGAGAGAGAGAGAGAGAGAAAACGGCAAAACGGTTGGAAGGAGTGGGGTTGCAGACAGATGTTAAGAATCTTGTCTGTCTTTTGATTTGTTTTATTTTCTGGTTCATTTTGGAGATTTTGGAAAGAGAATAGGGAAATGGTCTGTGCACTTCAATTTTTTATAAGTTCACTCGAAACCTTGACTTTTAATGTGCTTTGAAAAATGAGCAACGTTTTATTTTGAAACGCTAAAAGACAAATTTTGTAGTGTATTTATCAAAAAGTGAAATGTCAAAATTATATTCCAAGAAATTGTAGTATTGATATTAGGCTCATAAAAGATATTTTCTCGAGAAAACATGAAATGGAAGATACAAATAAAGTATCCCATGCAATGTATTTAGAAGCATAGATCACTAGTGAATATTCATTTTTTATTTTATTATTTAAAATCTGAAACCATAAAATAAAATAAAAATAAAAAGTAAATCTAGCTATCGCATAGGTACCATATACGATTAAAAAAATTAACTTAATCATCTTCTATAGAAGCAACTTAAACTGTTGAATATATGGTAATTTCAATTATGTGATATAGATATAGAAGTACTAATAGTTGAGAAAGAAATGGGTTGGTGGTGAAGTTCAAAACGTTAAAGCATTACAAATTTTGATTGTTGGAATAATGTATATGATCAGTTAGTAAGTGATCTTTTTGCGAGTATATTGTGTTACATGAACTGAAAAAGGATACCGAGAAATCTACGTCCATAGCTATAATATGTGTTGATCCTACCTCAAATATCTATCAATAAATTAGCACCATTGTTTTGTATTACTTTTTAGAGTTATTTGAATTGAACAATACTATGATGATCTCATTTAAGGATGATATTAGATGAACATGTTCACGCATTGGATAATGTATTGCTAATACATTGGTGAAATATACGACAAATGAGATTTATTCAACCAACAAATTGTTGACCCATCATATAATATTTAAAATGTGCTCGCCAAATGTGACTCGGACAGAATTATTGTTATGGTAAAGTAAAAGATTACAGCTTTAATTAATCTTGTGAAGTCACATGTTAAAAAACATAAAAACATTTAAAACTACAATTCACAACATTTTAAAAATTATAAGAGCATATGAACCTGCACAAGTGACGCTTAAAAAAGAGAAGGAAAAAAAAAACAGTTAAGAGGCACTTGTCATGTAAGAGCAAGTCCAATGGTGCAAAGGGAAGTAAAATGAAAAAGCGGGTACAAAGGAAATTTGGAGAATTAAATGTACTTGTGGGATTGGGAGATGCTACCAAGTGGAGGTGTTTGGCAATGGTGCCGATCGGCCAATTCGGCCATTCACCTTAAAAATTGACAACTTGAATCTTAACCGAATAATAGACGATTTAGATATGTATGCGCTTAAATTCAATCCGAGCCATCCGTGCCAAGATGAACGGCCAGATGCGGCTCGGCACCAACAATAACATTTTACCATCCATTGCCATTTTCTCTAACCAACCAAACCTTGCAATATATTTGTTAGGTGATAGTGACATGATTATTAGGTTCCTACTTTAATTAGTATACTTAAATAGCTTAAATAACATTTTATAAAAGTAGGTTTGGCATTGAAACTACACACAAGCATCACTTAAAAGAGAGACAAAAGGGTTGAGGTATACACTATTAGTCCCAATAAATAAATTCTAGTTAGTTTTATAAGCATCTAAGGCCCCTTTTCCACTGGCAAAAACTACTAAAAAAATTAAAGCATTTAGCATTTTATTTTCACTAACAAAAAAAATTTCAACATTTTATCATCTCATTTTCATCAACAAAAAAGTGGTCTAACAAAAACTATTTTTACTACAATAACTCTACTCATAAACCTATCAACAACTTATTCATTACCAGAAACAACTTGACATTTCTCAACAATTTATTCACTATCGGAAACACCTAACTTCTCAACCACAAATAAAAATCTACAAAATTTTCACTGCCGGAAACACCCCCTGAATACACATACCATAAGCGTGCTTATAACAAAATTGGTACTGATTAAAAAGAAAAATGGTGAGGGCAAACCCCATCTGGCACAAAACATAAGGCCAAAGTGGCGCAGAAAGAATAGTTTGATCCAACAAAGACCAGACTATTCATCTTTTTCAATATAACGGTCAACGCAAACAAAACGGGTAGAGTTTTATGTTCCAAAAAGGGTTTTTAAAAAATAAGTATTTATTTGCAATTTTCAAACTTAAAAATAATTGACTCACTGAGTCCATTATTTCTAAACTTAAAAATTGCAAATAAGTACTTTTTTAAGAACCTTTAGCGGAACAGATTAGGTCCCGAAAACCTTCAGGACTTGAAAATGCATGATTGAAGTGTGAATCCTGCACGTTCAGGTGAATCTCAAATCCCAGTGAATCTCCATCACATATTTCGAACTCCGGGAGATTTCCGGGGACCAAATTGGAGGACTGTAATGTTCCTGTTCAAGTGTAGACATGTGTATATAACTGAGAAACAAAGTCTATGCTAATCACAAACACAGTCATGGGAACTGTGAGCTTCATCTGATTACCAGAACATTGACAAAACTGAACCAACGACACCCATGCTAGCAGCAGATAACAAATTTAGACCGCAAATGAGAAGTAATAATATTAGGAAACGCCCACAAGCTAACTATACAACAAACGGTTACGACCACGCAAACGTTAATCCCCCCAATGGTTAGCTGATCAACAGTGTATCCTTGCTTTCGTGCTCTGCTGATTTCTTAGCAAAAGGATAGCAGTCTAAGTCAGAAGCATACCAACATCTTCCACTGGTTTTTTCTGATTTCAAGTTTCCTCTTCTTGCTAAACTCGGAATAAATGACCACTGGCATGCTAGCAGTAGAATCAACCACTAAATAGGAGAAATCGGGGAGAGGAAGAGGGAAATGACCCAAGAAAAGGCCCGTGCTGAATTACTCCTTCCATCTGTCGTTGGGGCTTCTTATTATTGGGTGCTACGCATCAACCCGCCTCGTCCCATGTTTCTGCACAAGAGAATTGTGTGTTATCGTTAAATTTTTGAAGACAAAATAATCCGAACAAAACAATCACACCACTTTAAGCAGTGTTTGGAAGGTTCAATAAACATGGGATCACAATCCTAAAAAATACAACATGCCAAACATTAGACTATCTTGTCTTGGAAAAGATGAGTACTTTCGCAAATCTCTAATTTGTTCAATAAACTAGAAATTTGTTGTATAACAACACTTTCATAGCTAATTGTTTTGACATTGTCTATGAGTGCCCAAATTGCATGACATGAGGGCATTCAGAGAGAGAGAAATTGAGAATCATCGAGACATACAAACGCAACTTCCAGACCAAATTCTAGGATGTTTAGAGCTGTTTCTATGTGTCCACTTCTTTTTTATCCATCTTCATAGGTTTTTGAGCAAACAGTCCAGCAAAATTTTGGGGTTTACACTTTACACAGAATTTTTTTCCTACTATACATTGAAGTAAACTATGTTTATTCACAAAACGGATGACATATAACTATTCGTAGCCAAAAACCATTATGGAGCAAGAAACAAATTTTATTTTACGAGTCTTAACATTATAAAAGAAAATACTAACAACAACCGTTTGTACGAGAACATCATTCGGTACTTGAAACTTCAAACAAGTAGATGCTAAAAGTTCCCGTTCACTAATCAGAATCTCATCAGAGCATCTCCAACCCAACACCCTACGACTCTAGACTCTAGAGGATCAAGATATAATCTTTATTCAAAATGTGAACTAAGAGGATTTTGCTATTCATATTCACTCCAACCATTTTTTGATAAGTATATTCACTCCGACCAAACATCTCCATATCTCAATGTTCCCTCTTCATTTCAAATATAATCTCTCTTTTTATCCAACTGTTGCCTATTTTCATTCCCAATTCAATTACTTCTCTCTTATTATATTCAAAAAGAGAATATGGAGGATCTTCCATTCTTTTCTCCCATACTCCATGTTTGAGGTACCAAATTGCCCTAACAGAAAGAAAGCTAATCATCCAAAATAGGGAGGGGTGTACATGGGCCGGAAAGCCTAAAGGACTTCTCGTAACTTAAGCAGCTCTAGCCCCCAGGGCTGCATGCTTCGGTTCTTTTATCTTTCATGCTGCTCAGCTTCAACCATCTCAAGCCTCAACTACTCAACATGCCTTTAAATAATTAAACTTTTCCTCTATGTACCCACGACGTCATTCAACCAGTTAAAGTATTCTTCTCTCAGTTTATGGGAAGTAATCGACATAAAATAAAATAAAATGCTATGTCTAGTTATAATGGACAAAAAGCAGGGAGAGCTGCTTAAAACTACAAGAAAGCTACTACACTCAAAGACCAACACGAGACATCATGTAATTGGAATCCAAGTGTACTATTTTCCTCCTGTGTCAGCACGTGTGAGGAAAGAAGATATACCATACCTTGCAGGCAGAGCCTGAGAACTGCTTACAGGACCCTTGGAATTCCCAAACCGTTTGGCCCTGTTTTCATGTTCTTTATCCTCGCGCATAGAAGCTACCTCCTTCTCCATGGCAGCAACTTCTCTTCTCATCTTCTTGGCCTCAACCTCCATCGCTTTAGTTAAAGTATCAACCTTCTTTGCCAACATCTGAAAAAGAAGCAAAATCCAACTTCAACCAAGGAAATACAAAGGAGAATCCTGACATCAGTGGGATAGAAAATCAACCTCAATTGCATCGTCCTTGTCTTTAAGACTTTGATCCTTTTCATGACCGGCTTTCCTCAAAGTAATCACTTCTTTTTGTAGCAAATCATACAACACTACAGGCACAGTATCCTCCGTATCCGTTGCAGGGAAGTCTTGGGCTTTTTCTTCTGGATTCTCTTTACAGGTATTACTAGTGGTTGCAGCATCCTTCATGCCCTCGAGATCAAAATTTGGAGATGTTCCATTCAAAAGGATTTTACCCCTATCTAATGACCGTGTACCGCCATCAAATGATTTCGAAGTCCCTCTTGCATTCCTTAATATTGAACTGGAACCAGAAGATGAGGTCGATCTCAACTGAAAGGATGGAGATCTCTTGGGCAAAAAGCCATTGGAGGCCAATTTAGAGATGTTATCAGCTCCACTCAGAGATTGGCGACGTGAAGGGCCACTGTTTATATTACTTCCCTCTAAGGTGAGACGATTGCTACTGTTTGATGATCTCAAAATATCTTCTAGTACTTTGAGTCGCAGTTGATATTTTTCCTACAAAATGCAAGAAATTGTCAAATTCCAAACAAGACTACCAAAAATGGTGAACAACTATAGCTACAATAGGGAAACCAGATTCTTACTTTCAACTGAGCTTCGTATTTAGCAGTTCTATCAGCTATAATGAGCTTGTCCCGGAGTTGCTGCATCTCTCCCTGTCACAACACATTTTGGTTATAACTTGTACCTATTAAATCCATATAACCCAATTTTACGTCTCCCAAGATGCCAAAACAAAATATCAGAGAATAACATTTCCACGTATCCATCAATCAGAAACCAGCAAATACCTGCAAAAACCTTCTTTCCTCAAGCCATTGCTTCACGGGCATTACTTTGTCATTAGCATCTTTCCATTCATTAGCTACAACTGTAGCCACCCTATTTGCTGTCACTTTTGCACGTGCGAGCTCCCTATCAAGAGTTTTTCTCTCCTCCTGGAAAACATAAATAAATAAATCCAATTTTGAGAATCATTGACAAGCATCTCAACTGGAAGAATGTTTAGAGGCAAGTATTGACGGAAACCAAGGCTCTTCAATAAATACTGGACATTACATTCATCTCTTGAACTTTGCGCTGGTAATCCCTCACAGCATTTGCAGCTGCACCCCCAGCAAGGACAGCCTCTTCAAGCTCATGCACAGTTTGGGTAAGCTTCTCAACCTCAGCAACCTTTTGGCGGAGCATTTTATCCAAAATTTTATTTTCTTCCTGATATAACAATGCATTAGGCATACTTACATGTCCAAGCTAATAAAACACGCTATCCTGCAACTACACGCCCAAACATTCAATGAACTTAGAAGAAAATCAGCGCCGTCAACCACCATACCTGGCAAATTTCTATCTGCTTCATCAACTCTTGGTTCTTATTCTGAAGATCGTCCACCATGGAAGCCTTTGCCAAGGCAACCTGAACAGTCCGCTCAGCTTCAAGCAAAGCAGCTTCTTTGGATTTGGTGAGGCGATCTAACGCCTTGTTGTCATCCTGCAGCTTTGCAATCTGAAAGGAAAAATCACATCCAGTCAGTTTACCCTTGGGATAACAATAATTTCAGTTGTTTGTGTAGGGAACACCATCAAGAATCAATGATCAAAAACAGGAACACCCACAACCTCTTGACGGGCAAGTTTGAGTTCAGCCTCCAGCGGTGCAAGGATGGCTTCAATGGGAGGCATATCATCATCTTTTTGGCCAGCATGAACCCTTCGGAGAGTGGCTTCTGCAGCAAACTGAGCTGCCATAGAGGCCTTCTTCTCGTCGTTGATTTTCTTTATCTCAAGATTCTGCAAGAAGAAAATGTCACATTGATGTTAGTATTAGAGTGTTAGACCAAGGAAAAAAGATACAACAAATGGAATGGGTTTTGTGCTTACTTTGCTTTCTAGAAGAGATTCTGCTAACTTGAGCTTTCCTTCAACCTTTGCCAATTCTTCACTTAGCTACAATGAAAAGAAGCACCGAAAATGTCAGCTTCCATTCCACATTAAACGCTGTTAAAAAAAAAAAAACATACTGTAGAGAAAACACTCTGCAACCAAACAATTACCCAAATACTGTCTCTCCGCTCTCTCTCCTCCCAAAGCGCATGTATGCATATTTGATTCTGTTTTCAATTTTTTTCTATGTTTTCTTAACCTTTCATCATTCACATTGAAACAGTTTGACCAGAAACTTAATATCTAACTTACATCAATGGATTTATGAATTCAATTTTTAGTGGCTTGTATAAATAGACAATTTGCATAATAATGTCCATCTTCCCTGCAGAAATCCAATCCCTCCTAGTTACGTTGACAGCCACAATCATGTTCATTCCTTCCTAGATAAACACTAGGTCAATTTTGATGTTGCACTGAAACCATATCCGGCAAATATTGTTTAATGAGAATCACAATTCACAACCACCAACGGAGTATAACCACCAACAAAATCAGCTGGGATACTGACACCGTAACCAACACTAGAATTAGCAATATTGTCGAATGGGAGCTCCCTCAATTTTGATACTAAAGTCAAGACCTTTCGAATAATAAAAAGAACAGTTTTGGAAATTGTCCTACATCGGTTAATTATCTCCTCACATGAGCCTAGGCAGCCTTTCCACTCATTGCCAATTAGTACTGAGTTGGATGCTTTAACATGGTTTCAGAGCTAGGTTTTCAAAGGCTTTTCCCCTTTGTTTGTGCCATAGTTGCACTATGTTTCGTTGTGATCTATGTGTTCCAAATCCTTTGTTGACCTCTCCGCGTATGAGTCAGGGGTCGCACGTGAGGGAGAGTGTTGGAAATTGTCCCACGTCGGTTAATTATCTCCTCCAAAATTAGTATATGAGCCTGGGCAACCTTTCCACTCATTGTCAATTAGTATTGAGTCGGATGCTTTAACAAACAGGAATACGCTTGACCCTTTCCAATGAAGGGGAGGGCCATACTTGGCAAAGCACTTAGTTTCCATATCCAGTGGCTATCGACCATTCACTAGAAGTTTGTAACAGAAAGATGACTCGTTTATCTGAGAATTATTGCTGCTCCAGGTTTGAGATACGCAAGTCCAAGTCATATGAAGAAGTCAAATCCAAAACTGGCTGAAACTTTTTGGAATCTGCATGCGAAGGGGAGGTCACCCCATTGGAGCTAAACTATCCCTACCAGCCATCTAACATCTGTCCCATTAGCCATTCAATTTAACTAATTCTAGGGAGAAGGCAATCGGGCAGCAAACAACTGCATAAATATGACACTTGCAAACAAGACGACATTTGAATCATCTGCAATGATGAATTATGTACATCAGAAACATACCAACTTCAATACAACCTCGTTCGTAAAGTGCCAATGGAAAGACAAAACAACAATGGAAGATCCTCTGAAGCAGATATTTTGAGAGAAGTATCAGATAAAATGACAGCTCCTAACGTGTGAAGTTTAAAGAGAAATATGTTTGATAAACTTAAGTTGCACTGAGAACTACATTAGCGAACACCATCAGCTAATTCAGAAAAGCCAAACACAACACCAGCATAAGAACAAGCCTACAGTATGAACACCACCATTAGGTCAACTGCATCAGAAATACAGCAACCTGCATATCTAAACTCAATCTATGAGTTGATCGACTTAAATTCCTTCCCGTCTTTGGTGTATTATCCCTTGATTTGATTTGTCTGGAAAGGAGGCAGCTGCGGCATTTTGATGGACTCAAAGTTCGACTTCAGAGGTCTTTTATTAGTAGCTTGTATAGTTGGAACTCAAGGGTCCTTCCTCGACCAATTTCATAACATGTAACTCTTTCCCACTATAAGGTAGTGTATGTGGCTTTTTTCGGTTATTCGACCTCTTTCTATATACAGGTGGCATTCCTTTAAATGCATCAGTTAATCAAACTATTTACTTGAAAGGGAAATTCTAGTTCATTCATCAACATGGCAACCCCTCAGAAACTAGCAAAAACACAACACATCAGCATAAAACCCCAATCTAAGAAAGCCTACAAAATGAAGACCACCACTAGGTCAACTACATAAAATAATACAGCAACCTGCATACGCTAAACTCAATGTACAAGTTCATTGATCGGCACGAAGTCCTTCCGTATGCAGGCGGCATTCCTTTTAAAGCCTTTGTTTATGAAACTACCTACTTGGAAAGAAAATGTGAGTTTATTAATTAACATGGCAATTCCTCATAAACTAAAGCATTTCGAAAGAAAGATACATAACCTCTTCAACTGCCTTCTCTCTTAGGCGATCTGAAAACCTCAGTGCCTTGATCTCCGCATTCGCTTCCCCCAATTCTCGATCCTTATCTGCAAAAAAACAAAACGAACACACCTCAAATCGACAACAACCAAAAAAAAAAACCCAAGCATTACTACAATTACGGCTGATAAATGAACCAACCAGTTCGCGTTGGAGTTCGAGCTCGTGTTCGCTCGTTAAAAGCTCGTCTATGATCGGTTTGTGACAAAAACAAACTAAACTTGAACTTCTTTGAAGCTCGTTAAGCATTCAAACTAAACTCAAACAAACTATTTGATCGGCTCGTTCAACATTTGATGTTTGGATTTACTAAGTCACTCAAGATCAGTATTCTAAAAGTCGGCCGCCAAGGCCGACTAGTCTGCGTCTAGGTGCTAGGAGGTGGTCTACCGCCTAGATTGGGCAGCCTAGGCGCTAGACGGCCGACTGGTTACCGCTAGGTGCCCCTTTCCGTCCGACCAGCGCCTAGCAATTTTTAGAACATTGCTCGAGATCGGTTTGTGGCTCGATTAAGGTTCATTCGAGATCGGCTTGTTTCATAAACAAGCCAAGCTCGAACGTATTTTTACAACTGTTAAAAGATAGATTTCAAACCAAGCGTCAACAAATATCTCGTTCGCTTCGTGTATCCGCCCTAACTACAAGTCTACAACACAAAAAGAGAAAGCACAAAGCGAAGGTCCACCGGATCTCACCCCTGACTTCATTCTCCAATCGATTGAGCTCCACCTTGACCGGATCCGACCCGTGGAGCAGGTTCATGAACTCGTCGGCGTCCATGCTCGGCGGCCGCACCGGAGCTCTCCGCTGCCGCGAACCCCTGAACGATCCCGACGCCGACAATGGCGCCGCCAGAACATCCGCCGGCGACATTCCCCCTCCGTCGCCGGGAACCTCCGCCATCTGGGATCTAATAACACTGTTTCACTGCCACTTCACGACCTCAGTCTATGGTTTCTAATCTGTCATAATGCGCGTAGATAGATGGAGATAGAGAGACAGAGAGACAGAGAGAGAGAGTCGAGATTTGGAGACGTATATTCTATTCTTTTTGGTGTTGGGATTGTGAGCTTCTTCTCTCTAGAGAGAGAGTCGTATGTTTTTCTTCGGGGAGAGAGAGAGAGAGAGAGTGTTTAGGTGTATGATTATAAACAAACAAATTAGTCTCGAGTGTGACAGAGATAATTAAGGAAGTTTAAACAAAAAACAGAGATGATTAAGCAGACAGTGCTGTGTCTGAAGTGGGTGTGTGTGAACTGTTTAACGTAGTACTCCATGCTTCCTCAGGCTCCGTTCCAGAAACCTTCTCAAAAAATAAACAGTTTATTTTATATTTTCAAATTAAAAAATAATATAAATGAAAAATAATTTTTTTATAATTTTTTTGTATCGTATAAAAGATCTCATTGAGATCTTTCAAACAATATCCATATTGCATATTTTTAGATTTTAATAAGTTTATAATTTTTTAGCTTGAAATTGTTTTCTTAAAAAATAAGCAGCTTATTTTGCTTTTGAAACGGGGCCTAAGTAAAGCAAAGGAGGACCTCTCCATAATTCGGAAATCGTTCTATTAAGAAAAATAAGTATTTATTTTTTAAATTAAAAGTGATATATTATGAAATGAAATAATGATATGTCTCGTAAAACAGTAAATAGATACTTAAAAATAAAAATTTTAGTAGAATGGAGCAAATTTAGCGGAACGGGACGTAACTATCTTGTTGGCCTATTTCAGGTCCAATTTGATGGTCAAAATCGTTTCATTCTTTAGGTTTTATTGAGACCATTAACCGCGTCAAAAATCATGTTATCAAATAATTTGATGTAATTTGAGAGCACATTAATGGGTTGTGATCTTGTGGTGTAAGCCCTTTTGTTTTCTCATTATAATTGTGCTCTGAAATTATACCAAATAATATTTGATTAATGTGATTTTTGACGTGATTATTGGTTTTGACGAGATCTAAAATATAAACAATTTCAATCATCAAAGTGGTGGTCCAAAAATGGGCTATTAGAATGTAGAGGTAATGAGTGTTTTTTGAATTGAATTGAATTTTTTCTAAATTAGCATACAAACAACAAACAAGGCTCACTTATAGCATACGAATCTATTTACAAGGATTCGGGAAGACTGTATCCCATTGTAAACTGTGATGATACCCGTTTATGAGGGGCACAGACAATAAGTCTGTTGGCACAGACAAACTGAACACAGATCACATATAGATTTTGTGTGGAGTCTATTATGGGTTTCACACAAATGATCCGAATCGTTCATTAAATGTAAAATATTTTTTCAAGGGCCTCGGTTAAAAATAAGTTTAATCCAATACCTACAGGTACTTGATTCAATTGTCTAAATTTTCATTATCCCGAAATCCGAAAAAAAGTTAGATAATTGGATCGAGTACTTATAAGTATTGAATTGAGCTAATTTTTCGTGGGAGCCCTTAAAAAATGTTTTACAATTAATGAACGGCTCAAATTATTTGTGTAGGATCCGGAGTGGATCTCACACAAAATCTGTACGCGATCTGTGTTCTATTTGTATGTGTGAATAGCACAGTTGGGGGGCACAAAAGGACGATATTTTCCGCCCCCAGTTTCAGCTGGAGTTTTCTTGCAGTGCACCAAAAGGAGGAGGAATTTTATTTTTTTTCAATCGATAGCAGCCAGCAGGGATGATTATATTATGAAGTACTCTATAAAGTATAAATTACGGGACACTATATCAATTGTACGAGAGTTTATGAGATAACTAAAAGTCCAACGACCCAACCTCCTATTTCTCATTCTATCAACTATCAAAACTAAACAAAAACTAAACTAAAATGCCAAACAAACAAAGCTCTTACCTAACTACAAGCCCCCATTTTAGGAGGAGAAATAATCACAACTGAAGAACACCCACAAGTGGGTGTAAAGACTCAGACTCCTGACCTCATAGTGAGATGCAAAAGTCCTGGCCAACTAAGAGGTCAGATGCAGAAGTCTTGACCAACTGGACTAGTCCCAGTTAATTCAATAAACTCAAGTTAGGCAGACACTTTATAATCACTTGACCGGGGTTAATTTGTCTTCAAGTTCATTCTTGAAATCATACTAAGCATCCATTTTTTTAAGAGATATGTCAGTATCCGATTGAAATGATTTTTTACGGAGACTCTAAATCAAATATTTTAGATAAAATGAACGACTTCAATAATATTTGTAGGACCCGAAATGGGTCCCCAAATCATCTGTGCATGGACCATGTACTCCTTTGTCTTGGCAGGTAGTACAACTCTTGCTTAGCCCACCTCAAGTCCCACAAGGATGATCCGAACCGCTTATTTTTTAAAAAAATATTATTTTATGCATTCCTATAAAAATTATTACAATTGGATATCAGTAAAGGCTTTTTCCAAATTCTTAGGGCAAAACTAACTAGTTAGCCTTGTAAATTTTGAAAAAACCTTTATCCATATCCGATTGAGATGATTTCGTACAAGAACACATAAAACAACCTTTTAAGAAAAATGAACGGTTCGGATCGTTTGCGAGACCTTGAATGAGCCCTATAAAAAGTATGTGTATGATCAGTACTTAATTTACCTGTGCCACTAGCACAGTTCTATCCCCTTTGTAGAAATGTGAAGACTAGTACCAACTACCATGTTAAAATGATCAAATCCAATGTAAGCTAATGCATTGAAGAATTGAAGATGCGGGTATTGGGGGGCGTTAGTAGAAGGTAGAGTTGGTCTCCTAAGAGTAATTGAGGTGTGCATAAATTGATCCGAACTTCTAATTTATTGAAAGAAAAAAGAATTGGAGATGGATCACCAACCACCACTACTAGAGCCATGATTCTTCCTAAATTCGGCTCGAAAATTGATCCCAAAAAATGGACGGATATGGAATTACTTGGCAATGCAGGACCCTAGTCCCTGTCTTGGAACTTAAAAAAGCCGTTAAGCACGGACGATTGGACAGGAGGTTTGCGGGAATTTTTTGCCCTT
The DNA here is from genome assembly GCA_019656835.1 of Rhododendron ovatum. Classification (NCBI taxonomy): domain Eukaryota; kingdom Viridiplantae; phylum Streptophyta; class Magnoliopsida; order Ericales; family Ericaceae; genus Rhododendron; species Rhododendron ovatum. The sequence goes on from CM033799.1 coordinate 32,607,888, forward strand.
TCCTTTTTTGTCAAAGCCTTAGGCCTAGGAATCATTTGAGACTTGCATTCTAAGTTAGGAAAAAGTTGATCTTGACTGTAGGTTTACCCTAAATATTTGTTTTTTGGGTTCACCCAATAATCGATAAACCTAACGGAACCGACGAGTTCCCCACCGACAGGAACGCAGGGTCCGCTCTGTGTCCCACATGGATAATCCAAATTATTTAATATATATTTTTAAAATAAAGTGGGTCCCATGAAAATTAACTCAATTCGATATGTGTAAGTATTCTATCCAATTTTTTTTATTTTTTCATTCAGATATCCATGTGGGACCTGGAGCAGGCTCTGCGTTCCCATCGGTGGGGAACCCATCAGTACGTATAGTGGGGTTCCCCAATAATATAATCTTAGGATGAGTTCACCTTAAACTCTATTTTTTTTGTCACTAATACTATCAAAATATCACTCGTTTTTACAAAAGTACCAAAAATACCATTTAGTTATGGAAAACGTCATTGTTTTGAGTAGTGGGTATTTTTTTTTTTAGACTAAATACCAAAAATATCATTTAGTCTATAGCATGAACTCACTCTAAGCTTAAGGTTAGTTACTTGTAGCACTAAGAATGGTAAAAAGGAAAATGCAACAATTACCGTAAATTAACTTAAACCACAGTTTTCCTAGTTGGAATGTTTTCCTTTGCATTGTGATGCCATTTTGATCTTGTCCCTTTATCCTTGTAATCCTTATCTTTCGTTAACAAAATTTTATTTTCTTAGATGTTAAAAAAAATTAAACCACAGTTTTAGTAGATATTAGTTAATCTTGAATAAAGACGAAACAAAGGGAAACAAATCTAGCTAGGTTTTTTTTTTTTTTTTTAATTAGGGGAACTGCTTGAAAACTTTAAAGGCTTTAGAAAATGTAAAAGTGATGTTTTTTTTGGACATAACTCAAATTGTCTGCACTAGCTTAACTGTGCCATGATTAATTCTTTTACGGAACTGTGAAGATGCATTGGCAAATGCAATGGCGTATCCAGCACGTGCCCTCACTGGGTTTTTTTTTTTTTTTTTAACCACCAGCTTTGCTTGCCAAAAAAAAAAGTAACTTTTTGGTTTTAACCTATGCTAAAAAAGTAACTCTTTGGTTTTAACCTATGCTAAAAAAGTAACTTTTTGTAATCTAAATCATTCATACCGTAGGACTTTGCTAGTATGAAATTGATACAAAATTGAAGTAGATAAGACAATGGTAACATCATGATCGCTTGAAAGTTATTGTAAAGGACATTCTCAAATTTACATTTACCCTCCATTTTATCAGGAATTACGTTCTCTGGTCAGTGACTAAATTGATGTCCAATAGAAATACGTTTCATACAGATGTTTACAAAAATTCTAACAGCATGGACAATCCGCTGGCCTACTTATCCAAAAGTAATACTTACCGATATCCGCTGGAGCTGATTTTTTTCAGGGCCCCATAAAATAATATTCAAAAATTTATAAATATTTTTCTAGATTTTTTCGGGATCCAAAATGGGACCAAACGCGTTGTCCCTGCGGATTGTCCTTGCTCATAGCAGGACTGATGTTCTAATCATTGAGTTTACATTATGAACGGCCTAGATTGAATCTTTGAGCTAGGGATGAGTCACGTATTAGAGGGACAGCAGGCAGCTGTGCCTTAAAGCGGAACCCCTCTTCCTCTCGGACCATCCAAAGTTGCTCACATGAGATTCAAGGGGAAGAGCCATTAACCAGAAGAAAGAAAAAGAAAAAGATTAGAGGGGTACGGATGGTTCCGGGGACCCTTAAAAAAACCTCTTAAAATTCCTCCAAGTTTCCGATCGAATTTTGATGAACCGAGCCGCTCAATGTAATCAGAACGTGATTTTAAGGGTATCCGCGAGAAATCAGCAAAAAAAAAAAATGACCGGAAAGAATTTCATCCGAACAGTTTTTTATTAAACTTTATTGAACGTTACAATAAAAAACTGCTCTAATCAAACCCTTCCCAGTTAGTTTTTTTGCCAGTTTCTTGCAGACACCCTTAAAATCGCGTTCTGAACACATTGAGCAGCTAGGATTATCAAAATTTGATCGGGAACTGAGATTAAAAGTTGGAGGGTTTTTTTAGAGGGTTTTTTAAGAGTCTCCGGAACCGCCCTGATCTCCGATTAAAAAAAAGAAAAGAAAAGTGAAGAGTACAATTGCTCACAGAAGAAAACAAACCTGTCAAGATTGTTATTCCAAGCATGAATTCAAGCTTGTTCTTTCCTTTATAAGCTGCTCCTAATTCATTTTGCTTCTACAAGAAATCACTATCATTTTATAAAACTCAAAGCTCATTATGTGAACATTCAAAAAACCCCTAAGCAAGTATTGATCAGTTTTTTTTTTTTTTTTAAATGTCACTAGTATTGATCAGTTAAAGCTTCACAAGGCTCTAGCATTTCTCCCACCTCTTCTGCTCACTGCCTCACACAACCGACACGGTAATGTGTCCAAGCTTGCCGCACGTGCTTTTACGTAACTACCCATCACACCACATCTTCTCCACGCGTGGTACTCCGCATAGGCGATAGGGTCATTGGCAAGGCCCTTCACATAAGAAGCTAGTTCTTCCATTGATGCAAATTTAGTCCCGTCTATTATCGAATGTGGAGGGACAAAATCCCACACATTTGGAGCACCAAAATAGATAGGTACTGCTCCAGAGTCCAAGGCGTAAAATAACTTCTCCGTCACATAACTTTCTGTCACTGTGTTTTCGATGGCAAGGACAAACTTGTAGTGGGACATGGCACAGTGTAAATGGTCCCACCATTGAGGGACAGAGTTTTGATCTTTAACACAGTCTGGGTAGAGAGTTAGGGCCATATCTAGGCCGCCGACGTTGTTCAAGCACTTGCCAAATGAGTGGTGCGGTAGCAGCTTGAGGAGAGCTATGGCAAGTTTGTTTCTTTGAGGAAGACAACGCGACGAGGACCAATAAACCAGTGTATCCTGAAATTTTAGGTATCCCAACTTATCTACCAAATAGAGACACAATAGATAACCAAAACCAAATTGTTGCAATCAAACAACTAGTCTGTCTTTGAATCAAAATTTGTGGAAGTATTTTATAAGGGGAGAGGAAAAGATAAGAAACAGTGATACAAAGAAGGTACATTTATCTTTTCGACTTTGGATCATTTTCCTGTCTTTCAGCGTCCATTTGAATACTCTGAAAAAATGATAGAAAATGAAATGATAGAAAATGCAAGCAAAAGGAATTCTTTTCTTTCGAGTAGGATGAAAATTTCTTTTCAAAAAATTACGCTCTATAGTTGGAAAGAATGAGAGTTTCAAAGGATAAGCTGGTTAAGACTAGTTTACAGAAAAATAGGGGCTAACTTTTAAATTGAATGTTTCACATAATCAATCACATGGAAGTAGTATGGAACTTCTTTTAAAATTTTCTTCCAGTTTCCATTGTCCTCTTGCTAATCCATCAAATAATTTTCCATCATTATTTTCTGATGGGCCCAGAAGGGGCCACGTCATCACTTTCTAATAAATGGGCCCTTAATAAATCCCTTATGAATTCCATGATCCAAACAAATGCAGAAATTCGAAGATATCAAAATGCCCAAGATAAAGAAAGGGGACGAGTTTAGAAAAAGAGAACCCCAAAGGCATTTTAGTGGGGTGTCGGAGGTAGAAGCAGAATGCTTACATTGTTCTTGTAAGAAGACAAATGGTAGTTTCGGTTATTATGAAAGAGGGCACCAGCATAAGTGGCCTGAACATCATCCTCGGCATGATAACTAATAAACAGATCCTCGCGATCTGATCGCTTTCTGCCAGCCTCAAGATTCATGTATACGCGAAGCGGTTCTCCATTGCGTCTCTAATAACATAAGAAACAGCACGGTATGAGAAGCTCGAAAAGCCGTCAAGTACAATAGAAATTAAGATGGAGTCCAAACATAAAACGCATTATCACCAAGAACAGACATGGCATACTTCTCCATCGGCAGTTTAGGGAACTGAATAGGGGCAGGCATGGGCTTCCTTACACAATGAACTTCTGGAAACATAAGAAAAAATTCTCTGTTTTGCAACTTAGACGTAGACTCACGCTTCTTTGATCATCTCCCCATCGGGGATGTGGTAAAAATTACAAGTCCTCTTTTGTGGGACTGGTTTTAGTTTACTTGCTATTTATATTTGTGCAATTCGACCAAATTCCATTTAACATCAAATACCACACAATCACATGGTTTTCTCAAGTTGAGTCCCCAATAAGTAAGTTGTATGCAACAGAAACTACCAAAGAAAGTCTCGCCTCAAGTGGCGGATATTTTTCAGAAAATATCATGTTTGGTCAAACATTGGGACGTTCAACTAGAAAAATGACAAACAAGAAATGGAGTCTTGGAGATGTGATAGGCGTCCAAGATTGTATAATCTTGATGCTTAAGTCCTTTAGTTTGTAGCGTTTGTACATATAAGTTGTCGTTTTTATTCAATATTGCACGTAAGGTTGTGTTTTGTTAGTTTCAGGTAAAACGTGGAATTAAGGTGGTTGTTAGCGCCACAGATGACTCTCAGAAGCATCCAAGTATCCGAGGCCGCGTGGCGACTCCCCACTAAGTCCCGAGGGGTGTTTAAATAAGTGTTGAGGAGTGCTCGGGTCGTCAGAGAGCCGTTGGGGCCAAGACCAGAACAAGAACAAGACAGGGGTCTGTCCACCCAGTACCGGTACTGGAAAATTGCCGGTACCGGTACCCGCTGAATCGAGAGCAGAAGAACTAGCATGTTGAAGCTTGGTACCGGTACTGTGAAATTGCCAGTACTGGTACCGCCTGGGAAAATATCTACATTTTTCCACCTTTTTCAACTTTCCTCTTAAAGCATACTTGCTACTTTTGGCAAGTTTTTTGATATTTGTGGAGAGAGAGGTGGTTTTGTATAAATACCCCTCTCCTCCCTTTGAGATCCACACTTTTTTTACTTTTATGCTTTTAGTCTTTTATTTTCTTAAGAACTCCATAGCTTTCTAAGCTTTATTTCAAGCTAGCTTCCTTAAGAACTCAAGTATTTGTCGTATGTTAATTTCTCGTTTGTTAATGTTGTAGCCGCGGTTGAGATCCTTCATAATATCAAGTCTATTTTCGTTTCTATCGGTTAAATCTCATATCTCTATTTCCTAGCGTGCTTTAATCTTCAAGTATGGTTGAGTAGTCTTCTAGGCTTGGTCATGGGGTAATTTCTTCCCCATGACTTAGTGGTTTGAATGGTTTTCCTATGACTTGATCATGGTTTAGTAAGGAAAAGACCTAATCTCTTATGTTCAGCCAAACCAAAGAGCTGTTGCCCTTTTTGATCGTGTGTTGGCCGAAGTTTTAACCTTCGTCTTGCGCAATCGGTGCTTGGAGCTTTTAACGCTCCCGGTGTTTGAATTAAATGTTTACTAGTAAAGTTTAAGCCATTTCCGAACTAAATCCATGATTATGCTTGGCTTTTAACATTGAGTGCTTTGGGTTCAAGATTGTCTATGTCTTGTCCTTGATTTGTTAGACAGAAACAGTTAAAACGGCTAAGTCTTCGGGTCGACCTTGTAGCCTTTTTATCTTAGTTCAAACCTCATTTCTAGTCTTTTTACAATAGTTTTTCACTTTTCAAAGCAATACCAACAGTTGGCTGTCTAAACGTCGAAAACCTCATATAAAGCCTACAATCCGAACAAGCTATATTCGATTTCCTATGGTACGATCTCGATCTTACGAGTTATTCTGCAAATGACTAGAAGCCCTACGCTCCGGGCTAGACATCCAGGAGTACTATCTTCCGTCGTAAGCAATATGCCAATTATCCTTCTTCAAGCGCACAAAAAAAAAAAAAAAAATCCTTTTTCCCTAAATCCAAAGAAACATTTGGGAGAGACTACATGATAGTTCGACTCCACTTCAACGAACTCGCCAAATGCCACAGTTTGGTCGAATTGATAGGAAGAAAGGAACTTACTGAAGCAAAGGCATTCAATGGGATGGAAAGACCGGGTTCGTGGGCAAAATCATAGTTATTGAATCGAGAATGGTTAAGTGAATCAAAAATTTATAATCCTAATTTTGGGAATCAAGAATCCAATCGCAATGTGATTTGTAAGATTCTGCAAAAATATTATATTTGATACTAAACAATCCGCAAATACATTAAAATAACAAAATATGTTTACTCTGACATATATAGTTTAGTATTTCTTCCATAGGGACAAATACAACATGCAGTTGTGAAGGCTTTTTCCTTCAACGTAATGAGGTGCTAAAGTGACAAAACATAAAGTTATTTAAAACCACATGTTTTTTGACATTCAAAATATTGTTTTCTCATCCGAACCTTCCAAGAGGAAATACCTTGCTAATTTTCTATCTTCTAAAGCCTCAACAACCTTAAGGACCCATTCATTTGGTGAGAAAGGAAAGGGAAAGTATGGGAACATCTAACTTTCTTGTATTTTCTACTTGTTTAGTTAGCAATAAACTTGTAGGGCAGCCAACATCATTAATTTTTCCACTAGGATTAGTTTTCCCTCAAAACTTTTATCTCATATTAAATTAGTTCTCTCCAAAACTAAACTATATCTTATTTATCCTACAAAATCTTTTTGTCAAATGAACACCTACAAGAAAACAGATTTTACTTCCCGTTACCTCACTTCACTAAACCTTTCTCAGGATTAACTTTGCTATGCCAAACTCTGCCAAACTCTTGACAACTAAGGAGCCTAATAGGATTCTCAAACTACAAAGTTCATATAGCCAACAGCTAGGGGCTCAAGAGGTTGGCTAGTTTAGACATTTGAATGTAAATTCTAGCAAACACATGATAAGAAAAAAAAAATCCATTTCAGTTTGGAGCTATGTCTTACTAATTTCACAAGCATTACATGTCGATATGTTGGTGAGTGTTCGAATCCTTAGCCATGGTTTTCCAAATTCTCTTGTGCATTACGTCGCTAGAATAGATCTCTTTGTAGTTTAATCTGAAGTATAGAATATGGTTTCAGTTTCCTAGGGAATGATCAATTGCCTGAAGAGAGAAGACTATATCTCGGTGAATTGGCCATTTCATCCAATGTTACCCAAAAAGCAAATAGCATATTGTTTTGCCAATAGGAACGCAAGTTCAAAACAGGTACATCTTGCATTCCAAAAGGGTGAAATTTTAGTGCTCCCTATTTTCCCGCCATTTGTTTCTTAGAGTAAAAGGTTTAATTCTGATTACATAAAGAGTGATACTATATGAACGGTAATTAATCCTGTTTAGTTCCAATTACTCTCCACACCGGGAAAATTTATTTATAGCATATTAGTCTAAAGTCCAAATGAAACAACCTCATAGGAGCTTTAGTTCAACCTAAGTTTCAGTGATGTGTAAAGTCCATTAATAAAAATATTTTAGAGTCTAGAGTCCGTGAAAAGACAAAATTGCCTTTAATGAGACAAAGGCTTTGTTTAGCTAACACAAAAAATATCTTTTTTCATTTAAATTGTCTTAAATGAGACAAGGGCCTTGTTTGGCTAACACAAAATGTCTTTTTTCGTGTTTTTCGATCTTGTTGCACTTTCATAGGGTACCCTAGGGTTTTGGGCACTTTCATAGGGTTTTAAGGTGCACTTTCCTATTATAGGATTTTAGCGGTTTAGGCACTTTCATAGGTGTTAAAGCATCCAACTCCAAACCAATTGGCAAAGAGTGAACAGGCCGCCCAGGCTTATATACTAGTTTTGGAGGAGATAATTAACCAATGTGGGACAAATCCCAACACTCCCCCGCACGTGCGACCCCCGATTCGCACGTGGAGAGGTCAACAAAGGATCCGAAACACACGAATCACAATGAAACAAAGTGCAACTATGGCACAAACAAAGGGGAAAAGCCTCCGAAACTCTTGCTCTGATACCATGTTAAAGCATCCAACTCCAAACTAATTGGCAAAGAGTGGAGAGGCCGCCCAGGCTTATATACTAGTTTTGGAGGAGATAATTAACCAATGTGGGACAAATCCCAACAATAGGGTACCCTAGGGTTTGAGACACTTTCATATATAGGGTACCCTGAGATTTTAGGCACTTTCAATGCCGGTCAGCCTTGGTCAACGCCGATCAATCTTGGGAGGGGTTTTTTTGTAAATCCTGGACAGAATGTCCTTTAGATTTTAAGAAAAAATATTTATGTCCTTATTATAGCAAAAACCCATATAGTATGTCCTCCTACTTAATTTGCCCATTTATTTAATGTAATCCTTTAATGCCCTCATCTTCAACAAACCCTAAACCTATTTTCTTTTCGAAATGGTCTCTCCTCAACTATTACCATCAGCCGCCGCCCTTTCGTTCTCCTTCAACACTATACCCACCATCCCACACCAACCCAATATTTTATTTTCGTGCACAAAATACATGTTGATTCTCCAAGAACACAATGAGGTTTATAAACCCTTTTCGCAATTAGACATGAAGGTTTAATGATGCCATAATTTCTAGTTGCGCTCTGCTAAAGCATCAAACTCAAATCAATTGGCAATGAGTAGAGAGGCCGCCCAGGCTCATATACTAGTTTTGGAGGAGATAATTAACCAATGTGGAACAAGCTCTAACACGCTCCTTCCTTGTCTATGTGTAGTGCTATATTTGCCCATTTAAGCAAGCTAAATACTAGCAACTAAAAACTGAACACTTTAATTCTGATCAAAAGATATACAGGAACTGATTTGTATGCATCAGTGATGTTATTTGTCCCTTCCTGATCTTACGGACAAATTTCCTTCATTTGATATGTCAACTATGAAATTAAGACTAGTTAGCTAGACACAACTTTAAGAAAAGTCCCTTGAATTCATTCCTCGACAATTATAATGCTATCAAAGTTAGCATTGTGAGTAAAAATGCCATATTTTAGTTTATTTAAACATCAACAAGCATGAAAATGGGTGGCAGACTGGTGGAAGGGTGGAGAGGACTTGGGAGACGGCTGATTTTGGCGGATGGGTATCGAATAAATTAGGTATAGAGTTGGTCGAAGACAAAAGATATTTTCACGATTGATTAAACTTTCTTAGTGGAAAAAAAGTTGACTAGAGAAGACAGTAGATCTTGGGAAGATGCATTTAAGAAACAGTTTTCAAGACACTATTTCCAATGGATGCCCATCACTTGAAAAAAGTAAAATTTGAAATTATAATTAGAAGCCTACCCTATTGTACCCAACTATGGAGACGTCGCATACCGCAACCCTATTCTCGGTTCTAGAACTGGAAAGACCCAAAGCCAAGGTAACCTAGCTCTTTGCTGATTAAAAAAAAGGGTAACCTAGCTCTACATCAGTATCCACTCGAAGTAGTCTATAACACGACTTAAGATTTCAGCTCCAAAAGAGAATAACCATGTCAACAAATCATAATAAGCCCATGGGGGGTGACGATTTCTGTGTTCGAGAACTTTAAGCTTGCGAATTCCCTTGTCATGACTCATGACTTAATTAACATGTTTCTATGTTTGAGAACTTTAAGCTTGCAAATTCCCTTGTCATGACTCATGACTTCATTAACAAGATTAGCAACATCGATACTGAACTTGAAAGCTCTAATCCACTTTGACCATTTCTCACCAAAACCCTCCCTCGATAAAATATCCAGAATTCTCCATTCAGCATGACCATGCAACTTCTTTTCACAACTAAATTTCAAATCACTGGCCGTAGCCCCTTTTGACTCATTCACTGCCAAAATGGCATATAACTTACATTCCTCTGACGCAAAAATGGACTGAGAAGAAGAGATAGCCAGGAAAAGTAGAATTATAAGGCGCCTAAGTAGCTAAAGTGCTATAGGTCCTAGATCCTAAATCCTAAGGGCTGAATGAAATACGGAAGAATATCCAGACTCGGTTTCACAGTTCAAAATCACAAAATTTGTGACTAGAAAATTAACATTTTACAACCTAATAGCCAAGTTCAAGAAAATAAAATGTCACATTGATATATTTGGGTGTTCCCAAGATCCACATCATCATATGAGTAAAGATCTATATAAGCAATCTCGGAACAACCATATGCACATGGATCCGGCTTCTGTGCAATTGGACTTCAAAGAAGCCTCTGCAGTCTCATCTCATTGGTCATCTCAACAATCAATGGCTCATATTTTAAAAAGACTCTTCGCGGGGAGAATAGTTTCAACAAAATCTAACCAATAAAAACACTTTTGGACGGTCGTGATTTCACAAATTGCTCTTCACCATCCACCGTCCAAAAGCACATACTGCAGAGAAGCCATTTCCAATCAACATAACTCTAATTCCACAAGCGAACCAATTTCAAATACCCAAATAAGTAACAATTGAACAACATTTACCTGAACCGGCGGCGACACCGTCTCAAACAACAAAGCATCGGGCTTGTCAGCAAGAACAGATGACTTGGTCCACAAACAGCTCAACCCACATCGGCATGAGTACAAATTATCCAAATTATCAGGAACCCAAGTCCACCCTTTCACCAAAACACTCACATGACCCATCTCCACCTCACCACAACCCAACTCACCATCAACTTCTTGAAATGCCAACGACCCATTTTTCACCAACCCCTTGTGTTTATCTCTGAACTGAGAGCAACCCACCTGAGCATCCCATCTCCTAAACGCACCGAACAGATCACTGAAGGGATCAGGCGTGGAATTAGCTTGCAATCTATAGCCCTTAGCCGATGGGATCAAAGAAGAGACTGATGGGAACTCGAGGATCCCAGATAAGAGGAGGATGAGGAGAGCGAAGCCCGACATTAGTGCGATGGTGTAGGAGTTGAGGGATTTCAATAGCATGGTGGGGTGGGGTCATGATTTTCCCAAATGGGTGCTTGCTCTGTTTCTTCTCTCTCTTGGTAGAGAGAGAATTGGAGAGATTGGTGGTGGGATTTGGCCAGTGCAGTGATGGATTTTACATTATAGCTTTTTTGGTAAAACTGCCACTTCTCTGTTTCTCGTTTTCTATTTGTTGAAACCAGTACTTTTCCTACAAAAAAAAAGTGAAAGCAGAAAACATGTTTGTGTCAACCTGTCTTAAAATATATATATATATATATAGAGAGAGAGAGAGAGACACACACACACACACACACACACACACATGTAAACATGATTTTTTTTTCTTTTTCTGAACAGCCGAAACCTCTCATTAACTTCCAAAACTCAACAAATCGGAATTACAAAGATTAGAAAGCTAAATAGGATGGGAACAAACCCAAATGACTGGTAAGACTTCCCTATGAAAAGCTGAAGCTATCCAGTGGGCAGCTCTATTACACTTCCAAATTGGAATAGCTTATGGATCTATATTCACATTGATCAACAGTCCAAAGAAGACTGACAAGTCACAGAGCCAAAACACAAGGCACAGAGCCAAAACTGAGTCTGCTTCAAAGGATTCAAATCGATTAGCAGTTAAAGAATATCATCAAATATGAATCCAAGGATTTGGATACTGAATCCAGCAGGCCGGTGAAAGGAACAACCAAAGCCAGCAATGAAGGGAAAAACAAGTACTTTACATCTCTTAATCCAGAGAAAGCATTAACTAATCATCATATTAGATTCGACCTGCCAAGTTTCATTCTTACAAAGATAATAAGGAAAACCAATCCTGTTGCGTTTACTATCAAACTACAGCACTTCCATAAATAAATAAATAAACTATATGCAGTGAACACAAGTGCCAAAATTTCGAAGCCTCAAATGCTCAAACCAATGCCTTTTTCATAAAAGCACAAATACAACAGTGATACTTCTACCTGAATGATACCAAAAACAAAATATCAAGAACATCACCATGCAATACTACTTACCGTACGTATTCCAGTGATCAGAATCCTTGGACACCAAGCGTGGGCAAATACTAATGATTCTTCTATGGAATCAAACTGCAGCAAGTCATATTACCAAAATATTAGTAGAAATCATTTGCAATAGATGAAAGGTCAGCTACCCCAATTCAATCCCAAACATGGGACTAATATTTAAGAAAATTATTGCCCAATATAAATGATTTGATTCAAGCAAACTGGAAATTATAAATCTGCCCTAGTCATTGAAAAGAGGCTTATTTCACAAGGAATGAGAAATCATACAATAACCAATAAACAGCACAAAAAGCTCAAATAAGCAACAAAAAGGATGGATAAGCTGTTAGGGTTTGCAAAATCGCATCTACTAAAAGAGTTTTAATTTTAATCGGAGAGAGAGAGAGAGAGGGGAGAATCCAAGCCTTGCACGGAGTTCGTCAATCAGATCGAGGGTGAGAAACCAGATCAAGATCAAGAGAGAGAGAGAGATACCTTCAATGGCGTGGGATTGAGAGAACGTTAGATTTGGAAGATAACCGTTGAATGGCTCTAAAAACCGAAAAAGAACTGTTCCTCCCAAGACTTGACCTGCGTCTCCCAGGGGGTGAGAAGATTTTCGGTGCAAGCAGGTACCACGTGCCCGTTTCACGAATTCGGGCCCTTCATTTCAATTTTGGATGATTTGAACTTGGAAAGAGAAAAATGGGAGATAAAGAAGATAGAGTCTTGGGGTAAGAAGAAATAGAGTGTTGAATGGTCCGGATGTTGCTCGGATATCACATCGGCCAGGTGACATAGTACCCATTCGGCACCCAAAAATTTCTCCGTGGGTAAAAAAACTTTCACAAATAGTGAAAGTAATTACGGACTAGGGGAGGCAGCACCGTGCTGTCTCGGGCGAGCGGGATCTGCTTTGGTCTCGCTTTGATGATCGAAAACGTTCACTTCGTAGAGCTCGTTGAGTAAAACTATGCAAAAAATTAACTCGATCGGATATCATTAAGGGTCTCATTGATATATTTTTATCTTAAAAAAGAATGAATCCGAAACTAGATGAAATCCATTATTGCCAAGTTATATGTGTTCTAAACAAAGCACTTAATGTCATCCAATTAAGTTGATTTTTACATAGTAGTTGTTTTACTCGATGAGCTCTACAAAATGAAAGTTTTCGATCATCGTAATGAGACTGGAGCAGACCAAGAGACAGCACCTCCCCAGTTAGTTCAGTGATTAAAGAATTTGTAAGTGAAAATAATGCACCAAAGAAACTTCCACGGTTAATTTTTGAAAATTCTGAAAACAAAAACTGAAAACTGAAAAAAAAATGATTACCAATACAATAAAATTTCTCCACAAAAACAATTCATTCTTCGATGCTACCATCATTTTTTCTTTCCCTCTACAAAAAGTCCACAAATCCTTTATACCAATACATACAGAAATATAATGCGTTATTGACTTTTATTAGAAAGGCTCCAACAGTTTCTAAATATGCATACAGAATTTGAGAAACTTCTCTCAGTCAATCCATTACAATACTCAGGCTACAATGGTCTTATAGGAGAAGTTTTCGGATGCCGGTGGGGTAGCACGTGTCCATCAGCGATCTGGAATGTCCGAACATATTTCGAACAATCCGAATTTTAGAGAGAGAAAAAGAGCAGAGAGAGTGGTGGGGTGAAGTGAGAGAGGGAGAATAAATCTAGACCATCCAAAATGCTTTTGAACGACGGTCCGAATCGCCGACTGGAACCCGATCAGTATTAAAGTAGTGTCAATGCATGATGAGAATGCAAAGTCAAAATATGAATATTAATGAGCCACCAAACCAACTATCCACCAACAACCACCAATCCACCAACGGCTAGTTCTCCATTGTTTTAATTACACATTTGTATAGATAGAGTAGCTTGTACATTGTATATATACAATACAAAACATGTCCAGTTGTATTGAATAATTTTTAATAAAGAGCCTTTTTTCTGCTATCAATCTCTACTTCTTTATGGTATCAGAGCACTGAAGGAGAACTTGTCTGCTCCTTGTGTCTTGAATCATATCATGTCTGTCGTTTCTTCTTCTTCTACCAAATATCCTTACCCAAGTCAGATTAATATCTCAAATTTTGTTTCTTTACGATTGAATGAGAAAAACTACCTTCTGTGGCAGACTCAAATTCTTTCCTTGATTGAAAGCCAAGAAGTAATAGGCTTTGTCAATGGAGAAGAAGAAGAACCAACACCGGAAATCAACATTGAATCAGGAGACGGGAAAACAATGGTTCCGAATCCTGATTTTCGAGCTTGGAAAAGGACCGATCGTTTGGTCAAGGCATGGATTACTAGCACTATATCAGAAGATGTGCTAGGCCTGGTGGTTGGTTGTACGACCGCAAAAGAAGTTTGGGATGAACTTCTTAATTCTTTTGCTCAAAACTCTCAAACGAGGGAGTTTGATTTACTTCAGCAAATTCAATACATAACCAAAGATAACCGGTCGATCTCTGAGTATCTACGGCAATTCAAAGGTATTTGTGATGAGTTAAGCGCGATTGGTAAGCCACTTTCTGACAACAATAAGGTCTTTAAACTTCTTCATGGCCTTGGTCCCAAATATGACAATTTCACCACGTCTATGTTGAAACCACCAATTCCATGTTTTAGTGAAACTGTGTCATTGTTGCAAAGCTACGAGCTTCGCAATAAGAACACTCTTGCTTCAGATGTTTCTCAAAACATGGCCTTCGTGGGACAAAGGACGGGTGGTGGAAATAGAAACTTCAATAAAAATCACAACCATTATAATGGTCCCAATCGCAACTTTTCCTCCCAAGGGAAGGGATTTGCTCCTACCAGTTCACAAGGCAATAACAGAAACTATGTGAACAATAATGGTGGGACACACAATCGAAATCTCAGACCACTCTCGACTCTGCAAACTCGTGGTAGCCAAGGTTCATCAGCAAATAATGCTGGTGTTGTGTGTCAAATCTGCGACAAACGCAACCACGATGCTCTTCACTGCTATAATCGCTTCAATCATTCTTACCAGCCTAATGATGTTCCCCAAGCACTTGCAGCCCTGGCGATCACTGATCCGCAAGAAAATGAGTGGCTTCCTGACTCCGGTGCTACTGCCCATATGATAGGTAACAAGAATAAGTTCAACAATCTTATTCCCTATCATGGTGATGATTATGTCATGGTAGGAAATGGAGAAAAGCTACCTATTACTCATTGTGGTAATGTTCTCTTGTCTACAAAGGATTCTAACTTGGAATTGAATAATGTGTTGCTTGTGCCAAAATGAAAAAGAATTTACTCTCAGTATCACAACTAACATCTGATTTTCCATGTATTTTTGAGTTCTCATCCACTGTTTTTGTCATAATGGATCAGAAGGCCAACAGGATTCTAGCACGAGGAACTAAAATGGGCGGTCTGTATACTTTGGATGGGGCGAAGGAACAAGCTTTATTTTCAACTCGTTTTCGGAAGACTTCTGAAGATATTTGGCACCAAAGACTTGGTCATCCCCAAGCCAAGGTTGTGAGTTTTCTCCATAAAAAGAGCATGATAAATGTTACAGGTTTGAAGAAAGAGCCTTTTGTTTGCTCTAGTTGTGAGATGAGCAAAAGTACTAAATTACCTTTTCTAGCATCTGAAACAGTCTCTTTAGAGCCATTAAATAAAATTCACTGTGACCTTTGGGGTCCAGCTCCTACTCGGTCTGTTCAACATTTTCGATATTTTGCTCTTTTTGTGGATGATTACTCTCGTTATACATGGATTTACCCTCTGAAACACAAATCAGATTTTTTTCGCTGCTTCACTACTTTTCATAAAATGGTTGAATGCCAATTCTCCAAGAAAGTGAAAATTTTTCAATCTGATAGAGGTGGTGAATTTGGTAAAACAGAATTTGTTGCTTATTTGCATGATCATGGAATTGTTCATCAATCATCTTGTCCCGGTACTCCAGAGCAAAACGGCATTGCCGAACGAAAGCATAGGCATGTGGTTGAGCATGGTTTAGCTTTACTTTTTCATGCTGGATTGCCAAAGAAATTTTGGGTAGAAGTTTTTTCCACCTCTGTATTTCTTATAAACCGTTCTCCATCCGAAACATTGCACATGGAAAGTCCTTTTAGTTTGCTTTATCGCCGATATCCGGATTACACAAGCTTACGAGTTTTCGGAAGCAGATGTTTTCCATGTCTTCGTCAATATGCACTAAATAAGCTTGAACCACGGTCTTTGCCGTGTGTTTTCTTGGGATACAGTGAAAAAAATAAAGGTTATCGGTGTCTTTATCCTCCAACGGGTCGTGTTTTCATATCTCGTCAGTTGTTTTTCATGAAAATTTACTTCCATTCAAAAGACCTGCAGATTTATTTGTTGCTCAATCTGATGGTGAAATGGCTACCTTTAATAATTGGGAAGAGACTTCTGAACCTACTGATACTTCCTCTTCATGCACTTATCCACTTCCAAGTGCACCACCACAAGCACCGACAGTAGCAGAATATGCTCCTCAATCTGTAACTCATACTCTTGAGACAACACTACCCGTAGAGAATAGTTCCACGACCACTGGTCCTTTAGATGATCTCACTCCTTCCGTTCAAGAACTTATCTCTTCTCCTACCATGGACTTTGGCTCGGGTGCTGTTCCTTTTGAACCCACCACTCTTTCAAATGCAAATTCACAACCTGCACCTAATTCTACTGAACTAGGCCCCAATCGTCATTCCATGATCACTCGCTCTAAAATTGGTACTTTCAAACCTAATCCAAAATATGTGCTCCTCACAACTACTTCCATTCCTAGTGAACCAAAGTCGATTCGCTCTGCCTTAAAACACTCCGGTTGGTATTCGGCTATGGTTGACGAACTTAAAGCTTTGGAAGCTAATCATACTTGGGACTTGGTGCCTCGTACCACTGTTATGAATATTGTTGGATGTCGTTGGGTGTTTAAAACCAAGCTTCGGTCTGATGGTAGTTTAGAACGATTAAAGGCTCGTCTTGTTGCCAAGGGATATGCTCAAGAAGAGGGCGTGGATTTCGTTGAAACATTCAGTCCTGTCATTAAACCTGCTAGTATTAGACTGGTTCTTACACTTGCTACTGTTCGCAAATGGGTTATCAAACAACTTGATGTTAAAAATGCCTTTTTGCATGGAGACCTTCAAGAATCTGTTTTTATGGAACAACCACCAGGTTTTGTTGATGATACTAAGCCTACTCATGTTTGTCGCCTAAATCGAGCTTTGTATGGCCTTAAACAAGCCCCCTAGGCTTGGTTTGACAAATTTAGCTCCTTTTTACTTAGCTTGGGTTTTATATGTAGCATGGCTGATCCTTCTTTATTTACTTGCAAATCTACCCATGGTTTTCTTACTACTCTATGTAGATGATATCATTCTCACAGGTGATGATCCCAACTTGGTTGATTCTCTTATCGGTATTCTTAGTCGGAAGTTTGCAATGAAAGACTTAGGCCCTCTTCACTACTTTTAGGGTGTTGAAGTCCGGTCTTTTTCCGGTGGTCTTTTCCTTTGTCAAACCAAATATGCTCAAGAACTGCCTCAACGTGTTGCCATGGATGCTTGTAAACCATCTCCTACACCTATGTCATCCAAAGAATCATGTTTATCTGCCGAGACTTTATATCATGATCCTACTCATTATAGAAGTGTGGCGGGGGCTCTCCAATATTTGACGATGACGCGTCCGGACATTTCGTACTCTGTTAACACCATATGTCAGCATATGCACAAACCTACAAATGCTCATTTTCAAGCTATCAAGCGAATCCTGCGCTATGTGAAAGGGACATTGGATTTTGGTCTCCGTACTGTAAGTCAAAGTTCTCTTAATCTCTATGCCTTTTCCGATGCCGATTGGGCTGGTTGTCCAACCACCCGTCGCTCTACTACCGGGTTTTGTACCTTTCTTGGATCCAATTGCATTTCTTGGAGTGCAAAAAAACAATCCTCCATCGCTCGTTCTAGCACGGAAGCAAAATATCGTGCCATGGCCTCCACTGCAGTTGAGTTGACATGGCTCTCTTATTTGATGCGTGATCTTGGGGTTCCCATGTTTCAGCCACCTACTTTGTTCATGATAATATCAGTGCTTTGCACATGTCTGTAAATCCTATCTTTCATGCTCACACAAAACATATCGAGCTAGACTATCACTTTGTTCGGGAAAAGGTCGCTCTTGGTTCTCTTCTTACGCGGTTTGTCCCATCCAAAAACCAACTTGCAGATATTTTTACCAAGCCGCTTTTGAAATCTGGGCTTCGCGATTTGAGGACCAAACTTGGTCTATGGCATTACCCACAGTCCAGTTTGAGGGAGGGTATTAAAGTAGTGTCAATGCATGATGAGAATGCAAAGTCAAAAAGAGAGGATATGAATATTAATGAGCCACCAAACCAACTATCCACCAACAACCACCAATCCACCAACGGCTAGTTCTCCATTGTTTTAATTACACATTTGTGTAGATAGAGTAGCTTTTACATTGTATATATACAATACAAAACACGTCCAGTTGTATTGAATAATTTTTAATAAAGAGCCTTTTTTCTGCTATCAATCTCTACTTCTTTAATCGGCACCCAAAAATTTCATTTCATAATGATATATGGTGTGGCTTCATTTTCCCAGTGTGGTTTTGCTACTGCTGCTGCACATCTTGTTAGGGATTGCGACTTGGTATTAATTTCCTTCATGCAGCAACCGTAGAAAACCATTCCAGTGACTTGCCTGTTTCTGTTGTCTCGGCAAACATATTTCACCCTTCACAAAATATTGCAATTAGACCTAGTTTCCCCACACAAAAACAAAAAAAAAAACAAAAAAACAAAAACTGGGCTTTTTCTATTTTGTCTTTATTCAATTTTCTTGCATTTATTAATTTTTTGTGAATTATTGGCTCATCTCGGCAAGAAAAATCGAAAAAATAAAAACCAAGCAAGCCAAGGTTTTTATTACTAATGGAAGTACTGGGCTAAGGCTAAGGCAAGACGAATAGTGCCCTAGGGGCCGACCCGACACTGACCGAAATTATGACTTTTACCCTCTTTTATATCCAAAGTTTAGCAATTTTAGCCCAATCTTGAATAAAAACAAAACAGAAAAATCCCCAAGCATTTTTGGGGAAACTAGGCCTTACTGTTCTCTCGTTTTTTGAACCAATAAATTGTGTGCAAAAGATAATCAGATATTGGTATTCCAACTCACCAGAATTCAAACTACTATCTGTAATGTAAACAAAATGGAAAAAGTAAAATCACCATTTCTATGCGATGAGTACAAAAGAATAGAATTACAAGACAAAATAGGGGATGAGGGGAGGAGAAATGTAACTGCCAGAAATCGAAACAAAAGCTTCTTTTCCACAGAAAGGCACTGTTTAAAAAAAAATACGGCTCGCACCACATAAATGGGATGCTATTCGCAGTCGACTCGAGACTTCTTTATAAATACACTCCAAAGTTTGTCTTCAAGTGCCAAAAGTTTGAGAAAAAATTACACATGGCAATGGCATATGAAGTAAACAACATTGGGAGTGCATTTATAAAGTAGAGCGGGAAAATCATTTACCTTCAGAAACGAGGCGATATGATTCTTTCCAATAAAGATTCACATCATCTCTTGAAGAATCAGCGAACCTTACCATACGGAGGTTAAATTAGTGGAGTTGAAACTATTTACTGAGCAGGGGCCTAAAAATCCAAACAATAGGTTCTTCCATTGACGCATGTTGCAACTTCTGCTCTTAATCAATTCTCAGTAGGCAGCGAACGAAGTCAGCATGTAATGCATGGCCACTCTGCGCCACATACATTACACTTAGCAAATTTATCAACTTGATAAGTGGTAACTAACCAAGAAAATTGACAGTGAGAAAGGATCATAGAGACCATTTAAGGAGAGAAAATCTGGTCAATCGAGAGGGTTAAATTTGTGGTCAGACCACCATTCCAATTAAATTGCATATTGCTCATGGAGCTGATGTAGATGCACAGGAAATATCTTTAAAGAGTTCTACAAATATCAACATTATGAAGGACAGCTACAGTGAAGCCATCCAAGCAAATAGGTCAAAGTTGACTACCAATAATACCTGCTTCTTTCCTTAAACGCCCTGATATAACTATGCACTGTGATAAATAAATAAATAAATAAATAATAAAATAAAATAAAATAAAACTACGCACTTGATCGGAAACATGCAAGCAAACAGTCTTGCCCATTGTGTCTATTTTTTTCGTTTGGATTAAACTTAGACATGTCCATTGTTATAGCCAATTAAGTTGCCAACTAGTCCCCAACACAATACCATATTGCAATAGTATTTGCAGTTCATAGACCAGACTTTATGAGTAATATGAGAGCTACCAACAAACATGGAACAAAAGAGTTCATAGACCAGATTTTATGAGTAATATAAGAGCTACCAACAAAGATGGAACAAAAGGGATGCATGCCTTGTAAGCCACCAAGTGTGCCACTGGAAGCCCTTGACTACCACACCGTGCAAAAAGGGAAAAGTCACCAATAAGATCTAAGACCTTATGTCGACAAGGTTCGTCCTGGAAGCGCAATGGTGGATTCAACCAACCTCTACTGGTACTGTATAACACGAGGTTAGTGATTTAACGTCGCCAAAGAAGAAAAGAAAAGGACAAAGAAGCAGAGAACAAAAAAAGAGAAACAAAATACGGCTCCTAAACAAATAAGAACTTTAAGCGGGCACCCAAACCCTAGAGAAAAAAACGCAAATCTGGAAATTTAGAGGCTCGCTGCGGCACTGCCAATAGGTTTACAAAATGTTTCAATACAAGTTAGACAACTTCCATCTTGCTGAGGCCAAATCTCGAAAGTGGTGCAATAAAACAAGGTTAAAAACGAATTGAATTCTTTACAAAAGAAGGTGGTGATGGAGTAGTGTAACAAATGTTAGTGGTTAGTGGTTACAATGTAAGTTTGCATAACTAAAAACATGATTTTTTTTTTTTTTTTAAAAATTTGATGTGCCCCTTGGGGTGTCAGGGCCCCTATTTTTGTGAGAATTGTCGTGTCCTATATCCATGTTTGTGTCAACATCTGTACTACATAGATGAAGAGTGATACATCAACTTAGCATGCAGAAAACACAATCACTTTGTACCAAGGCATGGGAAAGTTCTGAATCCAAAAGCAGGGCATCGACATAAGCATTTAATTTTGTGGCTGACAAGTGAAAACTAAGAACCAAGGCCTCATTTGATAACTGTGATAGATGGGTGGGATTCCTAAGGAGATGGGATTAGGATTGAGATTGGTAATGAGATGGAATTGATAATTTGCATGTTTGTACACCGAATTAAAAGATAGGATTGCCATTACCATGTTTGTTTCACATGGGACAAGACTGGATTGAAAGTATACATTTTCATTTTTACCCTAACGCAAAACTGAAGCATAACAACCATATCCTCCTGTTTCAAATGCCTCGTTTGGTACAGAGCTAATACATAGTATCTTTCTTTCTTTTTTTTGTTGGTTTGGGAAAACGTAAAGGTTAAGTATGTCACACCAAATCATTTATTGTTGAGACAAAATGAGGACGTACATTTTAACCTATGTGTATTTTATCTTTGTTTACCATGACATTTTAATCAATTGTCATTACTCATTTTGCAGTTTTTAAAAAAAAATCCATAATCATATGTAAGAGGTAAAAAAATATGACATACGCATATGCTTTTTATTCATGTCCTGCAAAGAGGAGAAAACAGAAAGAGACAACATTTTATTATCCTCTCAAAATGTAGTCCAGACTGAAACTTACCTTGAGCCAAACTAAACTTAAAACTCATTATAAACACGGTATTAAAATTTCATATTATACTACTAGGTTTTTTTTTTTTGGGTAAGTGAAATAGTTTAAACAAGTGTATTTTGGGGAATTAGTGAGTGAGACATGGGTGAATGAGAAATTTTGCACGAGGCAACTCCGGACAGGATTGGCAATACCTACTCCCCCAAGGTATTAGCAAGTGGTGGGATTCCTAGGCCGATGGGCTTCATAATCCAGGGACTTTTGGAAAACCCAAACGTGAGCTTAGGGGCCCCACGGGCTTCGTAATCCAATCCCAAGTCTTTGGAGACTTATCAAACAGGGCCCAAACAATTAGATAATTCAATACAACGTGTAGTCAATAGAACAAAATGAAGAGTCAGGGGATAGGTTTAAATTTCAGTACCTAGCCATAAAACCATAGGTGGTTCCACTGACAATCTTTCTGCATGAAGTTGCTATTTCCTTTTCTCCAAATTTGGTTCTTGAGAAGTAATGCAAATATCCAATTGCACCCTAAAGATGGATATTGTGGATTTAGAATAGTTTGGACACGGTTTCCTATTTCCCGTACATCCGGCTAAATGCTCAACAATGTTACAGGGTGGTATACATTTATTTGATTTTATTTTTAAAGGTGAATTCTGGTTTAGAGAACATAAGAAAGTTCAACAATGGTAGCCCAACTGGTAGGCACCATGTACTCTAATGCATTTGACTGGAGTTCAAACCTTACTAACTACAACACTTCTAACTTTCTCGGACCAAAAAAACAATGAGAAATTCACCCTTTGTTTTAAATGGTGCTTGATCTGAGCAAGCTTTTACCAAAGGGCTTTTCAAGCTACAATTTACAATCTCGCATCTACCCTCCGACCCAATTTAAATGCTCCTTACGAAAATCTTTGCAATTTCAAACTAAATAAAAAAAAAAACATATTTCTACATTTTTTTTATTTTCTTACACCAAATTAAAGTATTCAAGTGTAAGAAAATAAAAAATAATAATAATATGTGAAAATAGGTTTTTCTTGGGTTCGAAATTGCACGGATTTCCGTAGAGAGCATTTAAATTGAGACGGAGGGAGTATCTTACAATCGTTCCACAGCCTTATCACTAAACCTGCCTGGTAAGTGGTTAAATTTTATTAGAATACAGTCTTGAGCTATTGCACCAACAAATATCATGCAAGAAAAGAGTCAATTACTGAAAATAATAAAATGCATCCTCGCTAAGTTATTAACAAAACAAAAAATTAAGCTCCTCACCTACAAACAATGGCATTTTCTTCTGAGCCACCTTTAATGAGTCCTGCATCACGCATACGCTGCACCTGCAACAATATCAAAGACGGACTTTGGAACTACTACATGAAGGGCAAGAAGATTAAAATAGAAACAAGACAGATCACTTCTTTCCGAGCTTCTAAACTCAGCAAAACAATAGGTTCTTCTGTTCAGTGGACATTTAAATGATCTAGAAAGGATTAATTACATACAAACCTAAAATAAACGGTAAAGACGAAATCCTCAAGTTGAGAAGGGTTACCAGTGCTTCAAGAAAAACCAAATAGCATAAACCAACCAGAGAGAGCATATTCAGGTGAATTGAAACGTGTCACTCTCATTATTTACTTACAAAGGATAATAAGAAAGACAACTTTATCACTTGCACAGAACCCATCGATTAAATTTGCTTCCAATTCCCTTGACAGAATCAGGAGGTGGCAGAAACAAGAACAATAACATGTAGTAGGTAATAAACACTAACATCGCTATTTCCTTTTAACAGTCGAAGTCTGCATTTGCATTCATTGTGTAATAATGGATTTTTACCTCATTCATAAATGCAAAATGTTCTTGAAGGGGCTATTTGTTTAGCATAGAAAGAGCCACCCACTGAGAAGGAAGAAAACCATTGGCAGCCGATAGCAGGCACCTGAAACAAATTATTGTTCAGCCTCATCGCGTGTAGCATGTGAAAACTAGCCAACTAAATAATGACGTCACTTTTCCTACTTGTACAAGAGAGTCCACATAGACCACGTTAAATTATCCAACTCAAAACCAATTGGCAATGAGGGGAAAGGCCGCCCAGGCTCATTAGTAGTTTTGGAGGAGATAATTAACCGATGTAGGGCAAACTCCAACACTCCCCCGGACATGCGACCCTCAACTGCACGTGGAAAGGTAACAAACGATCCATAACACATGGATCTCAACAAACAACGGTGCACTTAAGGCACAAACAGGGGGACAAATTTTTTCGAAACCCTAGCTCTGATACCATGTTAAAGCATCCAACTCAAACCAATTGGAAATAAGTGGAGAGGCATCCAGGCTTAAGTTTTGGAGGAAATAATTAACCAATGGGGACATACTCCAACACTCCCTGCACATGCGACTCCCGACTCGCACGTGGAGAGGTAAACAAACGGTCCATAATACATGAATTAGAGCAAAGATCTATGTAACAACTCAATAGAAAGTTGAGACAGATGAATGATTTATGTTACGTCTATTTAAAAAGGACTCATTAGCGATGCTCGTATTATTCAAAAAATGGGGAGTACGTAGACTCATGTTGTCCTCCGATCAATTTCATCTCCCAACACCTATCTATTTACACTCAAAGCATATCCCTGAATATTGCCCTAAGTCTATAGATTTTTAGCTTCACCCTAATTTAAATTTTTTTTGGGAGTAACAGGACTTGGGAACCATCGCCTCAGTTAGGCTGCCAATCAGAAATCTTTTTCACAAGGTAATTCAAAACTCCTTTCATGATTGATTCCAAACTGGAGAGATTCATTTTCAACTTTTGATTTTTGGGGTTTGGGTGGGTTAAATATCACTGTGTGGCTCTTTTCTTTGTTTGGGAGGCTTTACCGAGAAAATGTTTGTAAAGCGTCAGACATTTATTACTTAGTTTAAGGTTATCTTCCAGTATTAGGATCAATTTTTCTCATAGGGGCACATCCAACAATTGCTTAAAAAAACAAAGAAGGCCCAAATGGGGTGTCTACAGACATTTAATGTTTGTTTGATGATGTTTCCTCACAAAATTCGGTTGCAATGTAGCATAAATGTTTGTGACTACTAGGGGCTGTAAACGAGCCAAATATTAAAATGTTCAGATTCGTTCATTAAGTTTTTTAGCGAACTCGAGCTCGAGCCGAACTCAATGAAAATTATGATGAGCCAAACTAGAACCAAGCTTGCCCAGGTTTGGGTCGAACTCGAGCTTTTCACGAGCCTTAACGATCCAATAAGATCATATTTTTATGCTCTCATACAGGTCTAAAACTGTAAATAATTTTTCATTATGTTCATATACATAAGCAAATTTTTAGTAATTGTAAATGTTTAGACTTGTACAAGTTTTAAAATTTTCACTATATAACTATATAAAATCCTCATGATACACATATCCTCCAGGTTCGCGAGCCTAATCGTGCCGAATACTGTTGCATAACTTGCATTCATGTTTGGCTCATTTATGAAACTAGCCTAAAATTGAGGTCCAGGTTCGGTTCATTTAGTAGACAAATCGAACTCGGACGAGCCTTTACCGAGTCAAGCCTCGAATAGTTCACGAACGACTCAATTCCTTTACAACCCTAGTGACTACCTTTTATACAAACTTGCTATTTTTGAGATTTTACTTGTGTTATAGTTGAAACATTTTAATCTATTAGACCTTCAAAATGTGAGGGCTCCAATGTTGTGTCCAGAAAACATGTATTCGAGGTTTTAAAGAAAAAATGAAGAGGCCACAATAGAACACCCAGTACGTTTCAATACAACACGAAAAATTGGAGCTTAAGAGCCATTCAAAGAGCTCAATGGGTCATCGAATACCCTTAGCATGTACGTTTTTATCTATAAAAATCAATGTGATGCGTGCGCCCATTGTATGCGCTTTGCTTTCTTTAGCGCTAAGGTTTTTTTTTTTTTTGTGGTTTATAGGGCATTGGATGATGTTCAAATGTTTGTAGATACTGTCAACTTGTCAAGAATTTTGAAGGTGTATTATTCTTGGTAAAAATAAATTTTTTTCTTAATTAGTTAAAATAACCATCTAATGGTTTTGCATGTACAGAGATTAATTGTCACAAAACCAGACTTACATATGCTCTAAGACCAAGCAAACCCACAAGTTGACGATAGGACCAAACACTTGATATTCTAGCCAAAGGTGGAGAAGCTCGAAAAGGCCCTTCAGAGGTCCAAAGACTTAGGGGCTCGCACCCTTGATATGAATAAACTCCGGTCGTTCCCCAATGCCAAATAGCTAGAGAAATTCAAAATGTCCAACTTTGGAAACTTTGAGGGGACTGAACATCCTGAAACTCACTTTATGCGTACGCGGATACCTAAGATCCAATGGGGACAGGTGTCAGAATTGCTAGCCCGATTGTTCATAGGGTACTGATTCGCACTGCGCTTCAATGCTTCATGTCATCAGACTCATCCAAGAAAAGAACATTGGATGACCTTGGGAACGTTTTCGTTAGTCTATACATCTATAATGTGCTCGAGACCACTTGGAGAGAGTTATAGGCAACGAGTTAACGTTCACCGAATTTGTGATGGGGTGGACACCTATGGTTCCTAAGATAGTAGAGCGGCCTAGTGAGAAAGACCAAGTCAGAATTGCCAGTAAGAACCTCTATCCTTCTAACACAAAGTATGTTTTAATGGATTAGTAGTATTTTATTTATTTGCTTGTTTCATTCTATTTTTTTTATTTTTTAATTCATTCTATTTTTATTTTTATTATTATAATTTATTGTTTATATTATTATCATTATTATTTTTGAAAAGTATCCTAACACTCTCACACACACACAAATATGCCAAGTGGTTGCACTATCAAACAATAATGCTACATACACACGTAGTTGTGGTAAATCTTTGTGTATGTAGCATTATTGACTATCAAATGCTTAAAAGTAGAAGCAATTCAACAAAGTAGAAAATCCTTTCAACACAAAGATGAAAGAATCAAGAAGAAGAGCAAAACACTAGACCTCTATAATGCAGATAAATTTTTTGAAAATAATTCCTGAAATTGCACTCTCTGGGTACTTGGGGAAATTGCACTCTCTGGGTACTTGGGAAAGCAAGAAAGCAAAGGATGTTACTCACAAGAACGTAAATAAACAAAAGTTTTCACAAGGCACTACAATGAGTCGCTTCTGATCTATTTTAGCAAAGCTACAGAAAATATACCTGTGAGAAGTCAATTCCACAAGTGATGTGAACTTCTGAAGAAGGGATTGCGGCCACAAAAGAATCATTCTTCCTCACATGAAGAGTTTCATTAAGAAAAGGAGCCATTTTTTCACAATTGTTCCCACCTTGATCTGTGGCCACCTTTAACCCAACTTGCTCAATTGCTTCCACCCATTCCCTCGCAGACCCATCAAGAATAGGAACCTGGGACAATTTGAATGGTTACTATTAGTCTCCATGCTACATTGAACATTTCCACATCCTGGAACTCAAACCGAGCTACACAAAACTAGTGAGCACATAGTCATGGTTTTGTTTACATGATTCAAATTAAGTACAATGTTCATATGAATTGAAGAAATTTAGAAGCATGTGATAAACCTCCCAAATTTTACAGAGGCTACCATATTTACAAAATGCATATCTATAGAAGCCGAAAACCACAAACAAAACCAAAGATTTTTTAAGCAAGGTTGTTTACCCAAATTTTTGGGACCATTATCCATGAACTCCTTGTGCCTATAAAGAAGTAGCAAATGAGTAAAAAATTAGTTGTATAAACAACAAGATTATTTCTCGCCATTTTGCCAATGACATGCAATATTTCTATCTTTGAAACTTATTCTTAGAAGCCTGAAACTGTCATAACTTTTAACCTAGAGTTGAACTCACATAGCACGAATTTGATTTCTCCAGTTCCACAAGATAATCCCTTGTCCAAGGTCTCGCTGATAGGTTGGACTATTAATGAGGAGATATACAAGCACATCGGATGATTAATCACACCGGACCAACATGAGGGGGATTACCTAGAACGCTACATGGACGTACGCAGGATTGATTGGGTCTACGAAAATTAAAGGAAACTACAACATATAAAAGGCAAAATTTATTTTAAATTGCCAATATCAAGCATAAGAATACAAACTTCTACAAAGATTATTGTACATATTTTCGATCAACTTATTCAATTAATAAGATATCGTCATCTACAATTTAACTGCATACAATCTTGTGCATCCCTATGGACCATGTGAAAAGCAAAATAATATCACAAAAAATAAAACTTCTGTTTACAACATTATTTTTTCTAAAACTTTTGGTTGGGCGGGCATTGAGTTGTTCAAAATGATGTAGGGCGGGGAGTTGTTCAAAATGACGTTGGCGGGCAAATTTATACAATTTTAACGTTTTTGAAATAAAAACTACTACCATCCTGGCAGAATATGAAACATGGGTAGAGCGGTTGCCTGGACTTATCTGGCCCTCAATCCATCTTTGGAAGGCTATAACATTGCTCATGTCTTGTGGTACTTGTTCCTAGACCAATTGCTACCGATTGTTCCCACTGAACTAATGGACTAAACCCTATGTTTTCATAGATTTCTCGGCAGATCATTCTCCTTGCATACATCAACTAAAATACCATTTAGGGGAAACAACTTGACTACTATAACTAGCCTGTAGTCCAATAATATAGTGGAAACGCATCCTAAATGTAAATTAGTAGTTGATAATTACTATTTTTTATTAGGACAATATTTGAAATCTCTTTTGCGAATTGCGACACAGCTTTACAGCTTTGAGAATTTGGTCATAACAATTATAGCGTTCTCCATTTCTAAGTTTATTTAAATTAGAATACACATCTATAAGTGAATATGTACGTTTATATCTACGAATAATAAAAGATTTTTTTGCAACCTACCTCAACAGATGGATCCTCAGAGTCGGAGCTCGTGACCTCGATGCGGCAATTATCAACGCCGGTGGCCTCCAAGGCGGAGAGCATGTGCTCAACTGTCCGGACGCTGTGCCCATCCTTATGCAGAGTAGTACAGAGAGGACTCTCTCTCGCGAACTCAATCGACGCCGGAATCAGCTGCGAACGACACACGAAGTACCTCCCCACGCCGGCGGACTCCGGCCATATCTTGACTGTGGATGTGCTGCCTGAATGCAGGGCCTTTCCGGTCCTCTCTATACAGTTGGCTAGGGTTTGCTGTAGCTTGCCTGTCTGGAATCACGACAAAACAGATGTATGTGGATGTTGGTGTAGTGAGAGAGGGGTATGCATTGAGAGAGAGAGAGAGAGAGAGTACTGATTTCCAGGAGATGAGAGAGGAGGACTTGAAGGCGCCGGCGAGAGTCATGCGTCTGGAGAATGGGGGACTCTGTGTTGACTGTGTCAACGTTCACTTGTGAATTGTATTTTATTTATTCTTTTTGTATCTTGTGGAACTGAAGAGAATGGAAGGAAAAAATTAAAAAAACAAATTTCTCTCCAATTATTTGGTTTAGAGAAAAGGATGAGAGAAATTAAAAATTTCTAGAATTGTATATTGTACAATTTTTCTCTCATTTTCCTTTCATCCATTTTCTTCGAGTTCCAAGCAAGCCTTCGGGAAATTATTAAGAGGAATCCTAAATACAACATCCTTGATTTCACAGTCATTTTAGAAATGTCTTGCTTTTGCGATCCACTTTTTTATAAGTATATATTCCCCAAAAAATTATTTAATATTTAAATCTATATTGTAAAATATTAGGGAAAAAAATTATAAAAAGGTGAACCACAAAATTGGGTACTTAGTATATCTCCAGTCTTGACCCATTTTAAGACTCAAATTAAAAAATGGGACAAAAATCACAAAAATCTCTCTCTAATCTTTGACCTAAACTCTTCCCCATTTTGGGCTTTACTCATTTTTTTGTCCAAATCTGAGACAAACTTTTACCTTGACCAATTTCTCCAACGGCTAGTTAGAGAGAGAGAGAAAGAGGGAGATGTGTAAAATTTGGATTTGATAATTGGAGATGTGTCTACCCAAAATGAATTTTTACCCAAAATTTGACTCAAATTTGAGAAAAAATATGGGTAAAGATCAGAGCATCTTCAGCCCTTAGACCTCGTTTTGCTAAGATTCTTATTTTTTAAGTACTTATTTTTCAATTTATGAGACAAGTTATTATCCCACAATATATCACTTATAATTCAAAAAAAAAAGATACTCCTTTTGTTCTCTTTATTTGAGTCAAAATTCACTCTGGATATGACCACCTCTAATACCAAAACACAAATTTGTACCCAAATTTGTTATTTTAAATATCCAATGGCATCCATGAAAAAAGAAGGGAGAGACAATTATCATATCAACAGATTCGGTTAGTTTTGGTGGAGCTCCACAACTTCGATGAAGCTCAACAAACCATCAGATCAAACAAAGCTCCGACAACTCCACCGATCATTCAACGTCTACCATTTATGTTTTTTTATTTATTTATTTTTTAGTTATTTTGCTTAGCTCAGTCTAACGGTCCACTAGAGTAGTTGGATCAGTTTTGAGAATTACTAATAAGTTTTTTAGCATTGGAGAGGAGGGATTTGGGTAAAGCATTGGAGATGGATTTTTGAAATTTTTGCCCCAATTTTGAGTCTTGGTCTTAAAATGGGTAAGGATGTTAAAAATCATCCATATGGCTTGATTTTTGGGTACTTTTACCTAATTTCTAGTTGTAAACCCAACGAAATAGAAAAGCTCAACGTGACCTTCATAATTTAGAACCCATTTTGCTTTTCCAAAATACCATTGGCCCAAAAAAAAAAAAAAAAAAAAAAACCGTTTGGAAAACAAAACGATGGATTTCCCACCTCCCCTCTCACCTCCCTTCCCTCACCAACAATCTCAACATCAGCACCCACCATCAAGTCGAACGAACCGAGTAAAACGACAGTAAAAATGGTGTTTCTTAATTGATTTCGAATTTAATTCAAGTTAAGTTCAAAAGCGAAGCTCAACAAAATATTCAAGCTCGGTTCGTTAATGCGACAAACCTGTCTCAAACGAATTTTTAATGAGCAACCACTCTTTTCACTTATCAGCCTTTAATTCCATACACTTGTCTCTTGATTGTTAACAAGAGATGTTAAACCTATCCCGAAAAGCCCATGGGTATCTCCTCCAAATCCCCAAACCCCAATCCAAAATCTCTAGTCTTCTCACATCCATCTCTCATCTTCACATCCCCATCGAAACCCTTATCACCGATTCAGAGCCAAAATCCATATTCAATGACCTTGATGAGGCCCCGTCAACAAAACCCTTCGAAAACAGAGACCCATTTGCTGTAGAGAATGTCGAGCAGTTTGATCAAAGCAGGTCAGTAAATACGTGCACGGTTAGGATCTCTCGTCACCCGTGGCCTGAATGGGTCGGGTTGATGGAACACTTGTGTAGGAGTGGATACTTGGAAGAAGAAGTTGGGAATCCGTTTCGCTAGTAGAGGATTGGATTCTAAGAATGCGAATCTAATTCGGACGGCTTGTCTTAACTTCGCTCGCGATAGGGTTGATCTTATGAGGTAAGGAACTGAATGAATCATCCGGGATATTTTTCTTCTATATGTTTTTGTGATTATGCTACTTTGTGCTGTTGGCTTGAATGGGGAAAATGGGTACTGATTTTAACTTCGTTTGGGCAGTGTGTGGTTAGTAATTTGGTACTCCTGAGGGTGCATACAACCTGTTTGATGTCGGTGTTGAGAATACGGCCAGACCAACAAACATGCAATGCGCAAAGATCATCAATAGCATAAAACAAAAACACAAGACAGAGAGATTTTTTAGTGGTTCCGCAATTGTGTAGTTGAGTACATCCACGGCTCAAAACCATTTCACCACATAATTTGAATGGAGAGAGTATAAGATGCATTGGCTGCTCCGTATAACAACCATTCATAAGCTAGGGTTTACGTCATCAATTGCCGTAATACACCTGTCTAGCAAATTGTCAGCGAACCGCGACCCATATTGAATCGGGCTTCACAAGCCCAAAAGTTGGAACTAAGAGAGAGATTTGACTCTCATTTTAAATGTTTAACTGTAGTAGTTTTATCAAAGTAATACCTTTCTTTTCGTACTGGTACTGCTTGGTTTGTGACAAGAGTAACCAGTTCTTGTAGGTTATTAAGTTCTGTTAGAACTTCTCCCGGCATGTATTGGCAGTTTGGTGTGCCTTTATTGAGGTCTATATGCACCCTTAAAGTACCATTTGAGCATGACAAATGAACCATTAAGTACCCATAATATCGATTGATAAGATTTAATAGAGTTTAGCTAGAAGGAAAAAAGAATAACTGGAATCCATTATTTGTTTTCACTATCCTCATTGGTCTTGCTGTTGTTGTGGTTTATTTCTTGAAGAGCTCTATTGCTTAGTTTGTATTTTGAGTGGATTAAAAACGTGTTGACAGGATAGAAAGCATCATACTAAATTTTTTTGTTAGAATCCTAATTTATTGGGATGCGATTGTTCTCTCTTCTATTTAATTGTTGGAAGAATAATTTTTGTTCATGAATGTTGACCCTGCCATACAATACAACTAGTTTTCACTTCTTTTCTAAATGCCTTCTTGGAACTAATCTCAAGAGAATAAGTCTTGGACTAGGTTGTTTTATACAGGTAGCGAAAAGATTGCATGTCTCCTTTGGGTTGCAACAGTGATTCCAGTGATGCAAGAGATTTATCACAAACTAGTGTTGAAGTACAATTAAATTGGTTGTTCGATAAGTTGATATACCCATTTCTTGACAATTAAATCTTGAAATCCACTTGGTGGATTAACATGGTATCAGAGCTCAAGTTCCATAATGTTTTCGGTTTCATTCTTGTTGTTTGTATTTGTTCCTGTGTTAAGTTTGTTACTGTGCACTTTGTTCTGTGTGTTTGTTCTATAATTATTTTTTTTTTTGAAGGATTATAATTTTCTTTCGCTCATCGTGGCCTTGTGGGCCATGAATCACATTATTAATTGACATATGTGTGAAAGTAAGTCTTTCATACTTTTACACGAGAAATTGTAGTTTATCCTCCGGTCCCAAGTTAATATGGTAGACGAATTAACTTCTTGTCAGGACATGCATATTTTTTCTGGAATGCGTACATTTTGCACCTAAAAAGGCACTTTTCTGAACTCTTGTACACTTTTCTGAACTCTAG
Source organism: Rhododendron ovatum (assembly GCA_019656835.1). NCBI lineage: Eukaryota > Viridiplantae > Streptophyta > Magnoliopsida > Ericales > Ericaceae > Rhododendron > Rhododendron ovatum. The sequence goes on from CM033799.1 coordinate 32,640,863, forward strand.
AAGACCCACAAGCGGAGGACCATCTTTCTGGTGTGGGAGAACGAAGGCACGAAGAATGGAACAACTCTACATTTAAAACCATTAGTACCTCAATTGATCACTTTTTGTTAGTTTGAGTATGAGGAGTGCTTTCACAGCGAGTGCGAGGATTTGGATCACATCCAGTTACCAATATTTGTAAAGACCAAAGACTTAATAGAATGCTGTGTATGTTTACCCCAGCTTTATGTGTGTTGTGCTGTGTACAGGAATTTCGGTGGGTGAGTGTTAAATCAGTTAGATCAGTGGCTTATCTTTAGTTATTTAGTTAGACTAGCACACGTGCAATATTCTTTCAGAGCTTGGAGCTGTTGCTAAGAGACTCTGCAATAATGCAAGAGAAACATTATCCTTGGTTTTCACTTCCAATCAAAACTGGAGACATTGGACGTTATGGGTAACTTGATTCCAAATGCTCTGGGATCAGTTCCATTCACAGTAAAATATAACTCAATTGTCCATCTTTCCACCTTTTTTAAGCCCCACTGCTGAATAGGCCAGATGGATTTTAGCTATGAATTGACTTAAACCCCTATCAAAACTGCTTGGCATCTGCAGGTTCATCTTCTTACCATAGGAGATTTATTTCCTGATAACGCGAACTTTGTAGGTGTAATCTTTCCCTTATAGCTTGCAGCTAGCCTTGCACTACTGAAATTTCTCATTAACTCGAACTTATCTTTTCAGGTACTTCTCAAGTATAGATATCCAGGTGATAGCAGGTTCTGGATGTCCAATCATAGATAGGAAAGTTGTCAACTCAGGGAAGCGTCTGAGGGCACATGTCAGCATTGATGAAGGACATGTATGTGTTGAAGACTTGAAGTTCAGTTAATTCATCTCTCCGCATTTAAGTTCTCTTTGTTCTCTTTGTCAAGCGAGTAGGCATTCATCACATATCTAACTAAATCTCTTTTAGTAGGTTTGTGGTTCCTGCAGTTTGAGGGGAAACTGCGACAGGGCTTATGTGAAGGCACGTGAGGGTGAAGTTGGGCGGACTGTGGATGTCATGCGCCTATTGTTAACATATGGGCTCGATCCTGTTACTGGTATGGTAGAGAATAAGTCGTGTCTAAACAAATTGGTTGTGGAAACAGCAAGAAGGTTGCTGAAAGAAATTGTAGAGCATAGCATGAAAGAATTGAATTCTGAATCCCCAACTGCCACTTTTACCAAATGGAGTGCTTCTGTGCAAGAAAGTTCAATTTACCAAGGACAAGATCATAGCAGCGTCTCAACGAAGCAAGGGCAATTGGATATGCTCTAAGTAATTTGGAGATGTCAATTTCGTTTGAAGTAGGCTTTCATTTATTTTTTCAGTTTTAATGATTGATATCCAGTTTTTTCTGTCTTATAGATGCAACTTGAAGAATTCTGCCAAAAATACCAAGTGCGTGCACAATGGTTGTCGATTCTTAGAAAGACACAGAAAAGTAGGAGAAGATCAGGATTGTCTTGCTTTAAAGAAGGGAGACTGGATATGCCACAAGTAATCCTTTTGCAGATCAATGACTTTATCTTCCTTGTTTTCTCTGTAACTCATGTCTGCTTGGAACTTTTTACAGATGCAATTTCTTGAACTTTGGAAAGAATACAAGATGCTTGAAATGCGATGAAAACCCTCCAAAGCGGCTACTAAATCATGGAGAGTGGGAGTGTGACTCGTGAGTTCTCTACTTTCTTATTTCCTTGGATGCTTAAGATAAGTAGTATATCTGAATTGAACACTTTCTTCTACGAATGATGATCCTCTCATGTGACTCCCCTCAATTGATCCTCACGTGAAGAGAAATGAGACCCACATAGTCTCGTGTTGATGACCTAAGTTGTTCATTTTGTAAGTCTCAATGGGTATATTTTCCATGCCAGAAAAAAATTTACATCAATTGAACATGGGAAAGTGCTTGGTTGAACCATATTTGCCTCAAGATGAATAGACGATCATAATTTGTAATGGACTATAATATTTTGATCCTGCATTTCTCTTCAAACAAACATGATTATTGAAATGGCTATTGATGTCCGATTAACTTGATTTTTGCGGCTGATAAAAAAATTTGATTTTTGTGAATAAGGACTTTTATGTATATTTTTTGAGTGAAAAATCTTATAAAAAGATATAATTTACGGATTAATATTAATTGAATATATCTTCCTTTTAATATTTGCCAAATCTTTTTTAGTGATTTGAATCTTTTAGGATTCGAACTTGTTTTATATTTTTATTATAATTAACATTTTTTTTATTCTAAATAACATTTATTTCTGCAGTCATTTTTTGTTTCAATTTTGCTCACTTGGGATTAGTACAATGGATGATTTGGATCATCAATTTTGACCATGGCTGATCCTATTTTCCTCTCATGATTACATGAGGAAGTCACATGAGCGGACCAATTCTCGTCTTGTATTTAGGAAAAGTGTGTTACGGAATTATAAGTTTGTTGTTGTTCAGGTGCAACTACATCAATTTCATCAGAAATGCGGCATGCATAAAATGTGACCACCGACGGTCAAAGAGTGTAGTATTGGGAAGACACTAATGATCCATCTCATCATGCACAGACAAGACAAACCAAGGATAGATGAAGGAGTTAATCTGGGGAGATTCTTAGATGATTAAACATTGACCACAATGTCTGAAACTCGTCTAATTTGGGTCCATGATTTCCACATTTTTCCTCTTGCAAATTTGAGCAATTTGCGTTCAAAAGCACATAAACAACATGGAATGACGGAGGACAAAAAGCTGGGTCCATGATTTCTACATTTCCCCCCTGCAAAATCGAGCAATTTGTGCTTGAAAGCACAGTAACAAAAGTAGACGGCACGCTATTTGAGAAATAGTTTGGATCCGAAGATGATGAAGAGGTTGCTGAATGGTTTGCATAATGAAGAACACGAACAACGGAAAGCATTGTGTTGGGATTTAGTGCGCGATCCGAGCTGTCCGTCTCGGTAATTAATATCCATATTTCATCTTGGCTCTTGCAGATTTGAGCCATCTATTGTTGAGATGAAACTATTTGAGAAATAGTTTGGATCCGAAGATGATGAAGAGGTTGCTGAATGGTTTGCATAATGAAGAACACGAACAACGGAAAGCATTATGTTGGGGTTTAGTGCGCGATCCGAGCCATCCGTCTCGGTAATTAATATCCATATTTCATTTTGGCTCTTGCAGATTTGAGCCGTCTATTGTTGAGATGAAAGGCTCGATCGTGCACTACGCCCTATAGTGCAAACTTGCCCGTTGCGAAGACTCATTTCCTTAATCTCATAGTGAAGTAGTAAAACAATTACTGCCGATTAGACTGACATCAGATTTGATTTTGTTGTACCGGTTTGGTGACATTTTGACACAATTTCGAATTGATACTATTGAGATAAAATCATCTCATCTTTCAATGCAAATAAACTGGCAAAATCAAAGTTGGTGCCAAATTTGGCACTCTATATAGATATGGCTTTTCCCATTTTACGACAACAAAAAATAGCAGCAGACTGATCTTTTGCCAAAAAAATTGTCAAATTAAGATTTTTGGTAGCATCTATAGTATAAAACTTACTACTAAAACAAAACAGTTTTTGTTAAAAATATTTAGGCATATAAACGAGAGCAACCTCTACAATCATTAGATTACTTTCCTGTTAATTTTGTACCCATCAAATCATTTCTTTTTTAAAAATATAGGGAATATTCTTTTAATAAATTTATACCTCTCTACCCTCACGTTTTAGGCAATGTATCTTTATGTAAATATTGTCTTTTATGATCATATATATATATATATATATATATATATATATATATATATATATATATATATATCGGGGCGGTTCCGGAGACACTTAAAAAACCCCTTAAAAAAACACTCCAAATCTTAATCTCATAATTTCCATTCAAATTTTGATGATCTAAGCTGTTCAATGTGTTCAGAACGTGATTTTAAGGGTGCCCGCGGGAAACTGGCAAAATAACTAACCGGGAAGGGCTTGATTTGAGCAGTTTTTTATTGGACCGTTCAATAAGAAATTGTTCGGATGAAGCCCTTCCCAGTCTTTTTTTTGCTGATTTCTCGCGGACACCTTCAAAATCACGTTCTGATCACATTGAGCGGCCCGAATTATCAAAATTCGATCGGAAACTATGAAGTGTTTTTTTAAGGATTTTTTTAAGTGTCCCCGGAACCGCCCCGTATATATATATATATATATATATATATATATATATATATATATATATATCAAAATGGTAACTGACGCTTCGTGGTGATTACAACTATCATGTAGAACAATAGGGATAAAATAAATAATTTATTTAAGCTGAGACTATATTACATTTTAACAGTGCTTTTATGCACGGGCATCCGTTATTACATAACTATGGGTGGACTTGCTCTGTTTTATACCCCTTACCAATATGTTTTAGAAAGTTTTGAATAACGCAATTCCATTATTTACTCTCCGGTGCTTTTTCCCTTTTTTTTTCTTTTTTTCTTTTATCTGTCCATAGAATCCTTCAAGAATCTCCTAAAATGTAATCAACAAAGGGAAAAATACATGCCAAAAGTAGGTTTCAAACTACCAACCCAATACACAAGTTAGGGGACTCATATGGAGCACTACTTTACAAGTACGAGCAATAAATCACTCCCTATTCTGCTAAGAATTCTTAAAAAATAAGTACTTATTTATAATTTTTAAATTTAAAAATATTTATTTACAAAAATATTTTTTTGCGCAATATGAATCTTATTTGATAAATTTTGATGAGATCTTTTAAACGGTGCAAAAACAATTGAAAAATTAAGTCCATTATTTTTAAGCTTGAAAATTACAAACAAGTACTATTTAATTTTTAAGAAACCTTACCAGAACACAAAGATGCCAATTTTTTTAAAAAAAAGTTCTTTAAAAATTTGAATAAAGACAAAACAAAAAATCAAGTTGACCTTTTTTTTTTTGACAACCAAGACCGTCTCTAACTTTGGCTTTAAATTTGAGGATGTCAAATCTTTTTGAAGACTTATATTACGTGGCAATTTAACATGTTAAGAGTTTGACATCTTCAAGGTACCCACTCTCACTCAACATGCCAAATTTATCATTTTAGGAGGTTTTTGAATAAAGTAATTGAAGAAATTTTTTGACATCACATGTCAAATTTGACATGAGAAAGGAGATGATGTCAAATGATACATAAGTATTTGACATTTTGGTTGGAATTACTTCACATGTCAATTTTGACGTAAAATTAACAAATGCAAAAAAAATTATATAAGAACAGAATTCTCATATTTAAGTTAAGTTCACAAGAACGCGAGATACACGAAAATTTGGACAGAGAGGATCTTGGGTGAGCTTCGTTGTGGTTTTTTTTTAATTTTTTTTTTTACCGAGAAAAAAAGAACATGGTTGTTGTAGAGGATAAAGGGTAGGTAAGTAGGTGGGGTAGGTGACTAGGCGTGAAAGTTTTTTTTTTTTTTTTTGATCCGCGGGTAGGTGTGAAGTTCGAACTCTTTTAAACTCTGCACTAAACTGAAGTAAAAGGCATAAGGCCATCCACAGTGGTATAATCAAATGTTAATTGTCTTTAAAATTAACAATGTTTGGGCAAAAGATGGCTCACAATAGTATAATCAAATTTAGTAACATCCTTAAAAATAATCAAATTTTAGGTTTTGGATAACCAAAACTAGCAACATTTTTCAATAATCAAAAGCATTTTTAAGCTTTGGATAACCAATTTTAGGCTGTGGACCCCTTATTTTAGTTATGGACTAGAAGCGACCATTGTGAACCTCAACATTGGTAAGCTTAACAACCTCTTAAATGAATAATCAAAAGCTGATGTGTCAACTTTTGGTTATCCATTTTTGATTATACCATTGTGGATGGCCTAAGTAGATCAGTATATTCGGTAGTAGAGATTAACTTTTTTAAGGAGGAGGTGCAGACGTGGCGTTTGCACCCCTCTATGGGCCAATTAACAGTTTATCGCAATAATCTGAATCGTTTATTTTGTGAGACCCGTAAATTAGTGTGTATATGCAAAAAAATCAGTTTGACCTAACATCAATAGGTATATCAAAAATCAAAATCTTGGCTTATAAAATCGACTGCCTGGATCCTTAATCGACGGCCTGGATCAAAAGGATCCAGGCCATCAATTTTATAAGCCGAAATTTAACTTTTGATGTACCTATCAATGTTTGGTCAAGCTGAATTTTTGCATTAATTCACTACTTTACGGGTCATACAAAATGAACGATTCAAATTATTCCGATAAACTGTCGATAGAGCCCACATGGAGGGATGCAAACCCCACGCTTGCACCACCTCCGGAAACAAGTTAATGTAATCATTGGACCTATAGCTTTAACAAATGCTAATGGTAAAGTAACTCGGTACTCAGTAGGTCATTGTATTTTCAAAAGTAGGATGTTGTGCCCTTAGTTCAGGTGTTGTTCCGAGCTCGAAAACATAATCTGAACCGTTCACTATTTAGAGGTGGACACACACAACCATCCTAGCAAAAGTTGCGTCAATCAAACATTGGTAGCTTACTGATCGGATCGAATAACCTTGCTGTGTATTTTTGAAATTGTATAAGTTGTTATTGTATTGAATAAAGACGCGATTTGCTTACTCGGTTAACCATATTCGATTGACTGAATTTTAACGGAGTTGTTATCCTCATCTAGCTCTAAACATTGACCGGTCTGGATTATGTTTTCATGCTCTAAACGAGACCCGAACTCAAGACACAACGGGCCCCTCAGTCCCCACCACAATAAAGGACATTTTTTAATTTAGTCATATTTAAGGATATATATATATATATATATATATATATATATATATATATATATATATATTGACCAAACATATTTAGGCTCCGTTCCAGAAACCTTCTTAAAAAATAAGTACTTATTTTGGAACTTCTCAAAGAAAAATAAGAAGGGTTGTTCCAGAAAACTCAAATAAGCAGTTTATTTCATATTTTCAAACTCAAAAATAAAGTAAATGAAAAATAATTTTCAATTTTTTTTGCACCGTATTAAAAATCTCAATGAGATCTATCAAATAAGATCCATATTGATAAAAAAATTATTTGCGTAAACACATGATTTTTGAGCTTAAAGTTGCCTTAACCAAAAAATAAGTACTTACTTCTTATTTTGTGGAACAAGCCTTATTATTGAACAAAAAATAAGAACTTATTCAAGTTCTGGAATGGGGCCTCAAGGACTTGAATTACACTTTCTGTAGAATCCTTTTGTGAGCAGGATTCATTAATTGACAGCTCGAGATCCTATATTTTCTAATCGTGTCTTTTGTGGATATGTATTCCCTTCTATTAATCGGGGATGGTGCTGTGCGGGTGGCGCACAACACATCACGGTGATGTGCGCCATCCAAGCTGTCCGTTCGGCGATTCAACAACCCACATCTCATCTCAGCACCAAATAGTCTCCGACAGTTTATTGCCGAGTTGAAATCTGAACTATTGAATCACCAAACGGACGGCTCGAATGATGCATAGCACCATGCTGTGCGCCACCCGCACATCACGCATGCCATAAAAGTAAAAAATTCTTTAACAGATTCTCTACCCATCTCTTCCATATCTGCACACTGCTAAAGTAAATACTAATGGTAGAAAGCTCAGACTTTCATTTTGAAGAAAAAACTATGAGAGAAGCTATTGGCATCAAACGACTTCAAGCACCAAAACATGATCAAGTGCACATATCCTTCAACTTTTCACTTTTATTTTGCTAGTTTAATTTACAAGTTCATGTTAGATGAACTTAGGGTGAGTTTTCCCCAAATTTTCGGTATTTTCATTCGTCTTTTTTGAATTTTAGTTAGATTCATGTTTTATTTTCTGTATAAATTATCAGTCTCGACAAGAGGAGTTTAAAAAAGTACTAGTAAAACATTATGACCAAAACGAAGAAAATTTCAATAATAAAGATGAACAAATACCGAACAGGTAGTTTTTTTTTTTTTTTTTTTTTGTCTTAGAGTCGTCGAATATGAACATTTTCTAACATCGGCCCATATTTTGTACTTTTTTTGATTTTTCTCATCGAGACGAATGATTCATCCCAAAAATTACAGCGAGAAGCTAAACAAAAAGTTATAAAAAGTAAAATAAAACGAAAAAAAAAAAAAACATACCAAAAATTTTGGGAAGACTCACCTTTAGTTTAGATTAGGATTTTTGATTTTGACCATTGAAAATTGAACTTTGATGTTTCTTTCGCAAATTGAACTTATAGTTTTCAGCCTGATTTTATTTGCGAATGCCGGCGATTTGTTCATTTCGCTACTTGAAGAGTCCTAGTTTTCGATAGCGGCTTTATTGTGAGAATTTGCGGTTTTACTGGTGAAGATTGAAGTAAGCGATTCATCCTGCAGGAAGATTTCGCACAATTAGTGCCTCCTTGGCTGACAACTATGTACAGGACCGTGTACTATGCGGCCTGCATCACGCACCCGGATACTAAGAAGAACGACTTGGATCGCTTTTGCATTGATTGCATTCGAGCTTTCTGTTACCATTGCCTTCCTGCTCATGCTCGTCACACATACGTTAAGGTCGGTCTCTTACATACCGATTCAAGTTCATTGAGTTAAGGGTTTTTCGATCAATCGCGAAAGTAAATACTAATTGGGTACCTTATTGTGTTGAAGATTAGGAGATACGTGTATTGCGAAGTGATCAATAAGCAAGACCTATGCAAGCTCTTCGATTGTTCGGGCATACAGGTTGGTTATGCTATTTGCATGCTACGTTCTGTTTTTTTCTTTTTTTGAGAAATGGAAAACTTCATTGGCAATTGGTTTCGGTAATGAAGTTCCGAAGTTAAAAACATTTTGCAGCAGGGCCATGCCGTCCTTGACATTTCGGAGGCCCAAAACGAATTTGAAAAAATGTGGCCCTCAATGTACATCGCAAACAAACAAAATGATAAAAAAATAAATCGACTCAAAAAACAACGATTACTAGTAGTCAACAAGAAAAAATTCCAATATTATACATCATGAAAAAAATTTGGGAGGATTTTTATTGATGGGCTCAATTTGAATGGATTTTTGTTTTTATAGGCCTATATATAGTAAATAAAGGTATACACTACATAATATTTGGGGCTCTCTTTTGAAGAATTTTTTCGGGGCCCAAAGCGATCACTTTGCTCAGGACCGGCACTGGCAGGGCGCTATGCACTATTGATAACAATGATGCTCATAAAAGGTGCATAAGATTAATTTACTATAGTTGCTTTTGAAAAAAATGTTATTTATCGATCTCTTTTCGTTTCTATAAATTATCTCTTCTAGCCTTTTTTTTTTTTGAACGGCAAAAGACAGACTTCAACCGGCTTTGATCACATCTTGACAAATAGAAGTAATACGGAGACTAAAGAAATGGAATGCACGTTGTGATATAATAATATGAATGCTATATCAATTAATTTCCAGAAAAACAAGTTATCAGTAGAAACACGCACATATTCGGAAAAAGAATCTCCCTAGTTGGATGCCCTCTCCTCTCCCTCGATGTACTCCTATCGAGTTTCATCAATATATCCTCTCTTTTGCCGATTTAAAAAATAATAATCTCAAACTAGTTATTTCGCCTCATATTTTAATTCTTCTTACATGCATAATAAGTGCAGAAACTTAATATGGTAGAATCAATCCACATTTATGATTTTCTACCAGAATTGTCTGCGTTTTTACCAACTCTATAATCTTGATTTATTATTCTTCGAGATCATGGTTTAATTTTTTTTTTTTTTTTTGAATTGGGACTTACGACTCGACTGGGTTTGGTTATCATGGTTTAATTTTTGACGAAGGCTTGTTAAAACAGGGTTAATTTTTGAAAAGTAAAAATGTAAAATAGTGGCCTTGTATGATTCAAGATATTGCATTCCTTGTACAGCCCTCAGCCTCAAGCAGCTCATAATACAATATGTCTAGAGCTCTCTGGGGGTTGGTGATCGGAATGGGTTCCTCGCCAAGTCCTCTGGTTAACCTCTCGTGCGACTTAGTTCTGTCCACCTTAGCCCACACAAGTAGCACACTATTGCCAAACCGGTCGGAGGCCAACCTTTCTCCGATGGTTTAGTAAGTATGTGCTCAAGAAAGAGAGAATACATGACTAGGGTTTTAGAGCCAAATAGAACTACCTCTTTAGGGTTTATCACCGAACCTTATATAGACTTCTGTGCCTTGCTCCCCAAGTTGGAGCTTACCTCGCACACACGGTAACCACCTTCGACCTACATCACAAATGACGTATTGGATAAGGTTGTAACCATTCACGTGCGTGAGCTATCATCACATGGGTCTGTGTCCAGCTTATCACGCGGTATTTAACCGTTTCAGCTTACGTCCACTATGACATATTGAACAAGACGGTTAGTTGCATGTGGGTGAGTTGGTGTTGATCAGTTGGCGGAACCTCCGTGTCCGAACCAATGTGGTGCTTTCTCGGAGGTGAGTTATTCCTCAAGTAGGCACGATGTCATTCAAGCCACTATGTCCGAACCTTAGGACACAGATGACTGAGTGCCAAGAACGTCGATTGGGAGGTCGGGCTCCCCATCTAAGCCGAACGACCTCCCATGTCCGAACCCTGATATGTTGGCTGTAACGACCCTGATTTTCGGTAAATAAAAATTTCGTTCAATATTTGAATTTTATTTTTAATTACTTGTTTTTACTTTTAAAAATTCCTTTTTAACTTTAATAATCCATCATAATTAGATTTAAGTCCTTAAAAATCATATTTCTTGGCTAGAAATCCTACTTGGCAAGTAAGGTTAGTTTCCAACCGATTAGTTGGAGGAACCGGACCACCGATTCACCTAGTTACATTACCCTAATCCTAATTGGACCTTTTAAACCGTTTTTGAGCCTTATGAACCCCTCCAAACCCTATAGGACCATTAGATCATAGGAGTAATCATTTTTACTCCCATGACAAGTCATTTCAAACCCGAATTATTACCAATATTCCTTTACCCCTTGGTCCATAATTGTTAGGGGAATTTTTGTCCCTTAGTTAATAGACCTTTGACTTGCCAATAAGCATGACAAGACAAGTCATACAAAGAATCCCATCATTTTGCTTCCAAAAGAAGCAAGACTAGCCATGCATGCATGCACATCTATGTCCTAACCTTAAGCCTAACTATCTTAGGTTTTACTTTCCTAGATGAATATATACATGTACTTATATATATACCTATATATCTCTATACATATATATATATATATATATATATATATATAGAGAGAGAGAGAGAGGGGGGGGGGGGGGGGGGGGGGGGGGGGGAGAGAGAGAAAGGCCGAATGGGAGAGGGAGGTGGAGTGTGTGATTGTGTTTTGGACACTTACACAAGCAACCTTAATAGCCCTAAGCCTATTTACTACATGCCAACCCATTCTAGTCTTCCAAAGTACAAAGCTAGCCCATGATTATGTTCTTTCTTACAAGCAACCTCATTCTAGGATTTGACAAGCCTTAAAACCCTTCATGATAACCTAGATTTGGCCTAGAATGGAAATGACTAGTAAAGGAAGGCTAGGATTTTGGTTGAAGGCTTGAAATGACCACTCAATGGAGCAAATCCATGGGAGAAAGGAGGGAGGGAGGGGGGGGGGGCGGCCATAGAGGAGGGAGGAGGAGCTCAAGTGTTGGCTATAAATAGCACCCCATGCCTTCCATTCAACTCACACCTTCACTCATTTGCCATTTCCATTTTCCAGACAGCTTACTGCCCTTCGCAAATCTTTATTTTTCTCCTGCTTAAAGTAGTTTTTAGAACCAACTCCCTTCGAGAAAGTTGTAGAGCACTTCGAGACCTTCAAGTTAGACCCAAGAACCACCCCAATCGGTGAAGAAATGACAAAGATATTGGCATCCGAAGTTCAGTAAAAATCTCGAATTTCTATTTCCAGACAGCATACTGTCTCTTCCTTTATCACCATTTTTCTCCTACCTAAAGTAGTTTCTAGGATCAACTTCCTTCACAAAAGTTGTAGAGCACTTCGAGAGCTTCAATTTCAACCCAAGAACGATCATGTTCGGCCAAATATTGACCGAGTTACTGCCATCCAAAGTTTGGTCCAGATTTGCGAGTTTCACCGCTTGTAGAAAACTTCCAACTTGCTTGTTCGGCCCCGACTAAGTTTCGGATCAAGGTAGATTAATCTTACTCACTATCTCTATGTATAACATGTATAACGTAGATTAATCTTACTCACTATCTCTATGTATAACGTAGATTAATCTTACTCACTATCTCTATGTATAACGTAGGATAATCTTAACTCCTATCTCTAGGTATACATAAACGTTCTCTTAGCCGTTAAACTCTAAATGTAGATGTGTGATGCTTGTATGTTGAGAAATGCATAAGAAACTTGAAAGGTGTTTTTCCTAAAAAGATGAAAAGGAAGGGGAGTATGTTAAACATATCGACTTTATTTTTCGGAAAAACATATGTTGTTTAGAACTTCACAAAAAAGGAAGAAAGAACGATTTTCAAAAGTCAAGACTTTATCGTTTGATTAGAAGTATTCGTGTTTGATATTTGAGATGGTTATAAGCATGATTATTAATATAGAATTGGATGATCTTGCTAATTTAGTTTCAAGATTACAATGAATGATTTATGTAGAAAGTCCTACCGCGGAGTCTATGCATGAAAACGAGACACGGAAATTGAGAAAGTAGAAACATGACACCTAGGGTGTGGTTAATAAAAAAGGCGTGTTTTTGAAAATGGTGAAATGTTTTGGAAACCGCAATGTGGCCGGACGTGGTAGCCCATTGTGTGGTGTGAGTTTTGTGTATGTTCCAATGGAAATCCAGGAATAGCGGAACCATTGTGAGGTTGTGTGCGTTCCCATGGGAACCCGGACAGGCGGAACCATGGTGATGTATGGCTTGGTTATCCGCGGAGAGGAGCCAATGCAAATTGTGTGCCAATGGGAACCCAGTGCGACGGAACCATTGTGAGGATACTCGGGAGATCGGAACGGCGGAACCGAGGTTGGGTGTGTTAAAAACGGATTTTCGAAATAATGAATTGGTTATGACATGTGGAAAATGGAGACACGGTTTACGAGATGTCGTGTAGGAGAAATTCAGAAAATCACGGACACCAACGCTAGGAAGATAGCGAATGTGGATGTGTCATTGTTATTCATTTATGCATGTGTTATGTGACAATCATGAGTTGTGTGCTATATCTATGACCTGCTATTTGTAAGTTAAGGGTTGGTGGGTATAGGTTTATTCTATTGAGCTTTTGTAAGCTCACGGTGTTACCTTTGGTGACCCTGACATATTATATTGGTGACGACGCCGGTATAATGTGTCAGACCTCATAAATGAACAGGGTGAACACTATATCTTGGAAGCTTTCGGAGCCGATGAGCTGGCCAGAATGGAAGAAGAGGCGGAGCAGTAGATAGGAACCCTAGTCTACCCTCCTTTTGTTTAATAAAGTACTCTTGGGAGAATTATGTTGTAATATTGAGCTAGACTCTATTTAGATTTTCAATGAAATTGCTTTCTTGAACGTACCCAAAATTGGGGGCGTTACATCGGCCCACCACAAGCCCCATGCATTCTAAATGATGCGACTGGCCACATAATTTAAGTTCTCGTACCCAATGGTTAGACTTCTATAGGTTATAATACAAGAGTGCGCGTTTAATGAAATATAACTTCTTCATTAAATTGTTCATGACAAAGAAACATTTAAATGCATTATGATAAACTTTCTCAATTATGTGTCTTTTCGAAACTTAGTGTTTCTCTAAATTTTTAGTTTACAACATCTGAATTTTCACTTTAAGAAACTGCTAGGCAAAATATAACAAGGACTCACCATTTTAACTAACGATTATTCTAATTACCTCAGCCCAAAAGGTGTAGGATAATAAGTAAAATGTGAATTGATATCTGAGAAATGTGTATTGATATTTGTGAAAGTGTATTAATATTTGTGAGATATGCATTAATATTCACACTTGTTTGAAAAAAAATGCATTCTAACATCAAATTGCTAGAGTACCAGTGTTTTTTGATAACACAATGGCAAACAATGACTCTTGCTTAGTTAAATCTCCTATTTAAAAGTACCTCATTAGTACTTGAATTGGCAATGAAGAAAAAATTATTTCACCTTGATACTATTACTATTCCACAGGCATATCATACAAATAAAACAAAAGTTCTGTTCTTGAAGCAGAGGTCCCAGCAACAAATATTGCAACTACAACAAAGTCAACCAAATAATTCAAGGGACCATAGTTGCATCATTTGTCAGAGAAGTTTGCAAGATGTCTCCCTCTATTGTAGTATTGCATGCAAGGTAAGTTTTTCTCACTTCTTCATTGTCTATCCTCTCCTTCAAGGCTTCAACTTAGAGAAAACAAACACTTAATTTGAGTGAAGTTTGGATATCCTTTTTTTTTTCTTTCTATGTTATGTTTTTTTAAAACAGCTAAAATAAATACTCTTGTTACATGTTTTTTTCTACTCTGCCCCCTTCTACTAAGATTCTTATCTTTTAATTACGTATTTTCCGTTTTACAAGACATATCATTTTCTCACAATACATCACATTTTAATTCAAAAATAAGTACTACTTTTTAAGGTCAAATTATCAAAATCACCCTTGAGGTTTTTTCAAATTATAGATTTATCTCACTTTTGAGAAATTACAAATTATCCCCTATCGTGATGTAGCCGCTAGGAAATTCAACGGAAGTTGTCTGGCATCATCAATCCTAATTACTATAGACCACATTGTCCTTTTGTAACTTGTGAAAGGCTGCAGAGGTGGAAAAATAATCTTCCACGGGGTACGAGAGGACAATTTGATCCATTGAAATTAGGATATTTTGTCGAATTTCCTAGCGGCTACTTCGCGGTAAGGGAGTTATTTGTTATGTGACAAGTGGTATTTTGTAATTTCCTAAATGTGAGGAGGCAATCTCTAATTTTCAGAAATCTCGGGGTGATTTTGGTAATTCACCATGTTTTTATAGACTTAGAAAAGGCGTAATGGGAACTACCATGGTTCTATTTGATGATTTGGCCAGTTCATTTTGCAGGTCTCGACATGTTCAATATTAGTGTAATAAGTTAAGTTGATCGAACAACGATAAGAACTTGTTCGAATCGTATTGGTCATAAGAGAAATAGAGGGTCACACATTCACTGGTCATTTATCTTTGTGACAATTATGCTTCTTTGAGGTGGTTATTGATATCCGACCAATCAGATTTATTTCTCGGATGATGAACAAACCGAGACCTACAAAATAAATAGCTCGGATTGTCAAGTTGAACTCGCACTATCAAAGTCACATGAGAGGATATGAGAAATTTAATCCACTCCTAGAAGAGTCCACGTCCTATAATATATAGCCTCGCGAAATTATATACAAGTTGCTTGTAGCGATTTTTTTGGGTCCTAGAAAGCTCCAAATAGGAATACTACAAGCACAAACTTTTGCCCCATATCCTCATATTGGTTCCCTTTCTTTTCTTATAATTTCAAGTTTTCAACAGGTTACTGCTATCTATAGAGGCGAAAACAAAGAGGAAAGCATTCATGACCATCATAATCTCATTATTGTTGAGAAAAGTGAAGGCTTGAAGACCCAAAAGGGCTACGACAAAGAAGGCCTACTACCACAATCATCATCATCACCCAAAAGGCAGAAAGTTAGGAAAGGAGTCGCTCTAAGGGCTCCTTTGTTTTGAACCACTACAGTCTGAAGAGATTTGTACTAGCTCCCTCCGTATTTTTTTTAGAATTCAGTATTTTATTTTGGGTTGTACCTTGATAAATGCATTTTGTAAAGTTTGTGGGTAAAAGTTGGTACATTTTTTATTTTACCCCTAAAAGTATATTCAATTTTGAAAAATTAGTGAATAAAAATGTAATGATGATGTCTCCATAGAGGGTACGTAGGGAAAGTGGAGGTAAAAGTTGATGGAAAATGTATAATGACGATATCTCCTTAATAAGTTGGAGTTACGAAGCTGAATACTTAAAAAATGGACGGAAGGAATATTGTTTGTGTGTGACATTATAAGTTTTGGCCTCCTTATTAATGTATTCCTCTAAATGCTCACAAGCTAAGAAAGTTCAAATGATTGGAAAAATGTCAAAAGAGAAAGATAGACGGTTAAGAAGGAAGAAATCAGAATGGAAAAAATAAAAATAAATGTGACAGTAGTAAAACTATTGCTTTATTTATTTGTTTATTTTTATTATGAATTAATCAAGATGCATGTGAGTTGGTGGTCCGCATGAGTTATCAATGTTTCCTTTTGGTATATATACATATGTGCATTTGTCTTTATATATTTTCCTCCTGAATTCTTCTCACGTGGTGCATGGTTGTTGTTGGTTTGAGATAATCGATCTCCATAGTTCTTTTGATATCTCGTGCTCATTTGTCACCATTTTGAACTTTATCTATGTGTCAAATCTTTGAATATTCAACTCTCAATTTTTTAAAATTTAACTAGACTTGGAATTTTTTTTCAGTGGTTCTGGGTCCAACACCTTCGTTCACTACAAATTCATGAGAGGTTGAGGACTACATATATAAACCCCACATGAATTTGTGACAGAAAAGGATGTTGAAACACCACGTGGCGATAGTTCTCTAGGACCACTGAAAAATTACTCCTAGACTTGGGAAGGCAGTTATCCAAATATAAAGACACACTTGTTAGATGTCCTATGGTTTGAAGAAACTACAACTTATACCTATTGCCTATTGTCCACAAACGTAAGGTATTTTTTGGGTAACCAGCAAAAAGTAAGTTACTTCTTAGTAATAACAATGTATATATTTAAGAATGTTCGGAGTACAACTTATACCCATTTTTTTGAGTAAAATCGGTTGGTGCTTATTGTTAGAGAGAATTCGATAGTCGAGGGTAAAGTAGAGTAAAAAAAGGAAATTTCTAAGCGTAAAGAAAACGTACCCGGAAATTATTCCGAAAGGACAAATCAATGGTATAGATTCACTTTGAAGTGGATCTGTACCATTGATTTGCCTTTTCAAGGTAATTTCCGCGTATATTTTCTTTGTACTTAGCACTCTCCTAAAAAAAAACTAGCTTCCTTTAAAAGCATTTGCATGATAACTCTGACAAGGGAGATCTATGTCATTTTAGAAACTTGAGGGTAACTTCTGTTAATGTCAGATACCAAAGGAGAAGTCACTGGAATTTACCCTTTTTTATAAAGATGTTTAATTAAATAAGGGGGAAAAATTCCATAAAATATCTATTTTCTTTAACCCCTCACTGTTCAGTTTTGGTGGTTCGACTGAAAGGGAAGAAAATGGAAAAAATGAAGGATCGAAAACCGGTTCATTTTTTGTGATGAGATCAAGGAGGGTTAAACAAATAGCAGTACTACACCCACCATTCTGTTTCACCGCTTAATATTCATCACTCGTTGTTAGTCTCGGCAATTAATGATCCGGATTTAAAAAAAAACTCTTACAACCCAAAAGAGTTTTTTTTTTAAAATCGGGAAGAGCGACGGGAAACGGTAAATGTTGAGCGATAAAGAGAGCGGTAAAGGTTGAGCGATGACGGGAGTGATAAAGGTTGAGCGCGGTGTGATTTCTAGAAGGTAAGGGATGGATCTGTATTAAAGGCATCCTCAGGGGAGGCCAGCGTAGTTCACCCTCTTCTTTAACACACGCTCTCCTACGCATCTGGTTTCTTTCGTGATCAAGGAGAGGAGAAAAATGGCGACTAGAACCAACTTTTACAAAAACCCTTCTTTTGTATACAACAAAGACCTAAGTCTCAACTCTGCCCTTCAAAACCTCACAGGTATCAATCAATTCTCTCTGTCTCTCTCTCTGTCTCTCTCTCTCTCTGTCTGTTTTTTTTGGTAATATAGGCTGTCCTGGGCCAGCTTGCGCACCATGGATTAATCCCTAAAGCTCCTTCCATAGCCTTCCATAGCCGTTTCACACACTTGCGAGTGGGGTGGGGTGACCCAAGAGTCACAAGGCCAAGACCACCACGCGGGTTCTCTCTTTGTTAAATTGCTTCTATTCTATGGTGTTGTTAATTTGCTCATTCAATTTCGCTTCAAAATAAATCTTCCAGCTTATAATATAGCCACCGGAAATAACCCTCCACCTCCGACCGAAGACCGAGCAGCCGGTGGGGATGAAAGAATCGTTCACCGCAAACGCCGCCGCGAAAAGAGGCCCCGAACTGATCGAAATGATGAAATCAATGATGATAACGATGGCCCAATGTCTCACCAGGATTATATCGATAAGAGAAGGTGCATTTGAATTGTTTCTCCTCCCCCCACCACCCCCCACAACACCCCCTCCCCCCACCACCATCCCCCCCCCCCCACCCCCCCCCGCCCAGTATATGGCATATATTCGGACATTTGAGCATATAAATTTCCCTTTTTGGTTCGAAGCTTATCTCTTCTACCCTTTTGCCTGCCCTTTTTGAGCTTTACTCTATTTTCTTGGACTCAGGTCTGGTTCAGTGTCACTGACATCCTGTCCGGTCCAGTTTCAATTTTCGTGGGTTCAACCCGGGCTCACAACAATAATCATGAGAAAACTCACGATCACTGGATACATATCAATGACTTATCGGAACAGATTTACTGTGAAAATCTTCCGATTAGTCATTGATCGGTATCCAGTGGACATATATTTCCCATTACTTGAAGATTTTGTCAAGCTTTACAAAATGAACCGTTCCAATAATTGTTGTGAGCCCGGGAGGCCCTCAAAAACTGAAACTGGACCGGCCGGATTATAGTGACACTGGACTAGACCTGAGTCCAAGAAACCTCTTACCAAACAGGGGTATGCTCAAATCCAAACCATTTTTGTCAACAACTCTTTTCACTTATTATTCACACATATGTCATTTCGAACCCAAATGTGGAGGGAAAACATAAAAACAATAGGTTTGGATAAAAGTAAAGGTTCAGTCATTGGAGAATGCATGTCCAAATGGAGTTGTGACCCAATATTTTACCCAAATTTGAATCAGGGCTGGAGATGTTACTTCCAACAACACCACACCCCCCCACCGCGCCCCACCCCCCCGCACGGAAATTCAGCTTACTTGAGATATGCTAGCTCATAAAGACTTGGCCTTTTTCTTTTTCTTACTTGTATCAACAGGAAGGAAGTCGGTTCATCTCACGTTTATCAGGAATTAACTGTAGATGTTTTGGTAATGACAATTATTGTGATTTTTTATGTACTTTATTATTGAATTAGTTTTTATTTCCATCATGTGATGTTTCTTTCACCCCTTTTTTGCAGGAAAGTTCTCGTCCAACAATAAATTTGGTAGATTATGATAGTAAGATCTTTTTATCTCGAAGTATAATATGTCATTGATTTCATTTTGTCTATACTTTTTAGTTTGGTTTTATGTGCTGTACGATTTAATCTGAGTTTTATATATGAATGACATACCATAATGCAAACAAGTGTGACGATGGCAACTTGCTCATGTTTTATCTATAGAAGTTCATTAAAAGAATAGGACATGATGCAAGACTGCGAGATAACATGATTTCAAATTTGAGTGAACCACTTTGTACCAAACAGTGTCAAACTTCGGTCCATTGCTAGTCTTCTTCCACCATCTCCATCAACTAATGGGAGCACACACTGAGTAATTCCTTTTCTGATTAAGTTTAGTCACAACCACTGATAAAGGAATATCCAATAGGTAACTAATTGGTTGTAAGAGGAGTGTGTTTTCCTGGCTTATTGGCTCAACCAAAAAGATAAAGAATCCTGGCCAAACAAGCTGTGTCTATCCCCTCTCATTAAAGTAAACAACAATAAAGCAAAAAGGATACCCAAAAAGAAAAAAATACCAACATTGAAAGGCATTTGGTAGTCCATTCAGTTACAAAATAGGTTGTGCCGCTGGTTTTACTGTACTATCCCTTCGAAGACTCTTGGATTTAGAACTGCTCATAGGTTGGGTTATCTAATTTGTTAGAGGGTTTCTCAAAGCTCTGCAGTCCCTTTCCTTGTTCTCCCTCCTCATTTGCCTTCATTACTACCATTTTTAAAAGGATTATATTTTTTTTAATGAACACTAAGCAACTTATGTTTCTAAAGTTGTTTTACAGCACTTGACTTTTCCTCAACCTTTTTTTTGAATGGCAACTTTTCCTCAACTTAATGTACATATGTTGATGAAAACTCAGGTGAAAGAAGGGTGTCATCAGATAGCGAAGAGAAGCTGGTTCATCCTAATTCTAGTTTGGTTCTAGATGCTGGTGAAGTGAAGCCGGATCCTACTTATTCTGGTTTGCCCTTGATACCTACCCATTAACTGTCAGTTTAGTGTTTGTCTTGTCTATGGCTTATGAGCAATCACTATCTTCATTAAGATATTAATGTCATTGATTTGTGCCTACAGTTCACAAAATGAGCTCATAATGGACAAAGGCCCATTTCTGGTTTGTTGTTTGACAAAATAGTGTTATTTAGGCATGAAACTTTTGGTTGAATGGGGTTGAAACCTTATTAACTACATCTACTACTACTACTGACTTTCACTGAGCAGAAAAAAGGAAAGAAAGTTGAATTGATTTCCTGGGAAAAGAAAATATATGAGCATCAAGTATACCACCACGTCATTAGTGCAAGGATACTCATTGAAAGGGTTCGACATGCATGCATAATATGTCTTGGAGTTTGGACATCACAAGCCAGGTTGCTATCTGGGGTTATAAATTATTGCATATAAATAGTGGGAAAATATGCAAGATATGGTGCAAGATCAAAGAAGAAATGAGGATGCTATACGGGACGGAGTGTTGCCCTATCAAGAAGTAACAAGTGAGTAAGATGAGTGTAGCTGAAATGAGGATGTTGAGGTGGATGTGTAATAAGACTAGGAGTGATAGAATTAGAAATGAAACTGTTCGTGAGATGGTAGGAGTTGTACCTATACAGGATAAGTTGAGAGAAAATTGATTAAGGTGGTTTGGACATATTTGCCATAGACCTGCAGACGCAGTAGTCCAAAAAAGTGACATGATAGTGGTGGCTAGTGGGGCTAGGGAAGAAGAAGACCTAAACTGATTTTGGATGCGTAAAAAGTTCGGAAAAGACAGTTTTACTTTCTTATTATTCTTCTTTAGAGAACTCTTTTCAACTTCGGTCTCTATTTTTTTACTTTCGGGGTTTTTCCCTCTGAGACAAATAGTTTGTCCCAAAAATCTAACAAAAGGTTAACCAAAAATTCACTAAACATGAAAAATACCAACTGTCTTTAGAATTATTAATTTAGACCAAAACCTTTTGTGTTGGGCAGAGAATCTTCATTGTCGCTCTATTCACAGAGCTTAAGGCTGTGAAGACAGCTAGCTGGTGACAGGTGCGTAATGCCAGGCTGGTCATAGGGTGGCTGGGGTGACTTTTGTTGTGTTTGACACTTGATGTGTATGACGACATCAACTGTATTGGAGAAAGATGTTAAGCGGATTAGTGATAATGAGATGTGCTCCCATATATGGAATAGCATCACATGTCCATTGCCAGTCCTGTCTCTTTTTCAGATGGGTTGAAGTGCATGTTCCTCAAACCTTGATGCATCTTGTTCAAGCCTAAAGGGCAATATGTACTCACAGAGCTACAAGACCTCAAAATCCCACGAATGGCTACATGATAATGTAGCTCCACCTATGATTGGGAAATGTCAAAGGGCTTCTTTGAACCTTGCTGCTGATGTAGGTTGTCTCAGATTCACTGTAGTGCAGGGGAAAGTGATAACGTGATGGAGAAGGAGGAGAGTGTAATTATCTTATTCTATCCGCCTAGTGTATGAAGAGTGCTTTACCAGATATGCCAGTTCTAAGGTTTAAGGGTAAGTAATTGTGCATATCCTATTGCACTTAAAAGATACATTAACATTGGGGGAGCGAAGAATGAGAGTGCTGCCCCTTTGGTTAGTATTAGGCTCCGTACCAGTGTATATTTTAGCTGAGACATGTGGGTGCGCTGGGAAGTGTGGTGATGGGATTTGGAGAGGTGGGGTCTTCAGTGAATACCATAAGGTTTTGCTCTCTAACCGTTTGGCGAACAATTGAAAGTTTGCTGACAGGGTGTTTCAGCCTATTTGAGCAACTACCAGCTCCTAGGCACATGCAATTCCCCCATCCTGCCTTTACCTTGGTAAATATCTGGACAATCGTCTTGGTTATCCTAAAGGGGCCAGCTCAACTCAAGACCTCTGCTTTTGGAGAAGTATCTTGGCAATGTTTCGTGAGCAATACCTTTCATCGAGTTCGTTGAGAAAAGTTCCTTTCATTGAACCGTGCAAAGTCCTATGATAGAACGGTCATGTACAAAAGGCTAAACCTGGCAATTGAATGTCCATTTAATGCCGAGACCAAAGTTTGCAATGACTAAGTCCTTTGTAAAATTAGAAGCAAAGAAGTTATATCGGTAGTAAAATCATGCATATATGTCTCATTATCTCGTCATTCCCTTCACGTTGGGTACCTGGCAGTAGAAGCCAGTCCCAGACTCCCAGAGTGTCATGTATGCAGTCTCTTGGTTGTACTTCTTCAGGTAAGTTGGATGAAGTTGATCGAGTGAAGAACAGAAGTGAGCAGCGTTTTGCTGTTCCTGGGGAACCTGTTTGTGTGGTATGCGGGAAATACGGAGAATATGTTTGCAATGAGGTGGGGTTTGTCTACTGTATCTTGAATCTTTAACATAATACACTTTTATGTGTATAGATCTACACATGGTGACCTTGTATTTGATATTTGTATGTCTGTTTTGTTAGACTGATGATGATATCTGCAGCATGGATTGCAAAACTGAGCTATTGGAGAGCCTCAAACTTTCAGAGGTGTTTGTTTGCTTGTAATTTGTCTTCAAAATAAAAAGGCCTCAACTTTGCTTCTGCCTCCTGATTTGTGTAACCCTTTCTCTAATTATATTTTCAGGGGTCCTTAAGCACCCAAAGAAGATATGAATCCTTATCTGGTCCTAATTATTCACCAGTCGTCGAATTTGGAGGGGACACCTGGGATCATAACCTTCTGCGTTGGTCCAAAAAGACGTCCAGCCTCTGCACTTATGAATGGTACGTTTCACTCTCCCATTCCTTCAGTTATTTTCTTTTTCCGAAAAATTTATGAGCAACAATGTCCTTGAGGTGTAGTCCATGCTAAGATTAAGAAATCATTGATACCGTGCTTGATGCTTTTCGTGAGATAGTAATGTGGAATATTTCATTCTTATGTTCCTTTAACCAAAGAGATACTTACCATCAGCGTGATTTAATTGTTTTGCAATGGTGTGTCGTATATCCTTTCTTGCCCATGTAGTTGGAAATGTCAGAGGCCTGGGCATCTTCCTGAAGATTGTGTGGTGCTGATATCCAACCGTGAATCTCTTTGTTCAGGTCAACCATGTGACCAGGTACTCTGTCTCTTGCTACTTGAATGAAGATCTTTCAAATGATGTGCTACCATGTACTTCTTTTTGATTGTTGTTGTTTGATTAATCTTTTCAAAGTTTTCCTCTCATGCAGGTGGCAAGAGGTCAACAAAAACCCATTTCCTTATCCAGAGACCTTCTTGAACTGTACAAAAGGTTTGCTTTAGTGTCACGGGCCTTGTATAATTCATTTCAGGCGTCATAATTTTGCTCAGTGATATTTTGCTAATGTTAAATGTGACAAAAATGCTATAAGCTGATGTGTAAAATTGCTTCTTGTCATATAAAGTGAAGTATTCACCAGCTATTATATCTTGTTTTCCATTTTTTTTGTCTGGTTGGGTATGTTTCTCTTTCTCTACTGATTTATCAAATTTTTGAATAGAGCCATATAACTCAACTCAAGAAGGTTCTGTCCCAATTACCTAGGGTCACCTACTTCGATCCATTTTGCCAATGCGTTCTATCGGCCGGTCATATCATCTGCTTTGTTTCATACTATCATGTACTTAGTTATCACAATCACAACCCGAGTTATATTGCGCCTTCTTCTATTTCGATTACCACCCTTCATGTGTTGTCCTTACAAGAGCGTTAAGTGATCTATGACGCACATTGTTCAACCGGCTGTACCCCACCTTATCATAAATGTTGTCACTTCTTACTTCTCTGTAATGCTTGTTTCGCATCTCATATTTGGTTATCAAATTTCTGTTTTTTTTTTGTTTTTTGTTATTGCTGTTGGAATAGAGTGGGGGAGTCCTTAATTCTTCCCTGAAATTGAGAATGCTCCTGCTACAGCAGCATATATGAAAAGATATGTAGGTATCTATAAACATACAGCAGCATATGCATACAGTAGCGTTTATATAGATACTGTATATAATTTATATATTTTTGTATATATTCATATACATATACATATATATGTATGTGTATATGTATATGTATGAATACTCATTGATGTATTTACTAGGGTTTTCATGGACTAACAACCAAGGCTGCATATTATTGTATGTTGATGTCGAGTAGTGAAAAAGGTTTCCATTGATAAGTCAATTATGTCAATAAAAACGTTGACTGTTCGACAGTCATATTCATTCTAATATGCCAATCCAAAATAACGTAATCATGTCTTGTTTGAATATAAGACAAGCTTTCCAATATTAGAAGAAACCGAAAAGTAGCTGCCCTTCATGCAATTGTGGATTAGGATACTACTGTTTTCATGTACTAAATATATTCAGGTTTTCTCTTTGTGATTTCTGCATGAAGGTGTTAGTAAGAACTGCTGCCTATCTGAACCTAATAATGACCACGCATCTGCTGATCAACCAGTGACCTTGTTCTTTTTTGGCTTCAACTTATGTTTGGGATATAAAAGCAGAAATAGCTGTTGATGATTTTCTGCTCAGAGCTAGAGTCCTGTGATGAGCATATTTAGGCTTAACTGTAACAATGGCATTGTTTTCATTCTCATATATGCAGATGCCACCAAATAGGCAAAAACGTGTCAGCTGCGAAGTGTAATTCATGCTCTAGGTCATCAGCTTTGGCCACCTGCCTTTATTGCAATACCATCTTTTGTGACAGGTAGGCCATGCCCGCAGTAAAATGATTTCGTGATTTTTCTTTCTGCTTAGTGGTCAATTCTACTAGTATGGGGTGTTGCTAGTGTCATGGTCGTGTTGAATATTCATACCATTCAGACGATAATGGAGTGAAGATGTGCATGTTCATTTTCAGTGCAGGTCATTTGAGCGAGCACATCAGGGCACACCCCTCCCACAGACAGTATTATTCCCATAAGCTCAAGCGTTTGGTGAGACCAGACTTCTGTAGATTGTATGAAATCAGAGAAATTTTACTTGAATGTGCACTACATTTTGTTTTTGTTTCTCGTGAGAAGGGGTGACATGTCCGTAGCTGGTCACTGTTAAAGTATCCTACTCAAAACCAATTGGCAATGAGTGGAGAGACCGCCAAGGCTCTTATATTTGTTTTGGAGGTTATAATTAGCCAATGTGAACACTCTCCCGCACGTGCAATCCCTAACTTGCATGTGGAGACGTAAGCAACGGATCAATAACATAGGGATCACAACAAACAACGAAACAAGGTGCACTTAAGGCACAAACAACGTAGCAAACAATGAAGAGAGTCTTGTCCAAAAGCCTCCGAAAGTCTAGCTCTGATACCATGTTAAAGCATCCAACTCAAAACCAATTGGCTATGAGGTGAGGGACCGCCAAAGCTCATATATACTAGTTTTCAAGGTGATAATTAACTGACTTGGGAAAAATTCCAACATTGAGTCTGTTTTGTATGAAAACAGTTTGGCTAGAAGATTTAAGTAGTATTTTCCATAGCATCTACAAGGGAAGTTGGAGTTTTATTGTTCCATCCTTGGCTGAGGCAAAATTTGTGTTCATATTGATTGCTGAGTGTTGGATTCAATGACTCATCTTGGCGCAGTTTTGGTTGACCATAAAATTGCCGCTAAATATTGGTATGCAACGGTGCTGCCTCAGAAGAAACAATGAATCATGTTTGGAAAAAGAAATCGGTGACATCATGCATGTAGTTTATGTTGATAAGATTAGATAAGATTGATTTGAAATGGTACTACGTTAGGTTAGGTATAGACGCATATCACATAAACAAATCTGCCATTAGAAATTAAATATTGTCATCCTTTTTTTAAGAGATTTTCATTCTAACTAGCACATATTACTTTGTTTAGCTTTTAGTCGATACCAAGAAATTTGGTTCACTAGGGATAATTATTTGAGAAAAGTTTGAGACTGGAGCATGTCATTGTAGCATCTCCTTTACACTAGTCCATTTGTTATTGTATTTATTTAAGATGGTATATCTATAATGATGTGCCATTGGACTGATCATGTGGGATAACGGTATAGTACCAAATGATGGATAGATACCCTTGGCGTCTGCTGCTCAGTGAAATTTAGGATTGATAAGCTCATATAATTAGATTTGGCTGATTTGGCTTGGCATCTTATATTTCAAAATGCTGGTTTTTTTCTGGGGGCGTTCTAATTCAAAGCCTGAATGTGAAGCATTTGTTTACTTTGTTAGTTCCTGTGCATTTTGGTATGGATGTATCGTTCCGTTGCTTCCAAGTTATGGTACTTTGTTGTGATATTATGCATGTGAAACACTGGTGGTCTTCACATGCTTAAATGATGCAAACTTAGTTGTCTTAGGTCAAGTGCTGCAAACCAACATGCAAGGTGACAGATATCAAGGATCTTTTAGCTTGTCACTTCTGTTTCGATAAAGCCTTCGAAAAGTTCTACAACATGTATACTGCAACATGGTATGCATCCTCTTCCACTTTCAATTGTTCTTCTTTGACTTTTTTTTTTTGCATAGATCAGTTCTTCAGATTGAAGATACACAAAACCGTATTGCCAAAGTGATATACTGAGATAGTTAGATAAATCAAATGCCCCTTTTCATAATTCTGTCCTGGCAACTTAGTGGTTTGTTGTATGCTGACAGTAGGGATTTGATTTCCTGTCAACTTTAAGTAAGATATTGTTGATTTCATAAGTTTCATCAATACATTGCAATGGTGATGCCTGGAATTGTTTAGCTATCAAATATCATAACCTCAAATGTTATGGATACGATTAGGTTTTGAGAGAGGTTTTGAGAGTAATGAGTGAAGGGAGATAGATAGAGAAAATTTATTGGGGACTGTGCGCCGCGGTTTTGAGACCCAAAACGAATACAATTTTCTAATTTATCTGTGGCTGATATCCTTTCGTATTATGATTTCATGATCTTTGCAAATGATATGAATTTCTCTTATAGGAAAGGAGCTGGACTTTCAATTATCTGGGGTTCTATTTGCTGCGAAGATCACTTTGAATGGTAGCTTCTGAAACTTATTCAAACCACTTAAATGTTGTTATTATTTTTTTCCTACCAACGCATGCCGAGGGGCTGTCAATGCTGCAGGCATAGGATGAATTGTTTGAATGCCGGTGTAGAAGACAATGCCTATGTTGTTAGCAAGAATGTCAATGCCCAGAATAACAAGCGCATTCAGCTCAGTGACTTCATATTCTGATTTGATCACACATAGTTCTATGAATTCTTGAATACCATTTTAGAAGCCCTTGACAACTATGATGGAGCACTGCACAGTGGCAGTTTAAAGCAACCATGCATGTATACCTTTTCCTTTTCCTTTTCTTCTACTTTTTATGTTTCTTAGGGATCTTAGATTTGTCGAGGAAACGCGAAAGCAAAAGGAAGTTAAAATTTTTATCCAACTCGTCATGTATTTTTTGTGGCAAGTTTGCATCCAATTTCTTGTCAATCCGTAACCCAACTAGAAAATCTAGATTCTTTTTCTTCATTTTGGTGTCTCATCATTCTACTCCGTGTATTGTGTATCCATAGCATAGCCTTATTTCTTTGACTTTTATCCTAAGAGACCGAAAACTTTCGGGTATTCTTTTACACATCTACAAATGACACTAAATATGCAGCAAGTTGAAGAGATCTGTGCGTAGAAACAAAAAGGTTCTGTTAGTTCTGTGGTGCCTATATTTCCCCAGTCTGTACTCCCTCCAATGTTGATTTCAAATCTTTGCTATAATCCCGTTATCATTCTAATCAGTTAGAGTTTGGGGTGGGCATCGTTCGTATTTCGTGTCATTTCGAGTTCGTGACCCGACTTTCTAAAATTTTCCTGGTTCAAGTCAACAGTGTTAGCACCCTTATTTTGAATCTTTGAAATATGCTTATAATTATACTTGTCAAAATGTTACACATGAAGCAACTGTTTAATTCAATAACAGATAAACTCGTTTTCAATACCAGCATAGTCGCATAAATTATAGACCGACAAAAACATTTGACAAACAATAACGAAATCATGATATTGAAAAAGTACCTCAAGCCACAACTAAATAAAAGTCTCGAAACTAATTAAATTCTTTTATGGTTTTTACATTAAAAAAAGGAGAGTGATTTTGCCACTCCTCTTTTTGTTAATGTTACTCCTCTTTGTGTCTATATAAGATGAATTGTTTTGTAAGAAGAGAGTGACATTAACAAAAAAGAAAGTGGCAAAATCAATTTTCTAAAAAAAATCAATTATGACGTAAGACTTTCTAATACTGTATAAAGTACAAGTTAATCCCAAGTAGTACTATGATTTTGGAAATATCAAATTTTCTTTTTCGGGAAATTCAAAATTGATCTCGAAGGAAAAACGAGTACGGGGCAGTGATTATCATCGCCGCAACTTGTCGTTTTGGGTGAGCAGGTGGTTATTCATGTCCTCGAGTAACACAACTTGTAATATCATGTCCGAAATTCTCACCCTTAGTTCGAGAGTATCATAATGGTCATCTTACGGTAGTTTGAAAGTTCACCAACTCACCACCGACAAAGTAACAAGACTTATAACATGTACTCACTCCTTCGACCGAAATCGAAATGAACTAAAGTTTTCTTCGGGCATTAAGTTTTGAAGCAATCTGAAATGAAGTGCAATATCTTGTAGCACATAAACATACCAGTATTGCTACACAAAATTGTAACCCCCAAAAAGAGTATTGCTACCCCAAAATTCACTTTCAAGATGAGATATTTTGCCTTCGAGTACGTGTTAAGGCCACTCGAACACGAGTCTCTTTGTTGGGGTAATCGGTCACAATCACGAACACTTGATTTCGCTCGATCCGCTCGCGGATTCGAAATTCTTGGCCAGGGGAATGAGCATCCTCAGAACGCCATTCTTCAACTTTGCGGTGATATTCCTTGGCTCGAACGAACTCGACGAAAGCTCAATGTTTGCACTGTAACTCCTCCCACTGTCCTCGTGCTCTGATTCCCTCCTCCCCTCTCCCGATACGAACACATTACCGTACTCCACCCGTAGCTTTAGGTCTTCCTTCTCAATCCCTGGCATCTCCATCCTAACAAACAGACCTTCTTCCAATTTTTTGACCTCGTATGCTCCTCCTGGGCCGGATACTTGAAACGGGTTTTCCATGTACTGATCACAGGTGCCTGCAAGTAGCAACAAGGATAAAATTGTACTCCACCATTGTTCCTTGTAATTTTTTAGCGAGGTTTTACTTTGATTCCTTTTATTTTCCGTTTCCCTTTTGATTCTATACAACGTTTTCCTTTTAGAATAAGGCTTTGTCCGCAATCCACAGTTGGACTACAGAGGACAGTCCAAGACTCCAAGTGATTGCAACCGTTCCAAAGTGCTTTTAATTGTCGGGAGGAACGACCCAAATTCACTATGGATGCTTCTCTGCAATCCAACTAAAGCTAGACTGGATCCTTCCTTTTAATGTAGTCTATCGACCCCCTCTGTTGGTATTTCAAGTGGGAAATCATTTGCACGCGCGTATGACTCAAGTGTCCGATTTCAAGGAGTAAATCAAAGGCTTTAAATTTCACCACTTCAGCAACCCACAAAGAGAAATGATAAGTGACACAAAACACCTCTACTCCACTTTGGTCTCTCTAATCTCAATACATAAATCACACAATCTCATTCAAAACATGATATTTGATCCTAATATCGGCGTAATCTTCTTCCAAAACATGATCTAAATCAATGAGTAATGACTTTTGCATTCCACTTTTTTATATATAAACACTCTAAAATATGTCATTTAGTACTGCAAATTACATATAATACAAGCACTAAAAGACAAGTTTTTTAGTACATTTATATAAGAATGATGACATGGACTACATTTAAACCAAAATGACTAAAAGACAAGTGCAAAAATTACTTTCCTAAATCAAATTCATTCAATTATAGTGGTAATGTAAACTGGTGAAAAGAATTCCGTGACAATGATACAGAATGATGACATGGACTACATTTGAACCAAAATGAGAGTGCAAGGGCCAAGGTATAGTGATTCAATGAGGTAATTTTAAGCTAACTAACTTATGTATCATCAGTGGCTATAAGGAAATGGATCCAATAACTATTCGGGACACTTGTTGGAGGTGTCTAACATGTGCGGATCGAACATGATACTCCTACTCTTACCCGCAGGAGTATGTTGTATTTTGATAAAAGTGTGGACTGTACAGGACAGTAACTGGATAGGATCCCATCATGGTTAAAATTATAATGAACTCCACTATGGTTACCGGCCATCGGTTATGGATATACCGATGATTCCGAGCAGATAAAGTGTAAGTGCTTGATTTCAATCTTTCAAAATTTCATTCAGAATTCGGGATTCAAGGTTTTGGAAAAAATTGAAAGCTTAAATTAGGTACTCCCGCCTATCCGATTGTCGATTGTGCCGATTTTTCCCAAAGTACATCAAAATTTTTTTTAAAATTAGTGAATGGATCATATGATTTGTGCAAAACTCCGGATTGGGCCCGACACAACCATCGGTACAATATCGATTTCTCTTTGCCAGTACGCATAATATTTTTGAAAAAAAAATCCAAAGGAAATAAATCTGAGAGAAATTCTACACTAAAAAATTAATCTGTTGACGATGGACATGTCACGGGATTATAAAGATTACCGCGTCGAATGGGGAATTCGTCGCTCCGGGTGAAAGATCCTCCGTGGGCGGTGATGGTGCAGTTCTCCTCGTACATGGTCGTCGACGTCGTCGAGCTCAACGGACGTCGCAGGGGTAGCCTCGAACTCGACAAACAAGCTGCGGCCGCCGTGGCCAGGCGGTTGTTGTTCGGGTGGTGACGGTGGTAGTGGTTAATAACAGAGTTGAATTTCGAGAAGAGGGTTGAAGTGGTGGCTCTCCTGATCGCATTCATTAGCGAAGCCATAGTTAATTTGAGAGAGATTTTCTATGGCCGTTTTCCTCTTTTAGGGTTCTTTCTTCTTTGTTCTTTTCTTGTTCTCCAAGCCTCCAGAATTCTTTTTCTATTCCTGCGTCGCTGGGATTTAATTTTCTTGCCGGTCAAGTCTAGAGGGTTTTGGATATAGAATGGGTTTTGGGAGGTCTGTGAACCCACACAAAATGACTATAAAACCCCTTGATTTCAAGGGTTCGGCAAAACACGTGATGAAATTAGTCGAAAGCGACTCAAATTGACAAATTCACCCTTTTTATCAATATGATATATGAAAAAAAAAAATCTCTCAATTCTCAATTGTTTGATCCAAAAGTAATAAATTTGTCACTTCTAACAAAATCGGTTCTTTAGAGTAGTACTAAAAGATAATAACAAAATTTCACACTTTTTATCAGCCCCATCAATGGGTAAAAAAGTCATTTCATTCAAAATAAGTGGAGTTGATAGGTTTTATTATCCGAAAGAGTACATATTTAGATGTAAGTCATTTTTGGCTTATTTTATCATGTGCTTGGATAGACAATTGTTAATTGGAGTTGTCGATGAAACACACATAGAAATCATACGAGAGTTATTCACTTTGTTTGGTTGAGGTTTTAGAAAGTTATTTTTGAGAGTTGAGTGGTAATGAATGGATAGAGATAGAAAGAGAAATTTATTGAAAACTGTGCCGAAAGTAAAAGTTACTCTCAAGATAGTGAACCAAGCGGAGTGATTGTTATTTCTCATATATGACTGAAACATCCATCATTAAAATAAACCCCAAGGAATGTCGTTGAAATTTTCCTTTAAAAATACAGATGTATGCACCGGGACCCTCATAATTTCATCGGATGGTTACACATATGTGGAGGGACACATGTCAAACAACTATTGCAACTATTGATACTTAAGTGTCTGGTCAGTTTTCGTGCACTTCAACTTTAACTTATTGTTGGGCTTAATTTCACCACCCATATATGAGGAACCCAATTAAAATCGAAGCAAATGTCGTGCATTATTCTTGCTTGTCGATTTTTGGAACGTGGATATATTCAACTGTATAAATACCTACACAAATATACCTCTGCTAGCTGTGCTGTGTAGTCCCTGTATTTATATGTTGCCCAAAAAATCTGTGTTTTTTTTTTAGGAAGAGTAAGAACTTTATATTATATAATAAGTAGAAGAGATTATAATCTACCGTGCGCATTTAATACAACTGAATACAAACTAATTGCACACGTAAATGACAATTAACGCATTCAGATTAAATGAAGGATACATCCAAAGATAGATTGGTCAAAACGGTTAGAAATTGGAGAAGCGCATACAGGTTGTCAATGAGCAGCTATCACAATAGTTCCACCTTGACAAGGCTTCCTTACAGAAATCGACCGATACCAACCAAGTAACTCTAGCATCCCAAGTAGAGAGCACTGCGTGCACGGTTAAACATCATGCAACTAGATGGCCAAGGCCAACTACAACGTAGAACCACCACCCGAACAAGCAACTGCTAAAAGCCCCATCTTGTCATACGCAACCTGAATCCTCCAGGCGCCATCACAACCTTAGTCCCTGCTACAACGCAAGATTAAACCGCCAAGAACGTCTCCACAACCATTAATTATGACAGGCATCAATCAACCCCCAAATCAAACCAAACGCTTCCAATCAAAAGTCGCCAAAATCCGGCCATACCCCAGACAACCCAGTAAGCCGAATTGCATAATATAGCCCCAAAAAATTTGGGTCGTTTTGAATTAAAAAGTAAAGATGATCTTTTCTCTATCTTTATTAAAAAAAAAATTACATTTGTTAGTTTTGCGTTAAACTACAGTGACTTATTGATTCGTCTTGACGAGAGGAAGTGAAAAAGTAAAAAACGATTGTAATTTTTTGAATAAAGACAAAAGAAAAGTAAAAAAAGACCAACTTTTTACTAATTTTTGTCTTTTTGAAAAAAAATTATGAGTTTCGATTCTTCTCGTCGGGATGATTCATTAAATCATAAAAATTTGATGTAAAATTAACAAATGTAATTTTTTTTTGAATAAAAACAAAAAAAGAGTCAAATCGACTTTTCAATCGAAAAGCACTCAAAATCATACAAACTGCTTATACCCCAACAAGAGGCTATCAAAGGAGCATAAAAATCGCAAATAAACCGCTGGCTATAGAGCACCCATTGTAACAGCGGCAAACACAAATCAGTGCGAGTGTGTAAAAGTGTATGTGTGCAAACATGGAATGGAAAGAGACTAAAAAGGGCACCTAAACTTGCTGGATTGCACCCATCATAACGGCGCCCAACACAGATCGGTTAGCTATAGCCAGAACCCACAATAACGACACACAACCCATAATAGCCAAAAATGGCGCCCCAACCCGGCACACCCATTCACCACAAAAACAGTCACGAACGACGAAGACCACGGCCTAAGAAAAATTGGGTCATCAGTGTGAAGCCACAATCAGTAAATTAAGCATCCATCCGGATTCCGAGCTCCCAATTATTCAAATTCAATCGAATCTTTCCCCATCGCTTTTTATAGCCATTCCAATTCCCCCAATAATTCACCCATCTCTCTCTCGAGATCGATCTTGAAAGTTTGGCATAAAGAAGACACATCCATCATGGGTTCATCTTTACCTGATTCCAAAACTTGCGCAAACAGCGCATTCAGCATCAGGGTGTGCAAATTCTCTACCCAATTTTCGCCCATCCGAATACCGGTCGTAATTATGTGTGGACATAATTCAATATATCTTAAAGATAGCTATAGATTTTCGAGTGAGATTATGCTTATATTAGTCTTACATGCATATCGTACATTTTTTCATGGCAGGAGTTGATGGTTTTAAGGATCAAAATGTGCTGAAAAAGCACGTTAATTTCTTCGATCGGGACAAAGATGGAGTTGTTTATCCGTGGGAAACATTTCAAGGTCCTCTCTCTCTCTCTATCTGTTAAGAAAATAAAGTCCCACATTGCTTGAGAGTGGAATGGATGATCATTTAATAATATTTGGGACCTCTCAACTCATTGTCAATTGGCTTTGAGATGGATATAAAGTTTCTACATGGTGTCAGTATGGGCCAGAGTGAAATAAGTGATCACTAAATAACATTTGGAACCTCTCCACTCATTACCAATTGATTTTAATATGGATATAAAGTTTTTCTACACTCTCTCTCTTCTTCTCCTCTCCAATCGGCAAAAGAAGTTAATTCAGGTATCAGGAAAATAAAATTTTGAAATCAAATCTCTCTCTCTCTCTCTCTGTTATTTTTTTTTGGTAAACTCTCTCTCTGTTATTTATTTCTCTTTGTATGTAGTTTCATAGTATGGATAACAACTTATTGGTTTGATTTGTATCTTTCACTATTTTTTTTTTTTTGGCATAATCAGATTTTCGAGAAATTGGGTGTGGTGTTTTATTGTCCTCCTTGGCTTCCGTTTTCATCAACGTCGGTCTCAGGTCCAAAACTCGTCTAGTAATTTCCTCTCTCTCCCTCTCTATTCAACGAATAAATGCCACAAGTAATAACACGTATATTTTTTTCTAGGAGATTAGTCACGTACTCCCTCCTCACCAAATAATGTACATATTTTACTATATAGATTGGTTAAAAAACAATTTATATTTTGTTGTGTGTAATGCTCTTGATAATTTTAAAATCTTTGTCTAATAGAACTAAGTGAAATATGTCAAATTAACAAGAACCAAATAACACATAAAAAATATTTTTCGTTCAATTGAACTTATCTTGATTTTTGGTGCATTTTTTCACCTTTTAATTGAAGTTTTTTTTTTTTTGGGTTTATCTCTTAAATAGAAGATTCGTAGAAATAAAAACTTGAATTACGTGCAATGGGAAAAAAATCTATTAAAGATCAACCAAATCAAGAAAAAAATTTGGCAGTTTGGTTGGAGTGTTATCCGTAGTTCGTATATCGCCATTGCGTGGCATGTTTGATTTCTTTGATTTGGCATCATGGTGCTCTAATTATCATCTTCCATTGAGGAAAAGAAGAATTAATTGGCCTTTGTTATTTGATTGTGTGTGGTGCAGGGTAAATTTCCTTCTCTTCTATTTCCAATTGTGGTAAAGAACATCCAGAAAGCTAAGCATGGGAGTGACTCTGGTGTCTATGACACAGAAGGAAGGTACACATTATTCACCTGACCTCCAGCCAATATAACAACTTTGTTACCACCAAACGCAAACACTGTGTTACTGATACACACTCCCACTCACAGGAGAGGTGGGGTCCACACGTGGCAAGGTTTTAGAATTACGGCCAATATATAGGAGAGTAAAAGAGTACAGCTTTTTCCATATTTATAAAGGCTCAAGGCTATATATATAGGAGTAACTAATTTTACAACGGGATGAGTTCTTTGCCGTTAATATTGCATTCTTGTTTTGTTTGTACATGATCTTTGGAATTGTGGGGTGTCGGTCCCCCAAAATACTTCGTTGTACCTCTCTTTTGGATCTGGCCTAAGCTCCATCTTCAAACTTAACCCTACAAGGCAAGGAACCACCATTAGTACCTAACCGGCCGGTGACGGTCAAGAAGGCATTCTGATTAAGTGAGTCCTTGATCAAGAAATGATGTACAGAGCTCTTAGGTTAGTAGAAATGACATAGTGTATGCCACCACTTGTACCTCCAACACCACGTCACCACCGCAACCGCTACTACCACCAGATTTAGTTTCTTGTCTGGTGTTCGTATGCCATCATTCTACCACCTCCACTACCGCTTCTACCATCTTTTTTCTCTCTATACCATCATTACAATCACCCCATCTCTTTACCAAGACTACACCACCACTTGCTTTCATCATCACCTGCATCACCCGCTACCACTGCCACCACCCTCATCATCATCCTTACACCACCACCACCTCCGGTACAACAAACACATGCAACCACGACCACCATCTCGCTACCCTCCTCTCCACCACATTAACACATGCATTCAACACCTCTCCACCGCCACCACAAACACTTGGCAACCATTAGTAAAACAAGAGTGTTGCTTCAGGTACATACATCACGTACATATGCACTTTAAATCCGTATCAAGTCCTACAAAAAAGATCCGAGCCGCTCATTTTGTTCAGAATAATTTGTTTATGATATTTGTAAAAAATTAACCCAACCCGATATCGATAAAGGCGTTTATAAAACATCCATTTTTGCTATAGAATCCAGACCTGAATTCTAAAGCAAAGTTGGATGTATCGTAAATGCCTTTACCTATATCGGGTTAAGTTGATTTTTTACGAGGACCGTAAATAAACTATTTTGAACAATATGAATGGTTCGGATCATTTTTATAAGACCCGAGACAGATTTAAAGTGCGTATGTACATGTGTATGTACATGAATGTATGTACCCATAGACTTTCCGGTAAAACCAACTAAAGGGAATAATTACTGATGATATCAAACACATTTATCTTTGTAGCATACGTTTTGCTTTCGTTCAACCGTCGATAGTTGCTTCTATCTGTGGCTAGAATGCCTTTTCAGTTGTGTTTAAGTTCAGAGTTGTACTTTAGTAAATCGTTGGTTTTATCTTATCTTATTATTAGTGTTATTCTTGAAAGGTTTGTTCTTGCAAAGTTTGAAGAGATTTTTGGCAAGCACGCGCGTACAAATGCAAACGCCTTAACGTCAGACGAATTGATGACAATGTTAAAGTCAAACAGGGTCCCGAAGGACTATGCCGGATGGTTCATTATTATTCTCATTCAAATTTTCTTCGAGTTTATTATGTATGTCTGTTTTTTGAACATGCCTAAGTTTAATACGATGAAACCGTCGGGACAAGTTGCAGGATTGCAAGCTACTCAGAGTGGAAGATCTTATACATGCTTTGCAAGGACAAGAATGGTTTATTGCATAAAGACACAATTCAAGCTGTTTATGATGGAACCCTGTTTGAGCATATGGCACAATGGAGAAGCTTTGGCCGGGAAAAAGCGTGAATTAGCCAAATCGAAGCAGTGATAATTGAGACAATAATTCAACTGTTATGAAATGGACAAGTGATGCATGGTTAAATTAAACTTGGATGATTATCGTTTGGTTGCAGTTCTACTTCTTGTATAGAAAGGCAAATTGAGGCATTTCGCCTGTGGCTTGGAAACAGACAAATTGCACACATAAATGACAATTAACATATTCAAATTAAATGAAGGATACATCCAAAGATAGATTGGTTAAAATGGTTAGAAGTCGGAGAAACGCATATAGGTTGTCAATGAGAAGCTATCACGGTAGTTCCACCATTGACAACGCTTCCTTACAAAAACCGACCTATACCAATCAAGCGATTCTAGCACTCCAAGTAGAGAGCACTGCGTGCACGGTTAAACATCATGCAACTAAATAGCCAAGGCCAACTGCAACGCAGAACCAGTGAACCACCACCCGAACAAGCAACCGCTAAAAGCCCCATCCTGCTACACGCAACCTGAATCCTCCTGGCGCCATCACAACCTTAGTTCCTGCCACAACGCAAGGTTAAACCACCAAGAACGTCTCCACAACCATTAATTATGACAGGCATCGATCAACCCCCAAATCAAAACCAAACGCTTCCAATCAAAAGTCGCCAAAATCCAGCCATACCCCAAACAACCCAGTAAGCCGAATTGCATAATATAGCCCCAAAAAATTTGGGTGGTTTTGAATTAAAAGTAAAGATGATTTTTTCTCTATTTTTATTAAAAAAAATTATACAGTATTTGTTAGTTTTGTGTCAAACTATGGTTGACTAATTGTGAAAAAGTAAAAAACGATTGTAAGTAATTTTTTAAATAAAGACAAAAATAAGTAAAAAAAAAGACCAACTTTTTACTAATTTTTGTCTTTTGAAAAAAATTTATGAGTTTCGATTCTTCTCGTTAGAATGAATCAATAAATCATAAAAATTGGATGCAAAACTAACAAAAGCAAATTTTTTTGAATAGAGATAAAAATAAAAAAAGAGTCAAATCGACTTTTTAATCGAAAGCACTCAAAACAAATTCATACAAACTGCTTACCGCAACAAGAGGCTATCTAACTTGCATAAAACTCGCAAATAAACCACTGGCCATATAGCACCCATTGTAATAGTGGCCGACACAAATCAGTGCGAGTGTGTAAAAGCGTATGTGTGCAAACATGGAATGGAAAGAGACTAAAAAGGACATCTAAATCACTTGCTGGATCGCACCCATCATAACGGCGCCCAACACAGACCGTTTAGCTATACCCAGAACCCACAATAACGGCACACAACCCATCAAAGCCAAAAACGGCGCCCCAACTCGGCACACCCATTCACCACAAAAACAGTCACGAACGACGAAGACTAAGGCCTAAGAACGATTGGGTCATCAGTGTGAAACCACAATCAGTAAATTAAGCATCCATCCGTATTCCGAGCTCCCAATTATTCAAATTCAATCGAATCTTTCCCCATCGCTTTTTATAGCCATTCCAATTCCCCCAATAATTCACCCATCTCTCTCTCGAGATCGATCTTGAAAGTTTGGCATAAAGAAGACACATCCATCATGGGTTCATCGTTACCTGATTCCAAAACTTGCACAAACTTCATTCAGCATCAGGGTATGCAAATTATCTACCCAATTTTCACCCATCCGAATACTGGACGTAATTATGTGTGGACACAATTCCATATATCTGAAACATAGCTATGGATTTTCGAGTGAGATTATGCTTATATAAGTCTTACCTGCATATATATCGTATATTTTTTCATGGCAGGAGTTGATGGTACGGATCAAAATGTGCTGAAAAAGCACGTTAATTTCTTCGATCGGGACAAAGATGGAGTTGTTTATCCTTGGGAAACATTTCAAGGTCCTCTCTCTCTCTCCGATGGGCAAACGCAATTAATTCAGATATCATGAAGATAAAATTTTGAAATCAATGCAATTAGCTGAGTTTTTTCGAGTAGAAGGAGTAGAATAGTGTTTACACCATAATTTAGTATTTAGTCTAATATGATCGATTGGGTGTGGGCAGCGTGCCCTTAGGAATTTCCGGATTTCAAAACGCATTGGGCCCAGATCGAGGGAGCACAAGCGAGGAAGCAAGCGCTCGCAAAATACAGAGTCGCCACTCGGGTTTTGAAGGTTTGACACCCAAGGAACCGTATCTCGAAGCACTTGCTGCGCTGTTTGATTTGAAAAAAATTAAGGAACCAGTCCGTCATAACCATATCTGGGTTCGGGAGCCAGGTTACGAGAGGGGAAGGATTTTATGGCACCCCTCTCGCCCAATCCAGAGATCGGTCTCTACTTAAGCATTTGCGAAAGATGTTTATTTGTGATTCTGTTTGATTAATCAATTTTTTAGCCAATTAGGGCGGGGGAACAATTTAAGGGGATTAAAACTGTAACAGTTTGCAAGATGTGATAGATAGCATGGATGAGCAGTTAGTATAGGATGAGAACAGACTGCTGTGGAAATTTAAACAAACTGAAAAGCCCCTGTTTTGGAATGACGTGCGCAGGAAGAAACCAGCATGCACTGAACAAGTCACTGCATGTTGTTTATTCCTGCACGCACAACTCCAAGACACGCGCGCGCCGGTGAGCTCAAACCCACAACTCTTATTCTCAAACCATCTGGGCTCTGGAAGGACCAGTGCACACCCAGGACAAACCACGCAGTTCATATAGCAGCATAATATACAGTCCTAAACAATGTTAAAGGCTAAAAAGCCCTACAAATGAATAAAGCACCCCATAAACAGTGTGGGGACAAAATAATGGCCTAAAACTAAGCTACCCGTGCAAGGCCACTCACTGGTCTGAGGCATACTGTCGCGCGATGGAGTCACTCTGGCGCGCGAGGATGCGCCCTGGCGCTCTGTCGCGCGACTGAGTGAGTCTGGCGCGCGATGGTGCGCCCTGGCGCACTGTCGCGCGATGAAGCTAGTCCGGCGCGCGATGGTGCGCCCTGGCGCGGGATTGTCGCGCCCTGGCGCAACCAGACCAGTGCTTGATTTACACATTTCTGGGCTCTGGGGCAGGTCCAGAATGATCCCAAGGGTACTCCAAAACAGCAGAAATACAAATTAACTACATACTAGCAGTTTCTAACAAAGGAAAGCAGTAAACAGATTTTTACCATGCTTAACAGCGATCTATATGAAATAAAAGCATAAAACAGTAGGAAACCAATCCCCACGCGGTCCATCGCGCGCTGGACTGAGACAGTCGCGCGCGAGTGTGGGACTGTCGCGCGTTGGTTCCTACCTCGACGGTTTTTGAAACCTTGCCAGCTTTAGGACCAGGACTGATATTGATTACCAGCCTTGGCCCTGCCAGCCCCCCTCAGGGATCAGAACAGAAAACATAACAAAGGTAAGATATACCTTCGGTTTTGAGTTTGAAAGGTGTTTGAACTTTGATATTTGAAGGCTTGATTGAGGAGTTTGAGTGGTAGAAGCAAAGAACAAGCTTTGTTCTTGGATGGTTGAAGTGTGAAAATGGAGGATTGTGAGTGTAATCCTTCTTTGGGCTTAAAATTTGGTAACCCTTTGAAATAATAACCACGGGGGGTATATATAGGGGGAGATGGTGGATCTGGTTGGTGCTAGGAAAGGAGTTCGGTCAGTCCACGAGGCTAGCTGAGAGTTGCATTGGTGGCCAACTGTCCTCCTTCAGAAAGATTGGTGGTAGGTTGGACCGTCACGCGACGGAGTCAGTCTGTCGCGCGATGGTGCGCCCTGGCGCTCTGTCGCGCGATGGAGTGAGTCAGGCGCGCGATGGTGCGCCTCGGCGCTCTGTTGCGCGATGGAGTGAGTCGGGCGCGCGATGGTGCGCCCCGGCGCGGGATGGTTGCGCCCTGGCGCGCATCAGTAGGGTTTTTGGTTTTTGAATTGGCTTAGGCTAGGTTAGATTCAAGGGTTTTTGCAAACACTCAAAGCTCAAACACGTAATCATTCCCAGGGTGTTCTTGATCCATTTCATCATCGGGGAATCAAATACCGTAAATAAACTAATCTGGAAGCCCAGATTGGGGTGTCTACAGTAGCCCCTCTTTGACGGCACTTGAAGCACCATCGACTTGGTACAAGTAACGTCAAAGAATTCTAGACACCCCTCAAGGCAATTCAGAGCAAAGCATACTAGCAATGTAGACAAGTAAACTTAAGGAACCTGATTGGTGGAATGGACAGGCAAGTCCATTGCTGGGGAGGGAAGTGGAAGTGGACGAGCGAATCGCCGCTTGTTGATCAAATTTGGACAAGACAGGCTGTCGTTGTAGATTTGGACGGGACAGGCCGTCGTTGTTGGGGGATCAAGCTATCCTCGGCACGAAGTATTCCAACAAACACGGGTAGGTCGTGTCAGGCAGGTTGAATTCCATCTGTTGGGAATCAGAGCCAATCTCCTTATCAAAGACCATCCGAGACAGAGCAATAAGCCTGCTGGAAGATGCGCGTGAAGCTAGACTGAAGTAGAGGTAGTTGTTCAGGGCAGGCCGAGGCGGACTCTCCTGGGGAACAACTAGTTGCGAATGAACGGACCATCGAATGATGTTCTGGTCGTTGTTTGTGGATTTGACAGGACCGGCTGCCGTGACGGCGGACGAAGAGATCAATGTGCCGAATGATCAAATCGTTGAGGAACTTTGACAGGAAACGGGCTGATCAGTGTACCGAAAGATCAAGCCGTTGGGGGATTTGACAGGATTAGCTGTCGTGAATGCGGACGGAGAGATCAATGTGCCGAATGATCAGACCGTTGGGGGATTTGACAGGAAGGATCATCAGTATAAATGATTGAACCGTTGAAGTCTGGATGGGAAGATCATCAGTATAAATGATTGAACCGTTGCAGACAGGATGAAAGGATCATCAGTATAAATGATCGAACCGTTGAAGCCTGGATGAGAGGATCATCAGTATAAATGATCGAACCGTTGCAGACAGGATGGAAGGATCATCAGTATAAATGATCGAACCGTTGAAGTCTGGATGGGAGGATCATCAGTATAAATGATCGAACCGTTGCAGACAGGATGGAAGGATCGTCAGTATAAATGATCGAACCGTTGAAGTCTGGATGGGAGGATCATTAGTATAAATGATCGAACCGTTGCAGACAGGATGGAAGGGTCATCAGTATAAATGATCGAACCGTTGAAGTCTGGATGGGAGGATCATCAGTATAAATGATCGAACCGTTGCAGACAGGATGGAAGGGTCATCAGTATAAATGATCGAACCGTTGAAGTTTGGATGGGAAGATCATCAGTATAAATGATCGAACCGTTGCAGACAGGATGGAAGGATCATCAGTATAAATGATCGAACCGTTGAAGTCTGGATGGGAGGATCATCAGTATAAATGATCGAACCGTTGCAGACATGACAGAAGACGGGCTGATCAGTGTGCAGAATGATCAAGCCGTTGATTTGGTGGAGATAGACGATATGGCTGACCGTCATGGATGATATGGCTGACCATCGTTGAATGACTGATATGGCTGACCGTCATTGATGATATGGCTGACCATCGTTGAATGACTGATATGGCTGACCGTCATGGATGATATGGCTGACCATCGTTGAATGACTGATATGGATGACCATCATTGATGATATGGCTGACCATTGTATCATTGATGATATGGCTGACCATCGTTGAATGACTGATATGGCTGACCGTCATTGATGATATGGCTGACCATCGTTGAATTGAGATGGGCGGATCAGTGTATAGAATGATCGAACCGTTGAGAAATGGACAGGACCGGCTGTCGTTGATTTGAAA
Source organism: Rhododendron ovatum (assembly GCA_019656835.1). Taxonomy (NCBI): domain Eukaryota; kingdom Viridiplantae; phylum Streptophyta; class Magnoliopsida; order Ericales; family Ericaceae; genus Rhododendron; species Rhododendron ovatum. The sequence goes on from CM033799.1 coordinate 32,684,114, forward strand.
GGGGAAGATCAGTGTGCAGAATGATCATGCCGTTGTGAAATGGAAAGGACCGGCTGTCGTTGATTTGAGACGGGCCGATCAGTGTGAAGAATGATCGAGCCGTTGAGAAATGGACAGGACCGGCTGTCGTTGATTTGAGACGGGCGGATCAGTGTGCAGAATGATCGAGTCGTTGAGAAATGGACAGGACCGGCTGTCGTTGATTTGAAACGGGCGGATCAGTGTGCAGAATGATCGAGCCGTTGAGAAATGGACAGGACCGGCTGTCGTTGATTTGAAAGGGGAAGATCAGTGTGCAGAATGATCATGCCGTTATGAAATGGACAGGACCGGCTGTCGTTGATTTGAGACGGGCGGATCAGTGTGCAGAATGATCGAGCCGTTGAGAAATGGACAGGACCGGCTGTCGTTGATTTGAGACGGGCGGATCAGTGTGCAGAATGATCGAGCCGTTGAGAAATGGACAGGACCGGCTGTCGTTGATTTGAGACGGGCGGATCAGTGTGCAGAATGATCGAGCCGTTGAGAAATGGACAGGACCGGCTGTCGTTGATTTGGGATGGGAAGATCAGTGTGCAGAATGATTAGGTTGATTTTTGATCCCCCAAAGTGCATTCCCAGTGCCAGCAAAGTAGGATAGCGAGGTTGTGTGCTTGACGGTTGCCATGGCAAATGAGATAAGGAAAGTGGCGTGTGGCATTCCCCCATACTTGCACTATCCCATAGAAGCGATTCCAGCATATAATTTTCCTGCTTTAAACTTTTGATACACACAATATGCGATGATATGTATACAATATGAATGCACAAATTGAAAATGCAGAAACAAGCTAAGGGCGGCTCGTAGGAGGACAACGATGCTTAAGGACTACCACTGAGCTCCAGTACTGTACTGTCTGTTGCTTTGCTTCTGAGAATCGCACCCAGACAAATAAACGTTGAGTGGGCTGGCGTGCCCAGTTGACGGAATTGGGCTTGCTTGCCCTTTCTTCAATGCTTGGGCAGATGTGCCCCAGAGATGATTTGCTTGGCATTGGGCTGACGTGCGCTTGCTGTGCACGAGATTCCACTGCTTGTGAGTTACAGATACTAGGGTAGCAATGTAAAAATTGCATTTTCCAGTTTATTGACATGTAAACCATGCGCTAATATCTAATTTGCATTGACAAACGAATTGAGTCAACACAGACACACATATGTGTATAGACTCGCCTAGCTCAAACGAAAAGGGAGAAAGAGCCCCAGGATGCGACACAGACTCTTAGACACATGGAAAATAATGAAATTTTGGGCATTAACGTGCCAAAACTCACAATATCCCTTTAGACAGATGAAACTGACACTTGTAAGGTCAAACATATGTACGGTGACCTGGATGAACAAATAGAACTAAGAAAAGCATATCGACATGACAATGGATTGAAATCTAGAAAAATGCCACAAAAACGGACATAAGACGCAGATAAAGACACATATAGGCCCGGACTGAAACCGACACCCCCGTGCAGTCACATTAGGTCTGCACAACATGACAAAACTTGGTAAAAGCCCCTTGAATAGGACTCGAATGCAGTAGTTGACTGCTATTGATCGCTGCGCGAATTGAAAAAGCGCGCGCAGGGTTGAGACCAACCCACATAACTACAAATAAGTGCGCGTGAACCTCAAACTAGCGCACATGACTGTAAAGCTACTGCAACTGCTCACACCAGACTTCGCTGAACTTAGAATAAACTGTGAGCCGTTAGGCCTCGCCAGCATTTCATTCTGTTTTTGATGCTTAAAATCTTTTAAGGCTTTATGCTCAGCTTTGAAATCGAATTAGTAGTTTGCAATAAAACTGAAAGACAAAAGGTTTTCCCCCTTTCAGATGCCTCCCATGCAGCTTGATCTTCGATCCTCTTCGACCTTTGATGTGTACCAAACGTCAACCATGGATCCAATTGATAGATTGTGACCGAGTCTCAAAGAGAGACTGCCTACGTATCCCAAGCTAGGGAATCAGGTCAAAACGTAGTTCAGGCTAAGGTTCACTCGAGTATTTTACCTCACCTTTTACGCTTTAACTTTTGCCTAGAACCGCCCATTCGGGTTTTCGGTCTAGCGAGCTTTCAAATGTTGCCTTTACTTTTGCCTAGACCTCCTTTATAGGTTCTTGGTCTAGCAGGCTGCTCTAACTTTTGCTTGGAACTGCCCACCCTTGGGGTTTTCAGCCCAATGAGCTTCTCTCAGGGAAAAGGCTTTTGAATTGATCCATGCTGACCAAGGTATTTGAATTTGATTGCCATCGAGGTCGGTCGAGATCAATGATCTCTGGCCATAGCCTCAGATAAAACGGCTTTGATAGCGCAGAGTCCAGTGTGCTTCGGTTGATATGTCTCGTTCTAGGCCAATTTTGAACTTTCTAACTTGTACTTGGTGGAACGCTGTTCCTACAAACTTGAACATGGTATGAGGCGCTGGACCTTTTGAGCTTTGCTTTACATGGTTTGACATCCGGTAGCAAGGGGATTTGATGTTCCTTTAACCCGGGATCAACATCGGGCGTGTCTTTTGAAAGACCATGCCAAGTTGTTGATGAACTCTTCGAGCCTATCTGACCGGGTGCAATGCTCCTTTGGGGGACAGAGCTGAACCAGTTTGAACCATTTGGGGGTCTACTTCATCTTTCAAGTTTATTTCAAAACTACTATTTCAATTAATAAGCTGAGCATGCCTTTCGTCTTCCCTTTCGGCGAGGGAACACATTTCCTTGGGAATGATCCCATCGAAATCTATCCCTTCGCCGTCGGGGTCGACACAGTTTATTCAAAAGCCAGCAGAGTACTTAGATGCAAGATAATGCATATCATAAAGAAAGCCCCTCAGGGTTGCCAAGTATAACAGACTTAAAACTTGAAACAAAAGCTACAACATGGAGGGCCAAGAGGCACAACCTCCGACTCAGAGCTAGACTTTAGATGACTTAAAAGACTCTGTGTCAGACTCAGACAAAATGCCAATACAAACTAGACGCGGTTTGAAAATGCAATATTTAAAAAGCTACCCATAGCTTCCACAAAAAGAGGTAGGATCCAGCGGATGTTAGGCCCAAGCAACAGCACTTCGGCCTTCTCAGCTTCTTCGACCAAACCTACTCGGTGCTCCTTTGATCAACGGACCTCAACCAGTCAGTCCTCCCCTTTGCAAGCCCCTCACCACTATCAGTCCAGATGTTGGCAGAGAAAGTCCCAATTGCACAAACTGGTGCCAGGAAGCTGTCCTCAGGCTCGGACGGGATGGGTGTAGTCGGCTTGGGTTGATTTTCTGGGATAATATTGGGGATAGGTTTGGATGTGGTAACTTTTGATGGAGATGGGGCTAGGATGATGCCACAATCGATGAGATCTTGAATGGCATGTCGAAGCCGAAAACAGGCATTGGTTGAATGGCCAGGCATTTGATGGTAGGTGTAAAAGAGGTTATATTTGAAATTGGCAGAGGGTTTCTTGGGCAACGAAGTTGGATTGAGGGGCTTGATGGAACCAGCATTGAGGAGCCTCTCATAGACCGAGGCTAAAGGTGCATCGAAATATGAGAAAACCCTCGGTGGGTTCCGGCGAGTGAATTGAGAGTTCAAAGCAGGACCCTTGTTTGCTTTGCAGTTGCAACACATTGCCTCATTAACAGGATGCATTCTTTTGCCTTCGAGGCTGAATTCATCAGTAAGCATGTCCTCCCCTTTGGCAATGGCTTCGACAAAGGAATCAACATCCTCCTTTGAGTGAGTCTTAGCCTCATGGAATTCAACCAGGTCGTTGAACATGTCTCCTGAGCATAGTTTGATTCCGACCGTTGGAGAGTGGCAGGCTTGAGGAGGTTCTTGGACTAGCCCCATATCTGGCTGTGGGGCTGTGGAGGTAACGAGACCAACGAGTCCCTGGACCATAATCATCTGTTTGTCCATCTTGTGACCCAATTCTTCTACAGCCTTCTTAAGCTCAGCCAGCTCCATTTGTACTTGCATTCTGAATTGATGAACGAGGCTGGTGATATGACCTTGGAAGCAAAGGTGCAACAGCTCCGGCAGATGTTCCCAAGCAAGTTTGGCTCTTCTTTTCGGTACTCTCTGACGATGCAATGGCCTTAAGCTTCGGACAGCAAAGTAAGACAAAAGCTCAGTGGTGTTCCTACAGCAAAATGCAATGTACACGTCGTTGTCGGTGTCAACCCTAGACTCTAGAACAAGAGACAAGTCTGTCTCATGATGTTCGGACGCTGCCAGAATCCTCGGAATTCTTTTTGAGGGTGTATCCTTTGAATAGATCAAACTGATCCTAAGAGATGTCAAAACAGACTAAGCCTTTGTCTATTTCGTTCTTCAAGTTTCAACTTGGAATTCGGAACAACTCGGTATTGATGACATGGCACCTTAATTTTGAACGCCGCGGTGTATAGTGACTTCGCACTTCAACCTGGGTAGTGCCAGTGACACGGCATCCATACTTTGTGGTTCCTTATTTTTGGTTGAAACTTCAATCGGGCATGAGCCAAGGACTTAAAAAAGTTTGATTTCCCAAAGTCTCGCTGATCTAAGGACTTTGAAAATTGATAATGCGCACCATCGAGATGCACGACTCTTCATCGGGTCATGACAGTGTCCTAGTAAGCGTAAGACAGACTTGAAAGAGAGACTACCTAGAAGCCGCCCTAAACATGCTCCTACGCACAACGGTATGTATGTACAAAAACAGAGACGAGTTTGCCTCACGAATTTCAGACGTTGCCAGAATCCTCAGAATTCTTTTTGGCGATGTGTCCTTGAGTAGATCGATAGATCCTAAAACATGTCAAAATAGATTAAATCTTCGACTAGTCCCATTTGAAGGTTCAACTTTGAATTTGGAACGACCCGATGGTGATGACATGGCACCTTAACCTTGAACACGGCGCTGTATAGTGACTTCGCACTTCAACCTAGGTGGCGCCAGTAACATGGCATCACTACTTTTATTGTTCCATATTTTCGATTGAATCCTCAATCGGGCATGAGCCAAGGATGTAGTAAATTTTGATTTCTCAAAGTCTCATCGAACTAAGGACTTTGCGATTGATAACGAACATTCAACAGAATGAACGACTCCTCATCGGGTCCAACAATGTCTTTAGATAGCGTAAGACAAACTCGAAAGACAAAACAACCTTAAGCATGCTCCTATGGATGTACAGTATATATGGGGGTTAGATGCAAGTAATCTTACCCTGTAGGTACCTGTCCTAGTTTGGAGAGTTCTAATGCTTTGTATATGCAAAGGCTGGTTTTGGCTTGTAACGGGTTCCTCGGACTAGAGCCAAGATATACCTCCCACTGCCCGCGTAATCGCAGAGCAACAGTCAAACGGTAGAATGACTCATCATCGTCGAAGGTTGTTGGTCATTCGGGGTCCCCGGGCTCCGGTAAACCGTGCCGGATTGCCAAAACGATCCAACGAGGCTTATCCCACATCGATGCAAATGAGAATGCTAAAGAAATTGATTAATAAAATAGAATCGCAAATTCGCAAATGTCTTTTCAAATTTGGCTCTCTTTATTGATCAATACTTAGAGAAAACTACACAAGAGAACAATCGAAAAAGTCCCAGATCGGATGGCCGGACACAAGGTCCTGTTAAATCACCAATCCTTTCTTTAGCAGCGCAAAGCTCACTATTTTGACAGACTTTTGTGGGATTGTTCTCGAGCGTATTAAAATCTAAGTATAGACCAATATTGATTTGTATCCCCAGCAGAGTCGCCACTGTGGGCAGCGTGCCCTTAGGAATTTCCGGATTCCAAAACGCATTGGGCCCAGATCGAGGGAGCACAAGCGAGGAAGCAAGCGCTCGCAAAATACAGAGTCGCCACTCGGGTTTTGAAGGTTTGACACCCAAGGAACCGTATCTCGAAGCACTTGCTACGCTGTTTGATTTGAAAAAAATTAAGGAACCAGTCCGTCATAACCATATCCGGGTTCGGGAGCCAGGTTATGAGAGGGGAAGGGTTTTATGGCACCCCTCTCGCCCAATCCAGAGATCGGTCTCTACTTAAGCATTTGCGAAAGATGTTTATTTGTGATTCTGTTTGATTAATCAATTTTTTAGCCAATTAGGGCGGGGGAACAATTTAAGGGGATTAAAACTGTAACAGTTTGCAAGATGTGATAGATAGCATGGATGAGCAGTTAGTATAGGATGAGAACAGACTGCTGTGGAAATTTAAACAAATTGAAAAGCCCCTGTTTTGGAATGACGTGCGCAGGAAGAAACCAGCATGCACTGAACAAGTCACTGCATGTTGTTTATTCCTACACGCACAACTCCAAGACACGCGCGCGCCGGTGAGCTCAAACCCACAACTCTTATTCTCAAACCATCTGGGCTCTGGAAGGACCAGTGCACACCCAGGACAAACCACGCAGTTCATATAGCAGCATAATATACAGTCCTAAACAATGTTAAAGGCTAAAAAGCCTTACAAATGAATAAAGCACCCCATAAACAGTGTGGGGACAAAATAATGGCCTAAAACTAAGCTACCCGTGCAAGGCCACTCACTGGTCTGAGGCATACTGTCGCGCGATGGAGTCACTCTGGCGCGCGAGGATGCGCCCTGGCGCTCTGTCGCGCGACTGAGTGAGTCTGGCGCGCGATGGTGCGCCCTGGCGCACTGTCGCGCGATGAAGCTAGTCCGGCGTGCGATGGTGCGCCCTGGCGCGGGATTGTCGCGCCCTGGCGCAACCAGACCAGTGCTTGGTTTACACATTTCTGGGCTCTGGGGCAGGTCCAGAATGATCCCAAGGGTACTTCAAAACAGCAGAAATACAAATTAACTACATACTAGCAGTTTCTAACAAAGGAAAGCAGTAAACAGATTTTTAACATGCTTAACAGCGATCTATATGAAATAAAAGCATAAAACAGTAGGAAACCAATCCCCACGCGGTCCATCGCGCGCTGGACTGAGACAGTCGCGCGCGAGTGTGGGACCGTCGCGCGTTGGTTCTTACCTCGACGGTTTTTGAAACCTTGCCAGCTTTAGGACCAGGACTGGTATTGATTACCAGCCTTGGCCCTGCCAGCCCCCCTCAGGGATCAGAACAGAAAACAGAACAAAGGTAAGATATACCTTCGGTTTTGAGTTTGAAAGGTGTTTGAACTTTGATATTTGAAGGCTTGATTGAGGAGTTTGAGTGGTAGAAGCAAAGAACAAGCTTTGTTCTTGGATGGTTGAAGTGTGAAAATGGAGGATTGTGAGTGTAATCCTTCTTTGGGCTTAAAATTTGGTAACCCTTTGAAATAATAACCACGGGGGGTATATATAGGGGGAGATGGTGGATCTGGTTGGTGCTAGGAAAGGAGTTCGGTCAGTCCACGAGGCTAGCTGAGAGTTGCATTGGTGGCCAACTGTCCTCCTTCAGAAAGATTGGTGGTAGGTTGGACCGTCACGCGACGGAGTCAGTCTGTCGCGCGATGGTGCGCCCTGGCGCTCTGTCGCGCGATGGAGTGAGTCAGGCGCGCGATGGTGCGCCTCGGCGCTCTGTTGCGCGATGGAGTGAGTCGGGCGCGCGATGGTGCGCCCCGGCGCGGGATGGTTGCGCCCTGGCGCGCATCAGTAGGGTTTTTGGTTTTTGAATTGGCTTAGGCTAGGTTAGATTCAAGGGTTTTTGCAAACACTCAAAGCTCAAACACGTAATCATTCCCAGGGTGTTCTTGATCCATTCCATAATCGGGGAATCAAATACCGTAAATAAACTAATCTGGAAGCCCAGATTGGGGTGTCTACATTGGGTCAAAATGTTACACGTGTCAACACGTTTTAGACTAATTGATAAAATGCAATATGAAGCCTGTTAAGAAAAATGGACTGATCAAACGGTTGATATTCGACTGAACACGTGTCAGAATCTTGCATCACATGCAGATCGTGAGTAAGACAGTTAATGCGAGCAGGCAGTTGAAATAATTACAACGTTGGGAACATGTGAGATAATGGAGAAATAACCACCTCGTGCAGATAGTGGAGCAAGAATAGGGAGCATGGAGCCAATTAATTCAAATCGTAGGAGAGAATTCCATATGATTTGAATTTCAAGTCGACGACAGCCTATAAATACAAGAAAAGAAGATATTTAGAACCCCCAATCGATCGCCCAAAGGCTTCTACTTTTATCTGTACTTTACATTTTCTTGCTCTAGGAGTAGCTTGTAACTTAACCGTCTGTTCGATTGTGTTCTCATAGTCGATTTGACTTCTACACCGAGGAATAATAAAGTCCATTTTGTTGTTCTTTTTTCATCTCCATTCACTTCACTAAGTTTGCTTCCAGAGAAGTCCTGAAATACGGTAAGGAACCAAACTCCACCACCACAAACACCCACATTTCCAGCACACTCAGCAATCCCTAGTCGATTAGTCGACTATCAGTAAAATAGACAAACAATTTTGGCGCTAGAAGGAGGGCCCTTACTAATTTGGAAGTAATGGCACCAGCAACAAGGAAACAAGGCGACCGACTCGCAGAGCCTCAAAATGAAGGCCTGGAAACCCAAAACGATGTGGCGCATCCTGAACAAAGGGTGCCGGAAAATAGCCAAGGAAATGGCTTGAATGCACCAACAGATATACAGAGCCTTTCCAGGCAGTTGGCGCAGGTTTTGTCTAACCCAGAAGACGAAGCGGCATAGGAATTGATTACCCTATTGAGAAGGGTAGTTACGCCCCCATCCGTCATAGATGTTGATGCACATGGTGTGGTACATGAACAATTGCAATCTGGAGATTTGCCCAGACAGTCACCCCAGCAGGTATATACAAACCCAGCATTTGATTCAAATATGAATGTGTACAGTCGACCGTTTGTAGGATCAACTGCTCTACGATCCACAATCAAGCCAACTAGTTTTTACCAGAATGTCCCATCTATATATGAAGTTGGAAACAGTAGTGGAAATGGTCAGAATCATGGTTTAAATACTAGTCAAAGTCCTCAGACTGGTTTCACAGGAGTCCATGTCATGAATAATGGTCAACACATATATAATACTGCATAAACTCTGCCAAATCATGGCAATTATACATATCATACTATGCCAGTAGGACCGAATAATGAAAATGGTGGTCAGTACGTTCACAATATGCCAAATATTGGCAATGGGAACGGCCAGAATGGCCCTATTGCACAACCTCACGTACCAAATGTCCTTAGAGCCCCAGATCCCATGAATATTAATAGGGCACAAATATTAGAAGTCATTCAAGATGTGTACGGACCAGGGCTACGCAGGGTAGAAAAACCCATATTTAGAAAGCCTTACCCACATTGGGTTGATAATGTTCCTCTGCCAAGAGGGTATAAATTGCCCGAGCTTTCACTTTTTAGTGGTACAGAAAATCAGTCAACAATCGAACATGTAGGTCGGTTTTGTCTACAGTTAGGGAAACTCGGCTCTGATGATGTTTTTAAGTTGAAGTTATTCCCACATTCATTAACTAAAACAGCATTCACATGGTTCATAAGCCTGCCTGCAAATTCTATCCATACGTGGCAAGATATGGAAAAACAATTTCATGCTCAATATTTCAGACATGAACCAGAGGTTTCAATTGCCGACTTGGCTAAGTTAAAGCAGAAGCCAAATGAAACGGCAGAACAGTTTTTAACTAGATTTAAGAGATTAAGAAACCAATGTCATTATAATGTGCCAGAAACCGAGATAGTTCGAATAGCTCAGGATGGTCTCGAGTTTAATTTTAAAAAGCAGTTTAATGGATCTAATTTCAAAGATCTGTTTGAGCTCTCTATGAGGGTATCTCAGTTTGAAGCTATTCTACAAGAAGAAGAGCTTTTGAGGAACACGTCTCTAGGAACATATTACCAAGATGTGGAAGGTGATATTGAGATTGATGTAGCGCAAGTTGTTGGAAAGACCCCTATAATTTGTGACACTCTGGTTAAAACAGAAAAACCAATGAATATGCCTTCATCTCAACTCAATAGGCGTGGGGGGCAAGCAAATTATAGACAATATTCATTTGATTTGGCACAAGCTGACCAAATATTTGATGAATTGTTGAAACAAAAATTTATTACTTTGAGTCCTGGGCATATTATTCCTTTTGATAAAGATAGAAAAGGAAAAGAATATTGTAAATGGCACAATTCATTTAGGCACAATACTAACAACTGTGTCACATTCCGAAATTGCGTGCAGGATTTGATCCAGAAGGGATTGTTGCAGTATGCTAAAGGCGACAAGGATCCAATGAGAATCGAATCCAATCCTTTTCCCAAGATTGAAGTGAACATGGTGACAGCCGGCCTAGCCAAAAGGTTGGGTTCCAATATGACGAAACAAAAACAAGGAGATGAGAATCAAATGCAGACTGAAGAGGAGTCAGCAAAGTCTCATACCTCTAGATTCCCAAACGATTACCTCTGCATCAGGTGTGGACATGAAGTCCAGTATGGAGAAGCAATTATTGCAGAAAAAGATCAGAGAAGTGCATTCTCCAAGTCCGGACTGAGGTTCAACACAATGGGAGGAAACGACCTTCAAATATACGTGGGAGCCAAACTGATTTATGAAGGCATAGATCCAGGGCTCTTTAATAGAATAGAGTCAGAGCATTGCTATGGGCCAGATGATGGACCATTCTTGTTCAGGGGACATCCAGTCGTGCCTGCAAGGCCTGGGGTACCTTCTTGCCAAGATCTTGAAGCAGCGGGGTACCAATTTCCTAATCAGAGGAGATACCCTAGCCAAATGGGTGTCGGTTTCAGAAGAGGTACTGCACCACGAGGTAGAGGACCTTATGGACGCGGGTGGCACCAACCTAGGATGGTAATGCCACCCAATAATGATCATGAGGATTGGAGTACACTTAGTCACCCAAAGTTCCCAGCAGAGGGTTGGTACACTAAGGTATCCAGTTCACAGAAAAGAAGGCTTCAAAGAAAGTTTGCAGCCAGGGCTTATGGTGACCTATGGGATCATGTGTTTGAAACAAGAGAGAGATTGGAACCATCAAAGGTTTCAAACATGTTATGGACCCGGGAGCAAGGAGAAACCAGTGGCCCAAAGCAGATAATCCTCAAGCATGGGGGGCAAGAAAGTAATGCTACGGATCCTCCCCAGTCGACTGCCCAGCTGAAGGGTAAAAAAGAATTGAAGCAGAGCTTAAAGAAGAAGATGGAAGAATTCCAGAAACTCATGGAAGCAGATGATGATGATCTCTTTGACGAAGGGTCAGAACAGGAAGACCTGATCAAAGATGCTTCACCGTCTCCACAGAGATCTGCAACATTTGGAGAAAGCCTGGCCGCAAGCCAATTCGGGTCAGTACCTATAAACTACCAGTGTAATATGATTTTAGTTCTGCCTAAGCAGTTCAAGGCAAAACCATATCAGCCAATGAATTTGGCAGGTGATGTTGAGGATAATACCCAATCGATTGTAAAAATAATGGACAAAGAGAAGCATCCTCAGTCACAGCCCATTAATGTTGAGACGGATAAACATGGAAACAGTGTTGTAGTTCTTAGAACACCTGATGATGCCTCAATAAGGCATTTAAGACCACTGTATATTAAACTGCATATGAATGGCCAACCTATCTCAAAAGTGTTGGTCGACAATGGGGCAGTAGTCAATATTTTACCTTCTCGAATGCTGAAAGTTTTGAACAAAACCAATGATGACCTGATCCCAACAGAGGTTACAGTTGGCAATTTCGCTGGAGGATGTTCTCCTGCTAAGGGGATCATATCTTTACAACTGCAGATTGGAAATAGGAAGATGAATGCAACGTTTTTTGTAATCGATTCTTCATCTAATTACAATGCCTTACTAGGCAAAGATTGGATCCATATAAATAGTTGTGTGCCATCTTCTTTGCATCAGTCCTTGATCTTTCTGAAGCAAGAAGAAGCAGCGGGAATGGAGGTCTTTTGGGCAGACCGACATCCATTCAAAGCAGAGACTAACAACGTAGAAGCAGATCTCTACAACGAACATTTGTGGCCAACAAGAATAGAAGACTCAGAAGTCAGATCTAATCAAGTTGGAGTAACTGAGAGGCAATTCCTCAGATACATCAAGGAAGGGTTCCAGGAGTTGAGCAAGGATTTCATCAGGCCTAACATTATATCAAGGCCTGCCAAAATTGATCAACAAGTTTTTAATGTTTAGAAACCTATTGAACACAGTATGTGAAGATTTGGGTATTGTGAAAGCCACTTTTAAGAGGTTGTTTTCTTTTCTTGTTGACAGAAAATTACAAGCAGATGAGCCTATTTCTTGTAATTGGGCTGAATGTGTTTTTGATGATAGCCCACTAAACATGAAAGAGTTAGGTTTAGCAGACTTGAAACCAGCACCGGCTAAGCTAGATGATGATGGGGCCCAAGTAAAGGATCCCACAGAAGAAGTCAACTTAGGAACTCCAGAAGATCCTAAGATCACATATGTAAATGCTGTTTTGCCTATTGAAATAAAGGAAAAGTTTAAGTACTTGTTGCGTAAATTTAAAGATTGTTTTGCTTGAAGTTATGATGAAATGCCAGGTTTAGATAGATCTTTAGTTGAGCACAAAATACCTATAAAAGAGAACTATGTACCTTTTAAACAGGCACCTAGGAGAATGAAGGATGATGTCCTTCCTCAAGTCAAAAAAGAAATGGAACGTTTATTTGAGGTAAAGTTTATTCGACCGGTCAAATATGTTGAATGGGTCTCAAATGTTGTCCCGGTATTAAAGAAGAATGGGAAAGTTAGAGTATGCGTTGATTTTAGAGATCTTAATACCGCATCACCAAAGGATCAATACCCAATGCCTGTTGCTGATTTGCTAGTCGATGCAACAGTAGGGTACCAAATGCTGTCCTTTATGGATGGTAATGCTGGTTATAATCAAATATATATAGCTGAAGAAGATACGCATAAAACCGCATTTAGATGTCCTGGATACATAGGGACATTTGAATGGGTGGTTATGGCTTTCGGATTGAAAAACGCAGGAGTAACCTATCAAAGAGTTATGAATTTGATTTTCCATGATTTTTTACATAAATTCTTGGAAGTTTATATAGACGATGTGGTTGTAAAATCAAATTCAGTTGACGAGCACTTACATCATCTTGAACAGACTCTGGAAAGGATGAGGCGTTACAATTTAAAAATGAATCCCTTGAAATGTGCATTTGGTGTCACGGCAGGAAACTTTTTAGGATTCTTGGTGCATCAAAAAGGGATTGAGATTGATAAAACTAAGGCTGATGCTATTTTGAAAGCACAGGCACCAACCAATAAAAAAGAGCTTCAACAGTTCTTGGGAAAGATTAATTTCCTTCGAAGATTTATTGTCAATCTATCTGGAAAGACAATGGCATTCTCCCCATTATTAAAATTGAAGTCAGAAAAAGATTTCAGATGGGAACAAGAGTATCAGAAAGCTTTTGATACTTTAAAACAATCATTGATGACACCTCCTGTTCTGATGCCTCCAATAAATGGAAAACCATTGAAATTGTACATATCAGCAACGCACCATTCGATTGCAAGCCTGTTAGCTCAGGATAATGAACAAGGCCGAGAGCAATCAATTTACTACCTAAGTAGAAGGTTAAATGATTGTGAAAGTAGGTATTCATGTGTTGAAAAGATTTGTTTGGCATTATATTTTTCAGCAATTAAATTAAGATATTACCTTTTGCCAGCTACAGTAATGATCATTTCTCAAACAGATATAATAAAATATATCCTGTCTAGACCTATTTTGAGAGGGAGACAGGGGAAATGGATTTTAGCCCTAATAGAGTATGACTTTGAATACGTGCCTCAAAAGGCAGTAAAATGACAAGTTTTGGCAGATTTCTTATCTGAGCATCCAAATCTACCTTTGGAAGAGGATACCTTTGAGGTACATCTTTTGGAGCTTAGACCTTGGCAACTGTCTTTTGATGGTTCAAAAACAGATAATGGAGTTGGGGCAGGTGTTGTTTTGACATCCCCAAAGGGAGAAATGTTTCAGTATTCTTTCCAACTTGATGAAAGTAGAATTCTAACACATAATCAAGCAGAGTATGAGGCCTTGATCATAGGCTTGGAAATAGCAAAAGATTTAAGTATACGATATTTGAAAGTTTCTGGGGATTCACAATTGATCATCCGACAAGTTACAGGACATTATAAGTGTAATCACCATTTATTGAGCTTGCAGCTGGAAAAGGTGCAATGTCTTGCCCAAAACTTTGATAAAATATGCTTTCAGCACATCTTGAGACTTCAAAATAGTGAGGCCAATCAAATGGCTCAAGCAGCTTCCGGAGTCAAGATTCCTGAAGGAGACATGGAGAAAGTAATTAGAATTCAAAAACGATATTTACCCTTCTCATTGGAGAAGGAAAAAGATCGATTGGATGTGTTTGTAATCGATATTTCTGATGATTGGATGATTCCAATAAAGAATTACCTTCTAAATCCTAATGAAAAGGTAGAAAGGACTGTCAAGTGCAGGTCCATCAATTATGTTTTACTAGAGCAGGATTTGTATAGAAGAACTTCTGATGGTCTGCTATTGTTGTGTGTTGACAAGGACCAATCAATGAGAATTATGGGGGAGGTCCATGAAGGGACCTGTGGTGCCCATCAAGCTGGTGATAAAATGAGGTGGTTAATTAAAAGACACGGGTATTATTGGCCAAACATTCGAGCTGACTGTATTCAGTATGCTAAAGGTTGCCAGCAATGTCAAAAGCATGGACCAATCCATAGGATACCTGCTCATCAGTTGCAATCGATTGCTAAACCTTGGCCGTTCAGAGGTTGGGCAATCGATATGATAGGGGAAATCCACCCAGCATCTTCGTTACAGCACCAATTTGTTATAGTGGCAACTGATTATTTTACAAAATGGACGGAGGCAATACTTTTGAAAGGTGTTTCACAGAAGCAAGTGATTGATTTTATTGAGGAATATCTTTTATGTAGATTTGGAATTCCTGAAACCATTACTGTTGATCAGGCGTCTATATTCAATGGTAGAGAAGTTGTCCAGTATGCACAAAAATATGGAATACGGATTTTGAATTCAACTCCATATTATGCCCAAGCTAACGGGCAAGTCGAATCGACTAACAAAATTATAAAGAATACCTTGGCAAAGGTAATCGATGATAACCCAAGAGAGTGGCATGATTTGTTGCCCAGAGTGTTATGGGCATATAGAACATCACAAAGGGAGAGTACTAGGGTAACACCGTTCGAATTAGTTTACGGGCATGCAGCGGTATTGCCAGTCGAAATCAATGTTCAGTCTTTAAGGGTGGCACGTCATTATGACCCAGATTTACAGTACGAAGAAGCAATGTTTTTGGATATCGATGGGCTAGAAGGGAAAAGGTTACATGCCCTAAACCAGATTCAAGCCCAAAAGAAAAGAGTTGAAAGGGCTTACAACAAAAGAGTAAAACAAAAATCTTTTGCAGTTGGAGACTTAGTTTGGAAAACAATCCTCCCAATCGATTCAAGAAAGAAGAAAGGGAAATTTGGGAAATGGTCTCCAAATTGGGAAGGTCCTTTCCGTATTGCCCAAATCTTACGAGGGGGTGCATATCATTTGACATCAATCGAAGGGGTTTTTCACGAAAGAACCATTAATGGTAAATATTTGAAACACTACTTTCTGTCTATGTGGGAGAGCATGAGTTGAAACTAACACTTTTCATTCCATTCCAAAGTCAAGGGCTGCCCATGGGTAGGGCAGCATTACAAAATGCCATTCAAACAAAAGCAAAAGATCCCAAGAGGGATCTAACACAAAGAAACAAAAGATCCCAAGAAGGATCTGACAAAAACAAAAGGGAACTCAAAGCGAGAACCCAAAAGAAAATAACCTACAAAGAAAAAGATCCCAAGTGAGATCTAAAAAAAACCACACACCAGGACCCCCCACAAAAAGAAGGCCTATTCTTTAGGCCATTCTTTCCACTGACCAGATGTGCCAGCCATGGAGGACCTGATGTCAGCAGGATCGACCGGAGAAGACTTGTAGTCGATGGTGTCCCAGTTGGCCACCACAAGTTTGAGAGCGGACTCCATCTTCTCCAGTCGAAGCGCCATGCCCTCCACTCGATCGTGGATGGCCTGAATCCTCCGTTTACACTCATTATGATCCTCCATGAGTGCCCAGGAAAGCTCAGTGGCCAGTTGTTTTATGTGGGCAGGAGTGATTTGTGTGGAAAAGGGAGTAGAAGAGATATTGGAAGCCATAATGTAGAAACACAAGTGCTTGAGCTTCTACTCGGTGTTGATATTTATAGACCAAGGAAGGTCTAAAGACGCGGGTCGTGGACAGTTATCCCGAGGTAAATTAAGAGACGTGACAGCTAATGGGGTTAGTGGGCTCTCAATGGCCGTTTCCCAAAGTAAGGCGGCTGAATTACTGCAGCACGACATCATTTGTTGTACTTAACCGTCAGTAATTACTGTGCGGATTCCCTAAAAGTGGAAGGGAAGCGTCATCATGATCATGACGTAGTTCTGCCATAATTATAGGCGCCCACAATCCGGATATATAGGGATCAAGGGTTTTGATCCTGTGGCATCACGTGGTTAAAGCAAGGTGTTAACCAATCATGTAGAGTTTTTTTCCTCAGTTTGGGCATGTATGTGAATCTGGTTTCTATTCAAACATGTGAGTGTAACCCTTGACTTAAGTTTGTATAAAGGTTAAAGAAAATTGTTCCAAACAGGGAATACGGAGTTTCCTAACAAGGAATACGGAAAGGGCCATGAAAGGCCTAACACTCATTCTAATTGTCATTCACAATTCTGGCATACCACCTGTTGATAAATAAAACAATCAACAAACAAAAACACTTATAGTTTGTACCGACAAGATTAGTCAATTGGCTGTAAAACTAAAGTCAACCAAAGTCATTCATGAAGAAAGGCAGACTTAAAAGCCTCCCATTTAACTACAAGTTCATCACATTTAACTCTGTTTCTCTGCAAATCTTCACGGGCAGCAGAGACATGAACTGAGACTCCTTTGCCTTCCTCTGCTAAGTGTTTGAAGTCTTTATCAAGTTGATTCGCCGTTACCAGAAGATTTTTCTTTTCAGTCTGCAGTTGACCCAATCGATATACCAATTCCTTTTCTTCTTGATCAATAGGCATAAGCCTCGACTTCAAAGTCGAAGCATCAGCGTGCATAGTCGATAACTTCACTGTCAAGTTGGAAAGGTTACCAATCAAATCCTGCTTCTGACTTATTTCTTGCTGGTAATATCGGAAGAGGCTAATGTTGTCACCCAAGGATGATGCATAGTTTTCCAGGATAATTTGTTCTCTGAGGGGGAAAACATGCCTTTGAGACAGGGATTCAACACAGGCACTGAATTCCGTGGACTTCACTGTCATCAATTCCTCAAAAGGAAGCTTTAGGAAGTCAAAGAAGACTTGAATTTCTTTCTGAGTCTCCGCACTAAATTGAAGAAAGAAGAAAGAACTACTGGATTCTGAAACTTCAGTGAGTGATCGAAAGATTTGAGAAGTCGATTCTATCTCTTCCATTAAATGGTCCAAAGAATCACTTGAAGACTTGACATGAGCAGAATCCTCAACACCCACAGGATTTGTTGCAGTCTTGTTTACCGAACGAGGAGATGTGGTTAAGGCAAGAACCCTCGAAATGTTTGCAGGAGTCACACTTGTTGGTAATAAGACTTGGTTCCCAGAGGGATTACCAGAAGGGCTAGAGGCAACATCCTCTGCACCTTGTCCACTTTCTTGAGTTGGACCAATTTGGACAATAGGGGTAATCTGAGGTGGATCCTCTGCTGGTCCCTTCTTTTCCATTGCCTTTTCATTTATTGCTGGGGAAGCCTCTAGAAAAGGCACATCCGCCATCTGAGGAGAAGCTGTTTCCTCCCTACCATCACCCTGTTGATTCAGGTCAATCTTCTGAATTTGGTGTGAAATTGGAGCAACAATGATGTCCTTCTTTGGCACAGCTTTGGCTGAGTCTGATGCAGATTGATTTATTGTGACACCAAGTTGTTGAGTGGCTTGTACACCGAGGTCAGCACCATCTGACATTAAGGTCGAACCCTTACCAACCTGCACAAAAGGACTGTCATCCTGCAGTAAAGGGTTTTCTTGATACAACAGTTGTTCTTGTAACCCTGGCAACCAATCGGCTTGATCCAAAGGATCTAATATTGCTGTAGACTCATATTGATCGATTGCCAATTCAGTATCAACTGTCTCTCCTACTGAGAAGGAGGATTTTTGATTTTGTGAAGATTTTGAGGAATTCTCTTCTTCCTCTTCAAAGACATCTACAATTCTGGTCCCTTTGCCTTTCTGTAAAAGACAGAAAATGAGAAAATGAGAATAGAAAGACTTTTTTTTTTAAAAAAAAAAATGAAATCGATAAGAGTAACGAAAAGATGAGAGTGTACCCTCAAAGCCAACCCTTTGTCACTTGAACTTTGCTTCTTGGTGAGTTTTCTTGTTGGTTGTTTTGTGGGAGTAGATACTTCACTGACCTGTCTTTTAGGTCTACCAGTGGAAAGACTTTTAGAAACCTTTTGGCTCGCACCTGATGTGATCTTGAGAGTTCGTGTCCGTGGCCTGGTTTCAGAGTCCTTAATCGATTCAGCTTTCCTTTTCCTGGTATTCCCACTGGGCACAGAGGATATGGGAACTGCTCCTGCATGAGGCACAATGGCCTTGGAGGGTTCATCAGGCAATCGAGCTGTTATCTCTGCTAAGGAAACAATATCACAAAGATTAGTAGAAGTATGACTAATTGAATTAAAAACCAATGAATAGTTGTACTTACCAGCCTTATCTTGAAGAAATTTGTATTCAGGATCAAGCCTGTATAGGCAGTCTGAAAGTGGAGCACTGAAATAGAGGGCCCTCATAGTCGACCACCATTCATCAAAAACAGGCAGGGTCGCTTTATTGGTCTTGAAATCAATAAACTGGAAGGCTTTCACACGATGTTGAAAGTTGCTAACCATCAAAGATATCATTTTCGAGTCTTTGGCTTTAATGGTTGGCCTACTTGAAGCCATCTCAACAATGTTTGGGTGAACAAAAGGCATTGGAATGCCTTGTGCAAGGCCAAATTGTCTAGCATATTGGCATGGAGACTAATTCTCAAAACCACAATTCCCAAAAGGAGTGTTATTTAGGGCAAAGCCAACTGGAATGAGTCTTGGAAGAAGAACGCTGGCCCAAAATAACCGTTTGGACTGAGTCATTTTCTCTACAAGTTGGGGAGAGGCTGGTGGAATGTCCTCAAAGCATGACCTTAGTCTTTCTGATGCAAATTCGAATTTATCGAATGGACAGAACACAGGCCAATTCTTTTGGTTATTTTCATAAAAAAAGGTGAAATACCTTTGAAAAGAGGATTCCTCTGTTTGAGTCTGGAAACCTAAAAGATATTCAGCATAACTACGGCATGTTTGCAATGCCTCATCTGATCGAAGGGGATTTTCCAGCTTAGGTTTTAGTTGAGGAAAATAAGCATATAACCAAGCTTGGAAGATCCAGAAAGGACCACCACAAGAGTCCGCTATCTTTTTATCAACAAAAGTAAAAAGGCCCTTGTACAAGGATCCTAGAACAAAGGGGGCAAGGGCCAACCTCTTTACTTGGGCCATACAGACAGCTAAGTTAAGGTATTCTTTGGTAACCCGAAGCCCAGGGATTGCCATAAGAAATCGACAAATCCAAAAAAGATAAAATGCAATCTTCTCATGAAAGCAGGGTACAGAAGCTTTGGCTTTGAAGTGAGTCTTAAGCCATTTCGAATAACTAACCCCAGATGATGGGACAATGAATGGGGGATCATATGGATCAGGAGAAAGTAGGGCATTTACCTCACAGCCTAACGAAGGAAGGCCAGTCAAATGAGAAATATCCAAGACTGTCAGAGATAGCAAGCCACAATGTAGAACTAGGGTATTGGATGATTTGGACCAGAAACAAGCTGCAGCAGCCAAAAGTTCAGGATTCATGTCCAAGGGGAATTGTGAGAGCTCAATTGTCTCACGGATTCCCATTGTTTTCCAATCCTCAAAAAGAAACTTCATCATGCGCCTTACCCAATCTACCCATCCCATTTCAACAGTGTAAGGCCAAGAACGAAGGCAGGTGTTCTTACCCCAGCCTGACCATTCCAGCGACGGAAGCTGTAGGAGAAGTGGATCACGTTCCCCCACTGGGTAAACTTCTGGAAAGCCATCCGGAAGAACTGATGAAAAAATTGGGCCCAATATGCAGTGAGAACTGACATTATCGTCAGGAATCAGAATTTGAGTATTCTGGTTTTGGTCAATCCCATTTCGGTACGACTCGGGGAATCGGAAGGAATCCTCCGTCATTGACTCGGTGGCCGGATCTTCAACTGGGTCACTGACGATCTGTAGTTTGGATTTCGGTGCCATTTGGGTTCAGAAGCTATTTTAGGGTTTGAGAGCTGTTTCAAAGTTCTGTGAGAAGAAGCACGATTCGTGCCTTAAAATTTGAAGTGCTCTGCCTTATATAGGTGGTAAATTACTAAGAGAAATATTTACCAAAGTTAATATTTAACTCAGGTAAATAGGGGGGCATTGTTTACACCATAATTTAGTATTTAGTCTAATATGATCGATTGGGTCAAAATGTTACACGTGTCAACACGTTTTAGACTAATTGATAAAATGCAATATGAAGCCTGTTAAGGAAAATGGACTGATCAAACGGTTGATATTCGACTGAACACGTGTCAGAATCTTGCATCACATGCAAATCGTGAGTAAGACAGTTAATGCGAGCAGGCAGTTGAAATAATTACAATGTTGGGAACATGTGAGATCATGGAGAAATAACCACCTCGTGCAGATAGTGGAGCAAGAATAGGGAGCATGGAGCCAATTAATTCAAATCGTAGGAGGGAATTCCATATGATTTGAATTTCAAGTCGACGACAGCTTATAAATACAAGAAAAGAAGATATTTAGAACCCCCAATCAATCGCCCAAAGGCTTCTACTTTTATCTGTACTTTACATTTTCTTGCTTTAGGAGTAGCTTGTAACTTAACCGTCTGTTCGATTGTGTTTTCATAGTCGATTTGACTTTTACACTGAGGAATAATAAAGTCCATTTTGTTGTTCTTCTTTCATCTCCATTCACTTCACTAAGTTTGCTTCCAGAGAAATCCTGAAATACGGCAAGGAACCAAACTCCACCACCACAAACACCCACATTTCCAGCACACTCAGCAATCCCTAGTCGATTAGTCGACTATCAGTAAAATAGACAAACAAATAGTCAGGCTGCCTACCCTTCGAAGTCATCTCTCTCTCTCTCTCTCTCTCTCTCTCTCTCTCTCTCTCTCTGTTTTATTTATTTCTCTTTGTATTAGTTTCATAGTATGAGTAACGACTTATTGGTTTGATTTGTATCTTTCATGATATTTTTTTGCTTAATCAGGTTTTCGAGAAATTGGGTGTGGTGTTTTATTGTCCTCCTTGGCTTCCGTTTTCATCAACGTCGGTCTCAGTGCCAAAACTCGTCCAGTAATTTCCTTTCTCCCTCTCTCTTCAACGTATAAACGCACAAGCAAGAACACATATATTATATACTCCAATCTTAAAAAATTATTTGTATTTTGTTGCGTGTAATGGTATTCATAATTTTAAAATATTTGTCTAATAGAACTAAGTGAAAGTATATCAAACAAGATCCAATTTTCACATAGAAAATATTTTTTGTTTAATTGAACCTATCTTGGTTTTTGGTGCATTTTTTCATCTTTTAATTGAAGTTTGTTTTTTGGGTTTATCTTCAATAGAATATTCATGGAATTAGAAACATGAAT